>JAOXYA010000009.1:545948-585378 GCA_028565675.1 Sorex palustris | reverse complement strand
CCACAGCGTCCGAGCCCCTCCCCAGCCCGTGTAGCCCTCCCCACCCCACCCCCAACTCCTCTCCAGGGCAGCCTGCAGGTTCTGGAGCCTCCGGCCGTGTGGTTTTCGTGTCGCTGGGACTCTACGCTCCACCTGTGTCCCTCTGACCCAGCATGGTCCTCCAAACCCGCCCGTGGCCGGCGGGACTCAGGATTCCATGAAGTTTCCGTGTGTCTCTGCGCAGGCTGTGCTGGGCTGGCTCTGGCTCCAGCCCGGAAACCCTGTGGCTCCAGGAGCCAGACTCGGTTCCGCCACTCGCACGGCAACTGCCCGGCCCAGCGCTGCCCCCTCCACGCCTCTGACGCTCTCTCTCCTTCCAGAAACACGAGGACGAGAGCGACGCCTGGCTGCACAGACAGGTAATGACCCGCTAGCTGCTCCTTCAGGACGGGGAGGGCACCTGCCTGCGTGCAGCCAACCCGGGTCCGACTCCTGCACCCACATGGTCCCCTGTCCCCGCCAGGAGTGATTCCTGAGTGCAGAGCCAGGAGCAGCGCTGGGTGTGACCCCAAAAGAGCCCCCCTTCTCTGCCCACACTGGCACAGCAGTCCGGCTGTGGGTACAGAAGCGGGGCCCCCCCAGGCTTCTGTGTCGGTGGGGTCGGGGGTGCTCAGCCCTGACCAGCTGCCACCTCGGCTCGGCCTGAGACACGCAGCTGTGCGGAAGAGCTTTTGCCCCGCTGCCCAGAGCGCGCCCCGCCCAGGTGGCGTCCTGCTGGCGGATTGAAATGGTGAGCACGTCGGCCTGCCAGAGATGCCTGACACCATCAAAGGGGCCGAGACAGGCTTGTGCCCGCTTCTCAGCGTGGCCCCTGTGGCTGCCTCTTAGAAGTGGATCCACTGCCATGCGACTGAACTTTCCTGGGGAAACTGGCTTCAGAACCGTCCCGCGGAAGCACGCGGGAGACAGATGAGAGGCTCCGAGGCCGGCAGGGCTGCCCGCCACACACGGCCTCCACTTCCCAGAGAAGAGCAGGCTGGCATCAGTAAATCCTTTCGTGATTTTTGTCTCCCTCCACATCCTGACACTGGAAAGAACAGGTGGGCAGATTGGAAACGTCCTTCCTTCTTCCCCTTACCTAGTGGGATAAAAATTTCCCGAAAAATCAAACCAGATTCAAGTTCCAAACGTCGGGTAGAGGCTGCAGACGTGTCCTTCCACAACGTCAAAAAAGTGTCCTTTGTGTCAAAGACAGAGGTGGACGTGCAGCAGTGATGACTCTTCCGGAATGTTCTAGCAACTCTGAATGAAACACACTTTCTTTGTCTGTGGGTGGAGCCACGTGGCCATTCTCCTGGGGCCGATGGCCTCCCCCGTCGCCATGTGATGCTTCCTCTCAGCGCTGCCAGTCACACCCACATGCCCAGAGTTGGTTTTCCTGTCCAAGTTTGGTGTCAGATCCGAGCTGAGGCCTGGTCGTGTGTGAGAGGGGCTTGGGACTCTGAGGTGCCCGCTGGAAGCCAGGCCGAGTGGTGCCAAGCACAGCTGAGGAGCTCTACATGGTACCTGGACCGGCGTCTCAGGATGGACCCAGTGGGACAACACTCGGGCAGAGGGTCTGAAAAAGCCCTGAGCCGTCACCCAAGGTTCAGCCCCTCCATGGGCCAGGCCAGACTCCCTCCCACTGGAGGCGCAAGAGAGGGTCAGCCCATGCCGGTGCACGTCTCAGCGTGTGTCCAGACTCAGGCCCTGTGCAGTTGGCGGGTGCTGGCTTGGATCCACCCTCAGGCAATGGTGAGCCGACTGCTAAGGACTCCCAAAGGGGAAGGGGCCCTTCTCAAGTGTCCACCTTTGTCCAGGCCAGAATGGATGTCCCCGCTGCAGAGCTGCTGAGGCCCTGCAGGCCGGGGGCTTCCGGGTCTGCGCTGGCAGTGAGGAAACCAGGCATCATGGGGAATGAACCTCTCGTCCCTGCGGACCCTGCTCCAAACTCCTGGCAGACGCCGCGAGGGGAGAAGCCTGTCTCGGAAGGGTCAGTGTGGCGCTCACCAGCTGCGTGGAGACAGAGACAGACCAAGGCTCCTCCGCAGTGCTCCGGATAGAAGCACCTGTTACACTCCCTGAGGAGCTTTCTCGTGGCCGGAGCGATCGTGCAGTGGGGAGGGTGTTTGCCCTGCACGTGGTCGACCTTGGTTCAATCCCCGACACCATGTATGGACCCCCGATTCCCACCAGGAGTGAGCCCTGAGCACTGCTGGGTGTGGGCCAAGTACAAGAAGCAAAAAAAGAAATTTTTCATATCTTTTAAGAGTATTTCTCTCTGCCTAAGGTGCAAACACTTGCCCAGAAGAACAAGACACTCTTGTGTGTCGACACTCGGTGTGTCGGCGCTACTGTGGGCAAGAGAAGCGCCTTTAAAAGCCAAGCATGGCGCTGGCCTCCCCGCCGCTCCTCCCAAATGCCGTGCTCCCGGCTCTAAATAGGAAAATAAATGTTTGTAGATTAAAGGTCTCATTTTATCACAAATATTCATGAAGGTTGAATGTCGTTTTAATCCCGTGTCAGCGCTGCTCTGGGCACATCCTATTTGCATGTGTTCCCGCGCTGCGTTGATTTACTGCGGGTTCTCCTTCCCCACACCAGCACGCAGCACTGGGAGTGACAGAGTGTCTTGAGTCAGCTGGTCGGTGTTCGTGGACGGGGACTTTCCAGCTGGAACTTCAGAGGCACCGAAGCTGCCCACGCTGCCACGGAATAAAACGCCCCTTCTACAGTGTCAAGGCGTGAGGGGCTGCGGGCAGCTGAGCGGGAGCGTGGCTGTCAGGATCAGGCTGAGGTGGAGCAGCGGCCTCCAGCCTAGAGACGTGCATAGTCCAGCCTGCAGGGAGCAGCTCCTGCCTCGGCGCTGCAGGGCCCCCTGGGCTGCCTCCTTTCTGCCCCAGCCGGACTCTGCTGCACCGTCTCCCTGCATCCATGTGGGGGCAGCACCAAGCACAGCCTGGGACACTGCCTCACTGTATCCACATGGGGGCAGCACCAAGCCAGCCTGGGGCACCATCTCCCTGCATCCACGTGGGGGCAGTACCAAGCACAGATAGCCTGGGGCACTGCCTCACTGCATCCACAGGGGGGCAGCACTGAGCACAGCCTGGGGAACTGCCTCACTGCATCCACACAGGGGCAGCACGGAGCCACAGCCTGGGGCACCATCTCACTGCATCCACATGGGGGCACCACCAAGCATAGCCTGGGGCGCCGTCTCCCTGCATCCACATGGGGGCAGCACTGAACACAGCCCCAGAAGCCTCACTGCATCAACCTGGCGACAGCACCGAGCACAGCCTGGGGTACCATCTCACTGCATCCACCTGGGGGCAGCACCGAGCACAGCCCCAGAAGCCTTCTCACTGCATCCACCTGGGGACAGCACCGAGCACAGCCTGGGGCACAATCTCACTGCATCCACCTGGGGGCAGCACTGAGCACATCCCAGGCTCCCTCTTCCTGTGCCATCAGGGGCAGCACCAAGCCCCAGAAGCTGACTGTCCCCTGCTACTCAGGCCCCACCTCCAACCCTCAACCTTCCTCTTCCCCAGGAACCGGAGCCTGGGGGCTGACACCCCACCCACCATCCCCGAGAGCAGCCCCTGGCACCAGGACGCCTGGCTGTCTGGGCGCTCCCTGACCAACCCTCTTGCCCGCAGAACGAGGAGCCCGTGTTCTCCAGGGATGGACGCACCTTCTTCTTCGTCCGCGCCATCCCGCAGGGCGGCCAGGGCAAGTTCTACCACATCACCGTGTCCTCGTCCCAGGTAAGCTGCCCCGGGGCCCCACCCCATGCTGGCATCTGGGGTTCCCGCCTGAGCCCGGTGGCAGGGGCGGGCAGTGCTGGGGACCCTCACTTGTCCCTGCAGTGTCCTGCGCTGGGGGCCCCTCCAGACCTGCGTCTGACCTGCTGAGACCCGTGCCACGAGGACCCACAATCCTCTCACAGCACCCACAGTCACTACTGGGCCCGCCAGGGTGGATGCAGAGCCCTGCTGGCCGTGGCCGAGGCTGGACACAGCCGTGCTGAGGAGGAGGACGGGCCGAGTCCCACGGAGCTCGGAACCCTGAGTTTCCCGGGAACTGAGACCCAGAGCATGTAGTCTGGGGGTGCTGCTCCTGCAAGACCCCCACCCAGAGCCCCCACGGCACCTCCTGTCTCCTCTAAGGTCCTTTGGGTTTGATCATCAAAGCCACAGGCCAGGTGGGACCAGCCGGAGCTTCGGGCGGTGCCAGGGCCCCCCTTGGCCAGGGTCCAGCTGCCTTGGCTGCCCCTCGGGACTCCAGCCTGGCTGAGCCCCTTTCATGGGCTGCAGACCCCCCGCACCCCCCAGACCTGTGCCTGCGCCCAGGGTCTGGGTCTGAAGCATTTCCCTTCACCCGCCCGATCAGCCTCGCTGAGACCCTCCCGGACCATGCGCCCCTCCCCTGCAGCCCCTGGCCCCTCTCCTCCCACTCCCTCCATCCTCAGAGCTCCAGCCCTGCTCAGAAGTGCCTGTGAGGTCTCCGTGGCTGGTGGTCATGTCCTCTTCCGCCAGCGGGAGGGCAGAGGGGGCAGCCAGACCCTCCTCAGCCCAGCTCACTGCCCCGTGTCCCGTCCGTTCCAGCCCAACAGCAGCAACGACAACATCCAGTCCATCACCTCCGGGGACTGGGACGTCACCAAGATCCTGTCCTATGACGAGAAGCGCAACAAGATGTGAGGGGGAGGGGCCGGGGGAGGGCGGGGGGCAGCCCTGGCCACACTGTCACCCCCGGGACACGGTCAGATGGGTCTGGAATGCCTGTGTGGGCCCTGCGCCCCTTCCCTCACTTTCTGTGGAAGATGAGGACGAGGCCTTTGTCCACTCATAGAGGCCCAGCCGGGATACCAGGGACGGACAAGAGATGCCCCGTGGGCGGGTGTGGCGGCCTCCGAGGGTGCCCGGCTGGTGGCTCTGCTCGTCCAGGCCGTGTCGTGAGAGCTGGGCACTGCCCCGCCCCAACACCCGGGCCAGAGGCAACGCCTCCATTCCCGTCCTAGAGGCAGATAGACTCGGGCAGAGGCAGGAGACCCCAAAGTCCGGCCCAGGGCCCCCACCCCGACACCCAGAGCCCAAGTCCCAGCCCTGAGTCCGCGCAGCCGCGAGCTGGGCCTGGAGCGGGCACGCGAGTCTCGGCCCGTCAGGGACCCCAGAGCTGGGATGGGCACCGTGGGCTGCACCGTGAGACCCGCCCCTCCCGCACGCAGCTACTTCCTCAGCACCGAGGACCTCCCGCGGCGTCGGCAACTCTACAGGTGCGTCCCGGGTACCCGTCTCTGTCCCTCTCCTGAGTGGCTGGCGGGAGGGGGGCGGCAGCACCTGAGGCTCCTGTGGGGAGTGGACTTGAGCAGACCGAGCCCCCACTCCGAGTGCACCCCCAGGTGTGAGTTCCTGGCTCTGTGGGGGGCCGGTGACTGGGCGTCCTCATCTGAGGCCCAAGGAGGACCCACACGGATGCGGTGGGCCGGGCGCCAAAAGCCACCATGGGAGGAAAGGTGACCTCCTGCAGGGCAGAAGGCTCGGGAGCACCTACAGCCTCCACTTCCTGGGAGCACTCACGGCCTCCGCTCCCAGGAGCACTCACACCTCTACTCCCTGGGGGCATTCATGACCTCTGTTCTCCTGGGAGCACTCACACCCCCACTTCCTGGGAGCATTCATGGCCTCCGCCCCCGGGAGCACTCAGTCTCCACTTCCTGGGAGCACTCACAACCTCTGCTTCCCGAGAGCTACTCACGGCCTCCATTCCCCAGGAACACTCACGGCCTCTGCTCCCCGGGAGCACTCACAGCCCCCACTCCCTGGGAGCACTCACGGCCTCTGCTCCCTGGGAGCACTCAAGGCCCCCACTCTCTGGGAGCACTCACAGCCTCCACTCCCTGGGAGCACTCATAGCGTCTGCTACTGGGAGCACTCACAGTCTCCACTCCCTGGGAGCACTCACGGCCTCCGCTTCCCAGGAGCTACTCACGGCCTCCATTCCCCAGGAACATTCACGGCCTCTGCTCCCTGGGAGCACTCACGGCCTCTGACCCCGGGAGTACTCACAGCCCCCACTCCCTGGGAGCACTCATGGCCCCCACTCCTTGGGAACACTCACGGCCTCTGCTCCCTGGGATCACTCACGGCCTCTGACCCCGGGAGCACTCATGGCCCGCACTCCCCCAGTGCCAGCACCGTGGGCAGCTTCAACCGGCAGTGCCTGTCCTGTGACCTGGTGGACAACTGCACTTACTTCAGCGCCTCCTTCAGCCACAGCCATGACTTCTTCCTGCTCAAGTGTGAGGGTGAGTCGCCCCCGTGCGGCCCTGGCTGGGGGCGGGGGCCGGCTCGCGCCGAAGCTTCTCGGGGGCAGAAACTGTACCTGAGTTGCTTCCAGGCCCCGGTGCTGTCAGGATTTCGGGCTCTAGGCCGGAGTTTCCGGCCGAGTGTCCCTGAAGTCGAGAACCTGCTGGCCCCGTCAGCAGAGACCAGGCTTGCCGCACCCTCAGGGTGATGTCTGTGTTTGTTTTTCCTTTTGGCATTTGGGCCCATCTTGGCAGTGCCCAGGTCTCTTCTGGTGGTGCTCAGGGGACTTTATGGGGTGCCTGGGACGGGACCCCCACCTGGATCGGCTGGTTGCCACCAGCTCCCCGCAGCCTGTATGCTCCTCGGTCACGAGGGTGCTCGGGCCACTGTGCCACCTCGGGAAGCAGCCTTCATTACTGGCTCCGACTCACCCTCTGCGCTCGGAAACCCCCATTAGTGTCGGAAACAGATAATTGGCAATGTGGAGGCCATTTAAAGTAACGTCAGTGACTCCTCGGGCCACTGCCCTTATGGTCCCCAGGCACATGCCCGGCCCGCCGGCCCGGCCTCTGCGTCCCACTAATAAGACCCCGGTGTTACCTGTGCGGGCCCTGAGCCAGATAAATTGGTTTCTGTGCTTCCTGGCCGTGCCGAGGCTCAGCCTGTCACTAGTCTCCCGGGACAGTGACGCAGGGTCTGGAAACTGCCTGCAACTTCTGGAAGGCAGCGCAGGCATAAAAGAGGGGGGACCAGCAGCGGGTCGGCAGGCATGAGGGGAGCTGGGGGTGGCGGGAGGGACCTGGGACGACTCTGACCCACACAGTGCAGGCATGAGACGCACACACACACACACGGACACACACCTGCATGGACACGTGTGCATACCGCAGAGCGAGTGCTGGAGGCCTGCAGCCCTCTCTGCAGATCCTGGGTGCAGCCCGCCTCGCGGGGATGTCCCACCTCCATCTGCAGCACCCCCCGCCCTCGGCAGAGGCCCCAGTGGCCCCTCTGGCTGGGCCCCAGCGCCAGCGGCAGCTCCAAGGGGGTGAGAAGCGCGGTGGGAGTAGACACTTGTTTGCCTCGCGGGGAGTCAGCGTCGGAACTTCTCTGGGTGGGCAGGGGGGTGTGTCCTGGGTTTCCTGCCATACGGTCCCACCCCACAGATGGGAAAGAATGCAGGAACTAGGCCCAGCCCTGGATGCCCGCGTGTCGGACGCGACCTCTTGCGTCACTGCCCCACGCAGTCCCCCATGACGGTGCTCCACAGGGCAGTGCGGCCACTCCCGCCCGGCCGCGTCTCGCTCCCTCAGCCCAGGCTGCACTCGGCTACGTGCAGTGACCACACATAGCAGCTGGGAGGGGCTGTGCTGGGGGAGTGTCTGTTGCCTGCTGGGCCAGCCCTGCAGGAGCAGATGAACAGAGCAGGCGCGATGGGAAAGGCGCTCTGCACGCTGCACGTCAGGATGTTTGTTCCAGAAAGAACCACAGCTGCGTGCTGCGCCGTGAAGGGTCGGTCCGCAGAGCCGCAAACACGCCCGTGGGCTTCACCCACATGCCCGGGGAGCACTTCCAGGGGGCGGAGTGAGAAGACTGTGCCCTCGTCTCTGCCGCGCCTGTAAGGGCTGGGTCGTTCGTGTCCGCGTATGTGGGCAGGAGAGACTAACCCGCTCAGCTGCCTCTGCGTGCCTGCCCACTGTGAACACGGCCGGGACTACCTGTTTGACGTCACTCAAGTTGAACCCGGGCCTTCTCTGCAGGATCCGCTATGTGAACAGCCTGGCAGGGCCGGCCCTGCCGCTCTCCTGGGCAGTGGACTCGGAGCCAGGCACCTTAGCTGGTCGTGCCCATCCACAACCCGTGCTCCCAGCTCAGTGCTCTCTGTGGAGTCTGTAATCTGTGCTCCCACTAGTCCCTCAGTGCTCCCACTGAGTCAACTTGCCTGAGCCTGCTGCCCCCCGCTCCCCCACCTCACCCCTCCTGGCCCCCCCACCTCAGTTGCCTTTACCTGCCTCTCCTCTCCCTCAATCCCTCAGCTCCCACTGGGCCCCCATGCCCCTGCCTCCTCCCTTCCACGGCACCCACCACCAAAAACCACTTCCCGCTGCTGCTTGTGGCAACTGTGGTCTGAGATCCAGCCTGAGGAGTCTGCAGGGGCTGGCCGGGGTGCTGGGGCGGGCAGCGAGCTGGGCACCCAGGGCCTTGCCACCCGGAGCTGCCACGGGCTCTGAGCAATGGGAAGGAGGGACTGAGGCGCGCGCTGGGGTCTCCGGGCACAGAGGGGAGGGGTGCCGGGCTCTCAGGCAGGAGCTTGTGGGACGCTGAGCAGAGGGCAGAGACAATGCCCTGCGGGGATGGCAGAAGTGCACCCGTGGGGGCTGCAGGAGGGAGGCGGCAGGGGCGGGCAGGGCGCAGTTGAGGGCTGCAGTGACAGCTCCATGCTGGGTCGCACAGCACGGGGAGGGCCCCGACAAGCGGAGACCCCTGGGACTCATGGAGGGAGGCTATGAGGGAGCAAGAAGGTGACAGTGGGATGCGGGGGGACGGTGAGGGTCACGTGCCACATCGGTCACGTATTGACGTCGGTTCCTGACGCGCTGCCATGACATACTACACACACGCGCCAACACAGTTCCTCACACACACTCTCGACACTGTCCCTCACATGCGCCTTCTCTCCTGGCAGCGTGACTAGGGCACTGATGCTCTCCCTCCTCTCTCCCTTTCCCAGGCCCTGGTGTCCCCATGGTGACCGTGCACAGCACCGTGGATAACAGAAGTAAGTGTTGGGCGCTGGAGGCCAGCCCGGCTCTTGGCAGAGGGTCGGCCCCGGCAGACGTGTCACCCACCACCCCCAGACCTCACCGGCCAGTGCTGGGCTCACGGCCCAAGCTCTCAGGCAGGCAAGGGTGAGCCCGTGGCTGGCTGCCCACAGTGTCCACCCGCTGTCGGGCCCACCACCCTGAGGCGCATCTCGGTTGGGGCATCACAACCAAGGCCATGGTGCCCCTCAGTAACGGGTGTCTTCTGGCCGTGGGGCAGAGCCCACAGCTCCCACTATCCCTCGGCCCAGCCCCACAGCAGGACTGTCCCTCCTCCCCATCCACTGAGTCAGACTGTCCACACCCGGTCCACTCCCGAGGACAAGCCTGTGGCCAAGGACACATGTTCAGCCTGGACAAAACACCATCAGGGCCCGCAGGGCATTGAGTCCAGGACAGTAGAGGGTGTCAGAAACGGGCAGGTGACAGAGGCCGGGCAGTGGTGCAGGGTGCAGGCTGAAGCTTCTGAGGGCCGGTCAGTGTCCAGTAGCAGAGCGGAGGCCCTTGGTCATCCTGCCTGTATGCGCTCAGTGCTGTGGTTGTGGGCTGCCTGCAGGACAGGGGCACCCACCCGGACGAGCCTGAGGGGTGGGTGTCCTGCCCCTTCCCAGGGGCTTGGCCCAGAGCCAGGCGTGGGCGTGACCATCTGAGCCCCGTATGTGGGCCCTGCCAGGAGGCCTCTGTCCACTCCCCCAAGAAGCCTCTTCGCTCCTGAAACCTGGAACCCCCAGGCCACTGACCACATGACTGGGACGAATGTACACTGCCGGGACCCCCCGGGAAGCCAACCCCGGCGACATCTGTCTCCCGACCTCCCCGCACCCACATGTGATAATCGCTAATTCCACCGATATTCGCAGCTCACTTTTAATTAAGGAGTGGCCATGTGCCTCCGAGCGCGGGCCCTTGGGGGCGCCTTGCCAATCTCCCCTTATCCCCCCCTCCCACCCCCTTTGAATGCAATTATGGGAACAAATAAACGGCTTAAGGCCGCTCCCCGAGCCAGGCAGCCCTGCTGATAAGAGCAGTTGTGTGGGCAGTCATTAAATGAGGGATCTAATATTTAACTAACTTTAATCGTCTTACTCTGGCGCCTGTACAGGGTGGGATTTCAGGGGGGGGCTGTTCGGACAGGCGGCAGCCGGCTTCCAGCCCCTCCCGGAGTCTCCAGGGCCTGCCGTGTGCAGCAGACAGGCAGAAGTGACACGTCCCAACCCCGGCCCTCCAGGGCCCAGAGTCCATCTGCAGCCCTGTTCCCGCAGGCACTTGATTCTCTGGTCTGACCCTCCCTGACTCACCCCTACGCACACTGCCCCCCCCCCCACAGGTGGGAGATGTGGTTGGGGTGCCCTGGGGCATGGTGTTGTTTGGGGCCACACTGCTCCGAGCTCGGGGTTCACTCCTGGCAGGGCTCGGGGAACCGTCCTGTGCCAGGGATCGCTAGGGAAGCGCCTGCCCACGGCACTGGCCCTCCGGCCATGGTTTTGAACCTTCTCACAGCTGTGAGCCGCCTGCCTCGATTCACAGGCCGGCAAGAAGTGTCGGGTCTCCACCCCAACCCGCTGCATGGGGGCCACTGGAAGTCGTGGGGCTGCATGCATGGGAAGGGTCCGAGCCGGTCCGTGTTGCTCTTGCAGAGCTGTTCGACCTGGAGACCAACGAGCACGTGCAGAGGGCGGTCAGCGAGCGGCAGATGCCCAGAGTGGACTACGGGAGGATCGAGGTGGCCGACTACAGTGAGTGCCCAGAGGGTTCCCGCCCTCTGCTCGGGAGCTCAGTAGCTGGGAATTGAAAGCCAGGCCTGCTCCTGTCTCTATCTCTGGCAGGCTGCTTGTGAGGGCGTCCTGCGGTCAGAGAACTGTGGGCAACCCCCCTGGCCCTGTCCCCAGCCCGCGCCCTCCAGCAGGTAAAGGCAGCTGGCCCGCCCGCTGCTCCGGGGTCCTCAGAGAACCCTGTGGGCATCCCCAGGGACTCTAGCGCAGAGCCCAGCACAGGAGACGCTAGGTGCCCGGGAGAGGTGACCTTGGCTAGGCCAGCACCACCCAGAGCCCATCCACCACCCACAGAGCCAGGCCTGTGGCCTCACAGGAACAGGATTCCCATGTTAGTGCTCTCCTGTTTAAGGGATTTTAGATGGAGGAGGAGTTTTGGGATAGATGGATGAACAGACGGACAAATGGACTGATGCAGAGGTGGAGGGAGGGAGGGCCTTGCAGATGAACAGATGGGTTAATGGGGGATTGGAGGGGTGGGTTAATGGGCTGAAGGTGGGCGCAGGAGGGATGCGTGGCAGGAAGGAGGGAAAAGAGCTGGAGAGGAGGCGAGGCGAGGCCAGGCGTGTTGGAGGAATTGGGCGGCCCTGGATGCCGGAATGTCCCGTTCCGCTGAGGGAGGAGTCAAGGACCCAGTTCCAGGAGAGCTGAGCAGGGCCGAGATCGGGAGCAAGAGGCAGAGGCCGAGCCCCGGGCGCCCCGCCTGCCCCCGCACCCCCACCCCACAGCCAGGTTCAGCTGTGCCCAGCACTGCGCCCCACAGCGGCCTCGGGCAGCTTCCAGCATCCGCCCAGAGACGGCTGAGGTCGGGGGTCGCCTCTGGACTAGCAGCGGGGAAGGGCCCACCCCCAGCCCAGGCCAGCCCATGTTTTATGGATGTTTTGGACCCAAGCAGTGCCCTGAGCCAGGGGTCCAATTTGCGAGCCATCAGCATTCAGCCGGGATCCGGAGCCTGTGCCCGTATCAGTGACTATAGGAGATTCCAATGTAATTGCTAATCCAGGTGGTGGTTCTAATGTGGCAGGGCACTGCATCTTGAAGGGAGCACTGAGGCACCACCTGTAGGTGCCGGCCCAGCCCTAGGCGTCACTCTCCCCATGCTGCCTGGAGACGCCCCCACACCCCATCTGCTCTGTGCTCCCCTTTACCTGGTAGGGTTTGCCCGCGTGGGCCTTCAGAGACTCTCTGAGGTTGCACACCTCAGATGGACAGCGGGGCAGCCACTGCGGGACCAGCCAGCCCCCGCCCCACGCTGTCCCCTGCTCCCTCCCGGCCTCATGCTCCCCGTGTTCTCTCCGCAGGCCTGCCCCTGCAGATCATCAAGCCGGCCACCTTCAGCGACACAAACCACTACCCCCTGCTCCTGGTGGTGTGAGTGTGTCCCTGCATCTCGGGGGGGCAGACACGTGGGCAGGACAGCCAGCCTTCTCATGACCAATCACCCCCCCATGCTGACAACAGGGACCCGTGACCCCCTCCCCACCCCACCCCCACTCCCGTTCCCAGCAAAGTGGAGCTCAGGGTGGCGCCAGCAGCCCAGACCCTCCCCAGCCCCCAGGAGCAGAGGCAGCAGGTCCTTGTCCGAGCACCCCACGACTGAGCCGCAGCCCCGTGTGTCAGTCCCCAGCCGGCACAGGAGGGAGGCAGCCCCCAGCAACCAGCACAGGCCAAGACACCCCTGTCCCCCGCTCAGTGGCCACGCCCAGCCCAGGTCTCTAGTGCCCCACGATGCACTGGGGCCAGCACTGTCCCTCACCTGCCTGCCCGGTGACCCCCGCACTGACCCCCCCTCCTTCCTCCCCACCCAGGAGGCTCAGCTGCACGTACCCCAGGTCCTCTGATTCGGGGACCTGCAGGACCTCTCGGGGCAGTCTGCAGGGTGACCCCATTGGTGCGTGATGATGGCAGTTACCAGGGAACCTCAGGACATGATGGGGCCCATGGGAAGAGTGTCTAGAACCAGGCCCAGCACACACAGATGCACAAGCAGCTTCTCAGCGTGACAGCACCACACACCCTGCACTCATATGATGTCTCACATGTGACAGCACAACATACGTATGCTGTGTAACATCACTCATGTAGCACATGACATACATGACATTACATGTGGCACACCACATTTGTGTGACTCCACACCCTCACATATATCACATTACCAGTCTCACATGTTCATGTGAAATCTCACACAGGACACACATGGATGTGACACGCCATGTGACCACATGCATGTTCCAAGACACCATCACGTGACATAGACCAATCACATGTGATACACCACATGCTCGTGTGACATCACGATACAGCAACATGTATCGTCTCACTTGTGCCATTACACCTGTGACCCTATCACATGCCACAGGATCAGATGTAATACGTGACATCTTAGAAAGTACCCCATATGTGTGACATCATGCAATTATACATGTGACACCTTTATACCCTTTCGCAGTGATACAATAACACAGCACCACACAAACAGCACTATCACATGACACTGCACACGTATACTATCACAACACTGCACATGTATGAATCACACATGACAATATCATATGACACTGCACATGCAGGACATTATCACATAGCACTGCACATATGACAATGCTGCATGGGCATGACACTATTATAGACCACTGCACATGACACATGATGCTGTGCATATCACATGACATTGCACATTTATGACACCCACATGACATTGAACACATAAAACACATGATGCTGCACACACATGACAATCCCATAACATTGCACACTATCCCGTGACACTGGCACTCAGCACTCGCCTCTCACGCATGCCCCCAGAGTGCAGAATCCTATCACAGGGCATTGCCGGCACACATGGCCCATGGGCCACAGCGACCAAGGCCAGGATAGTGGCAGTGGTGGTCACTTAGGAGGGGACATCCTCACCGGTCGGCCCAGAGTGGGCCTGGCCTGGCGCGGCCACAGCTGGATCAGGGGCTCCTCCATTGGCAGGGACGGCACCCCCGGGAGCCAGAGCGTGGCCGAGAAGTTTGAGGTGACATGGGAGACGGTGCTGGTGAGCAGCCACGGGGCCGTGGTGGTCAAGTGTGACGGCCGGGGCAGCGGCTTCCAGGGGACGAAGCTCCTGCATGAAGTGAGGCGCAGGCTGGGCTTCCTGGAGGAGAGGGACCAGATGGAGGCCGTGCGGTGAGCCCCGCGCCATGGGGGCCAGTGGGAGGGGCGGGGACAGGGGTGGGGGCCAGCGGGAAGGGCGGAAGTAGTGGGAGGGGCGGGGGCAGCAGAGGGCGCCCCATGTCCCCCTGCCCCGCCTCTGCAGCTCAGAGGGCCTGCGGCATGCTGGACAGCTGGGTGACCAGTGGGAGTGTGAGGACAGAAAGCTCATGAGGCTACAAGGGTGGTCTGGGGTGGGGTTCGGGGCCCCCCTGATCCCAAGTTCCTTAGCAAGCTTTTGGCAGCTGTGATGCCCACATGACTGTTGGCGACTAGTCCCCAGCCGGCGTCTCTGCCCTGTGAAGTGGGGCTCTGCGGCTCCCCAGTGGGGCCTTGGCCAGTGCAGGTACCCCCTGGCTGAGGTGCCCAGGGGCTGTGTGGAGGGACACACCCCGCAGGCTCCCAGCTCTGTGCCCAGGTGGCTGCACTGTGCCTCCTGGCGGCGCACAGTGCTCCTATGGGCATGAGGCTGAGGTTGGCCAAGGCTTTGGCAGCTGCTCCTCGTCAGGGGCCCTCGGCCGGAATGTGCATTTTTGGACATGAGTGTGCGCACACTTGTGTATGCGTGGACATGCGAGTGTGCAGGTGCATCTCTGCGGGGCTTCTTGTGCATGCAGACACATGGTGTGCACAAGTGTTTCCAAGTAGTCCTGAGCCTGACAGAAGACATGTGAAATGTGTCGAGGTCCTGTGCTCCTGTCACACGCTTGTTAAGAACAAAGGTAGTAAAGTGCTGTGTCAGTTTCCTGGTGCGTAAGGATGTACAGTGCTCCCCGCATGCAGGGGACCCTGCCCCCACTGAGTCCTCTTCCTGCTTTTTTGGGGGGGCCACGCTCAGCGATATTCAGGGGTCTCTCCTGGCTCTGCACTCAGAGATCACTCCTGGCAGGCTCGGGGGGACCCTAGGGATGCTGGGATGGAAACTAGGGGAGCCGCATACAAGGCTGCCACCTTCCCTCGTCCTGTCGCTCTGGCCGCCGTCAGTGGAGTCAGTGCTTGTGTTCCTCTTGACACTCCGTCTTTCTACACTGCTCCCATGGGAGGTGGCACCTACTCTGAGGCAGTCTGAGCCATTTTGTCTGCTACTCCGCAGTGGCCATGTGGAAACAGCTTGTGCCCGAGACAGCCTCCAAGACCGTCCCCGGCCACGCGCAGTCCCTGCAGCCCCTCGGGGTTCGGCCTGGTTCCGTTTCTCCCCACAAAGGTTTCATGGACTTCTGTCGCCAGCTCCTTCCTGGGATCCGGGCTGTGTTGCCACCGGGGCGTGGCTTCTACCCCGGCCGCCCCTTCTTGTCACGCCGCAGCTTCCACTCAGTATCCCGGCCCTGCCACTGTGGGTTCTGCGGCTCACACCAGCCACTGCCTCCCTGGCTGCAGGCCTCGGTGCTGGTCTGGTTCAGAGCCGCTCAGATTCCCGTGTCTGCTGCCTTAGCTGGGGCTCTGCTGAGGGTTCGGGTGCACCTGACCTGCCCCTCTGAGGGTGGAGCCACTCATCTCCCCATGACAGGCCACCTCAGTGTCCTGGCACCTTCTCAGACATGATGCTGTGACGTGAGTTTAGTGACATGTCAGGAGGCCGGAGGCCTAACTGGAACCCAGGGCTGTTGAGTCTGTCTGCGAGAGTGGAAGTTTCTAGAAGGCAGGGCCATCTGTCTCGGGGCCTTGCTGATGACACCTCGTCCCGGAGGAGGAGGGAGGCCCCTAGGCGTGCTCTGTGCCACTAGACTTCAGTGATGCGAGCCACCTGCGATGCTTGCCAGAAACAACCCCGCTGTGGCCCAGACAGGAGCTCGGGGTACTCCTGCTGCCAGGAAGCCACACGACAGCACCAGCACAGCCGCTCCTGGGATGACGGGATGCCCCAGGGGCCAGTGAGCAGAGGCTGACCCTTCAGCCCGAGAGAGGCATCCCCACAAGGGGTGTCCTCGGCCACCTCACTGGGAGCGCCCTTCGCCCAGAGGAGCAGGAAGCCGAGTGGAAGGACAGGGTGCAGGCGGGCCCCCGGGAGATTCAGAGACAGCCAGTCACTGCTGCCAGCTGGTGTGAGGCCATGACAGCCAACCCTGGGTCCAGAAAGACGCCAGTGCAGTTCCTGTGGGGAAGACAGGCGTGGGGATGGGGGCGGGAGTGCTGGCAGGGACCAAGGGACCCAGCGACACCAGCCGAGAGCTGGGCTGCTCCTCCCTGCACAGACAGGGCTATGGAGCCTGGGCTGGCGGCCAGAGCCCAGAACCCGGGCCCAGCTGCTGGCCCACGTGGCTGGGAAGCTGCAGACAGGGGCCCCAGCAGGGCCTGGAAGTCTCTGGCCCCTGGCACGGCTGGCAGACTGATGTCGGGGTCGCTGCAGGCTTCAATCCCCTGGGGGCGGGTGTTTTTACATTTTGCTGTGCAGCACTGAACTCTCCAAGAGCTATCTGATCAGAAAAACGAGCTTTCCAGACAGCAGACTGTTACCGGCCCTGGAGAAACCACAGCCATAAGCAGCTCCATTAGAATTCCACCTAAACTTTGATTTTCCACGCGGCGAGGCTGTGGCCTTGGGGACAGACCCTGCCCCGGGCCTGAAGCTCTTCCTTGCTCTTGCAGGACCATGCTGCGGGAGCCATACATCGACCAGACACGGGTGGGCGTGTTTGGGAAGGTGAGTCTGACCCTGTCTGTCCCGCCCTTGGGACATGCTGGGGTTAGCGCCTCGCCAGTACCCCAGGCTTCCCAGCCCTGCCCTCTGCTTCTGCGGATGGGAGGCTGCGGCGGTCCCCAAGTCCCTGTGCTCTGGCTGGCACCTGCAGACTTCCCTGGGTCCCTCTCTGTGCCCGGGGTTATGCCGGAGACGGTAGCATCTGAGCGGGCCAGCTTGGAGCACACCAGCAGGACCACTGGGGCAGCCCGCAGTGACGCGGGGTCTGCCCGGGAACCTGAAGTGGGCCACACAGGCTCAGGACATGCCCATGGGGGCCAGGCCTCAGTGACCGCGGGGACAGCTCGGGCTCAGCATCTGCTCTAGGAAGGGCCTTGACTCCTGGCCGCTGGCGCTGTCCTCTGTGGACCACGGTGGCCGAAGCCCAGAGTGACGGGCCGCCCTGTTCCCTCCAGGACTATGGGGGGTACCTGAGCACCTACATCCTCCCAGCGAGGGGCGAGAACCAGGACCAGGTGTTTGCCTGCGGCGCCGCCCTGTCCCCCATCACAGACTTCAAGCTCTACGGTAAGGCCCGGGGACCCCGGGGAGCACGAGCCTCCGGGGACTGTAGGCCACCTCACCCTTGCGAATGGTGAGGGGCTTGTCCAGTCTCAGGGGCCACTAACCCCCCCTCCCAGGGGGCTATCTCCAGGTGAAGTCTGAGATGGGCGGGTGGGCAGCGGACTTGCTGCAGAGCTCAGAGGAGACCCGGGGCTGCCTGTCACCTCCCGCGGTCTCCTTCCTGGGCCCGCTGCCCTTTCTCGGAGGAACCTGGGGGAAAGGGCCCGGGCCCGACTCGGCACACAGCCCGTCTCTGTCTCTGCAGCATCCGCCTTTTCCGAGCGGTACCTGGGTCTCCACGGCCTGGACAACCGCGCCTACGAGGTACGGGGCCTGCTGTCCCCTCCCCACCCCCCCATCCCTCATCCCTTTTGCTCCCCCCAACTTCTCCCCTTGTCCCCACCGCCTCTCTTCACTCCGTTCTCTCTCCCCTGTCCTCACTCCCCGCCCCCGTGACCTGGTCCTGGGTTCTGGAACTGGGGTTCCAGGGAGACAGAGCAGCTTTGCTGGCCACTGTGTCCGGCTCGCCGACAGTAGACCAGTGACCTGTCCTGCAACTCTTATTGGGGGGGCTAGAGTGGGAAGCCCCTTGCATGACCCCATGTGGTTGGGTGGGGTCTCTGGGGGCTGAACAACAGTTCAAAGCCAGGGGGCAGCCTGCAGCTGGGGTGGGGGCCTGTTTGGAGGGGACAAGTAGGGTCCAGGCCTCCTTGTGCTGCTTCCTGAGGAAGTTGGTAGAGGGGAGCGTTGTCCCTGCAGGCGGTGGTGGAGCAGACAGGAAGTGTCAGTGCACCCGCCCCGCCGCGGTCACTCACTGCCCCTCATCTCTGCTGTCCCCGGGCACCGCTGGGCACCCTCCCCTGCGGTCACTCGCTGCCCCTCATCTCCTCTGTCCCCGGGAACCACCCAACCCACAGTCACTCACTGCCCCTCATCCCCGCTGTGCCTGGGCACCCCCCTCCGGCCACTCACTGCCCCTCATCTCTGCTGTCCCCCACGCACCGCCTGGGGTCACTCACTGCCCCTCTCTCATGTGCAGATGACTAAGGTGTCCCATCGCGTCTCTGCTCTGGGAGAGCAGCAGTTCCTGATCATCCACGCCACCGCCGACGGTGAGTGCCCGGGGCCACCGGGGGCCACCCGGTCCTGGCCGGGGCGGGGCGGGAGCAGCCCCCGTGGCACGCTGTAGCCGACCCCCACTCTCCTCTGCCCCCACAGAGAAAATCCACTTCCAGCACACGGCAGAGTTGATCACGCAGCTGATCAGAGGAAAGGCCAACTACAGCTTACAGGTAGCGCGGCCGGGATGGACCCGCACCCTCAGCGTGGCGCCCGGCAGGGCCCGCGAGTGGCGAGTGACCCTCCCACTGGGCGTGGGTCAGCACCCGTGAGCACACATGCGCGGGAACACAGGTGCACGCCCCGCACAGGCCGGCCGCACCTGTCTCCCAGGTGGGGTGTGGGGGGGACCTCGGGGTCCAGCGTCCCCCTGTCCTCAGCCTGGAGCCTCGGGGCCGCTGCCGTGTCCCGGCCTGCCTTCGCGGGGTGCTGACCGCACGGTGTCCCCCGCAGATCTACCCGGACGAAAGCCATTACCTGCACGGCAGCCCTCTGCGGCAGCACCTGTTCCGGGCGCTCATCGGCTTCTTCGCCGAGTGCTTCCGGGTCCAGGACAGGCTCCCCGCGGCGGCGGCCA
This sequence comes from Sorex palustris, assembly GCA_028565675.1. Lineage (NCBI taxonomy): Eukaryota > Metazoa > Chordata > Mammalia > Eulipotyphla > Soricidae > Sorex > Sorex palustris. The sequence continues at coordinate 566,314 of JAOXYA010000009.1, read as the reverse complement.
GAGAGGACGAGGAGGAGGACTGAGGCGGCCTCACGCACAAGGCGGCCGTCCCCGGAGGGACGAGGGAGGGGCGCCGCCGCCGCGGGCCTCACCCTTAGCATGCCTCGGGGACCGGCGTCCCCGGGCTGCGCTCGCCTCGAGTGGCCGCGCCGGGACGGACCAGGGCAGCCGGACCCCGGCCGCGGGGCGCCTCGCCCTCGGCCCCCTCCCTCCACGGCCCCCACGAGAGCACAAAGACTGGCCGGGGCCCTCGTCCCCGCCGCCCGCCGCGTGTCCCCGTCGCTGTGCTCACGGCCCGCCGCTCCGAATCGATTCGTATTTTTCTATGGTTTTTACCTGCCACGGGCCGGCCTCGCGGCTGCGCTCGGCCCCGCCCGCCCCTTCTGTTCCGCTTCTCCCGTCCGCTCCGTAGGCCCCGCTCGTTTGTACAAAGGCCCGTGCGAGTCACTAACTGCTCGACCCCCGGGGTGCCCGCCGGCCCCAGGCTCGGGACACGCGGGGGCGCAATGCTAGTCACTAAGAGTATATCAATAAAGCCTCTGTCCGTCCCAACGCCGCGCCGCGCCGCGCCCAGCCCCTGCCGCCTGGCGCACCACGCCGCGTTCCACCCACCCACCCACGCTGACCCCGGGCGCACCGAGCCACCCCGATGGCCTCGGCGGGCGGCGCCAGCCTCATCAGATGCCCCTGGCCAGCAGCACCCTGCGTCGGGTCCACGCTGCCGTCCATGAGGCCGGAAGACGTGTGTCCCCGCCGCACGGCCGCCCGCTGCCCGGCTCAGCTGCAGCCTGCACGCTGGCACCGAGCTGCACCGGGTCAAAGCCAGCCGCCCGCCGACCCCGGCCAATCACCAGCAGCCCGCCCAGTCGCCCGCCAATTGCGTCCAATCACCTGCCAGTCCTGTCCAATCACCCTGCAGCCCCGCCCAATCACCCGGCAGTCTCGTCCAATCATTCTGCAGCCCTGCCCAATCACCTGCCAGTCCTGTCCAATCACCCTGCAGCCCCACCCAATCACCCCGGCAGCCCCGCCCATCATCCCAGCAGTCCCGTCCAATCACCCTGCATCCCCATCCAGTCACCCGACAGTCTTGTCCAATCACCTGCCAGTCCTGTCCAATCACCCCGGCAGCCCCGCCCAATCACCCTGCAGCCCCGCTCATCATCCCCAGCAGTCCCGTCCAGTCACCCGGCAGTCTTGTCCAATCACCCTGCAGCCCCGCCCAATCACCTCACAGCCCCGTCCAATCAAAATCGATCTCGTCAAAACCCGTCCGTTCCAGGTCCATCAGCTGCCTATCAATTCCATCCAATTGCCTGTCAACTCCAGCCTGCCTGTTCGGTCGCCTACCAGGGGTCGGCAGACGAGACGGGCCTCGCGCTGTGGTTCCGGCTCGAACGGCCAGCAGCTGGCGAGCCCCGTCTGGGCAGCGGGGCGCGGGGGTCAGCCCCGCGGGGCTGCGTCGGGGCGGAGGAGCAGGGGGCGGCTTCCCCTCACCGCTTCCCCCGGGGCCGCGGGGCTCGTCCGAGGAGAGGCGGCCGCCGAGGTGCCCGGGAAGAAAGCATCGCCTTACCACCGGGCTGCTCTTGTCTCGGTGCTCCCCCACCTCGGTGCGCACTTTCTGGAAGTTTCCCGGGAGCTCTCTGGGCCCTGGCGTGGCTGAGCCGCTGAGTGAGCGGACTCAGCGGTGGTCGAGGTGGCTCAGGGTGACCGGGCCGAGGCCTTGGGGGCAGGAGGCCGGTGGCCGCGAGCGGGGTGTGCGGCACGGGAGCCTGCGTGCCGGTGGGGCTGCGACCGCCCTGGGGTTGCAGCTCTGGGAGTCGCCCCCCAAGGACGCCGTCTCCCCCGACTGAGATAAAGCGCGCAGGGGACGCGGGACACACAGGACACGGAAGGCACGAGCCCCACCCCCGTGGTTGAGACCCAGCATCCATGGCACGCGCACACAGCATCTGGGGCTAAAGTCCGAAGGATTCCTGGCACTCTGGACGGCGGCTCGCACCCCAGCCCTGCCTGCCCGTGGGTCCTGCTAAGGCAGAGCCCAAATCTGTCCAGAAAGACTGGACGGTGTGGCCAGTTCATGCTCCGCGGCGGACGCGGGGCGACCCCAGCAGAACGCAGGCAGCTCTGCAGGGTCGGTGCTGTCAGCGCCCGGGAGTCGCCCAAGCGCCGCTGACACCTGCCCAGCCTGCCTGCCCGGACGCAGCGCTCCCCACTTCCTGTGGCCCAGAACCCAGGTAAGGGAGACCCGGGAGACCCAGGACCCGGCGGGGGCAGGGCCACCTGTGGGCGGAGCCTGGTGGGCGTGGCCAGCAGTGCGGGCGGAGCCTTCCGTGCCTCATGCTTGAACAGCTTGGGCCGGCGGGAGGTCAGCCAGGGTGGAACCAGCGTGGAGTGGGTTGGGGTTGGTGTGGGGGCGGGGCCTGTGGTGTGGGGCGGGGTCAGTGTGGGGGTGGAGCCAGCGCTGGGCGGGGCAGGGCCGCCAGGGTGGGGCTGCTTGGGGTGTCGGATATTGGGGCGGCCCAACAGGTGAGGGGTTGGGAAGGTGGAGGATGAGGGCGCTTGCTGGGGCGGGGCCGCACTGTCCCTGGGGGTGTGGAGAAGCCCTTGTGACGCGAGGGAGGGGACTCCCGTCTGGGAACAGCTGGGGGCACCCAGCGGGGAAGACAGAGGGCGGGGCAGGGGTGGCTGGGCACAGTCCACCGGAAGCTGCAGAGCCACAGCCCATGTTCCTGGCTCTTTGGAGACAGCCCCGCCCCTGTGCCCTCGGTGCCACCCCAGTGCGTCTCCCCGAGGAGCTGCGGGCGCAGGAGAACCCAGACCCAGGCCCTAGGATGGAGCCTGCCCTGAGCGTGGCGTCTCCTGCCAGCTGCCCCAGGCTGCCAGCATGTCTCCCCCATCACGTGGGGCGGGGTCAGTGTGGGGGTGGAGCCAGCGTGGAGAGGGGCGGGGCCTTGGTGTGGGCGTGGCCTTGCTGCAGGGCGGAGCCAGCGTGGGGCAGGGCAGCGCCCGCCACACTCTGAACGTCAGCCCTCCAGTGCCCCTGCTCCTCTCCCCAACCAAGACAGCGTGATTGAGGACCGAGGAGGAGGGACCCAGGCGTGTGTGGGGGGTGCACGTGAAGGTGAGGGGACTCAGGTGCAGGGGGCAGAGGAGGGGACCCAGGTGTGGGGACCCGCATGCGGGCCACAGAGGCGCCAGCCGCAGCTGCTCTAGCCTGGGGGCGCATCTCCCACACCACCACCTGTCGGGCCTTTGTTCTGCTGTTCTGGGGCCTGGCAGCACGCCCTCAGCCCCGAGGCTGGAGCCTGAAACCTCCCCAGGCCCTGAAGGTGGCCGGCTCTGCTCAGGAGTAGCAAGAACGGGACAGTGTGTGTCCCCAGAGCAGGCAGTCGGGGAGTTGTCACCCCGGGCGAGTTCCCCGTCTGGCGGGCCTGTCCTGGTGGCTCTCAGAGAGCAGCAGGCAGGCGCCAGGCTGGCCGGGGAAGGCACCTGCTGGGTCACTGGCCCGAGCCACCATGTGGCTGGGCTCACCCAACAACATGCACCTGGGCCCGCACGTGCACACGTGCACACGCACACGGGGACGTGGACATATGCATGCCTGCAGCTCCCTGGGAAGCTGGTGTGTCCCTCCCCGCCCTGTTCCTCTCCAGCTCTGGCCCGATGCCCTGAAGCCCAGAGCAGGGCTCTTAGAAATGCACTGTCCCAGCCTGGCCCCAGCGACACCCCACACCTGGCGGGGGGAGGCCGGGGGAGGAATGGGGGGGTCCTCATTGGAGACGGAAGCAGCCCCCTGGCCACTGTCCCGATTCCAGTCTCGTCTTCTCTGAGCCGGGAGAGGGCAGCAGAGGGCAGCGCTGGGCCCAGGGTTCACCAGGCTGCAGGTCCGCAGGAGGCCACCAGGGGCTGGGATGCCTAACTGCGAGGTGAGTAGCTGGGAGACGCAGGCAGATGTGCAGCTTTCCGGCTCCCTCGAGGAGGGTCTGGACTAAAAGCTTGTTCCGGGCAGCCGCCTGCCACCGTCCCACCACCACAGGCCGTTCCCTGGCTGACCCTCTGCGTCAGGGTCCAAAGGCCAACGCAATGCTGAGCATGAGTGAGCCCTTAGGAGGGGGGGTCCGCAGCAGTCACGTGAGGGGGTAAGCACAGAAACAGGAGTGAGCCCTGAGCATGGAGCCAGGAGTGAGCTCCAAGAACAAGGCCAGGAGTGACCATGAGCAGAGCCGGCCGCCAGGCACAGCTCGGAAGCAATAGACCGGAGTGAGAGAGGAGAGTCACACCAAGGGCTTTGGGAGAGGCACGGGGTCTGGAGGGTCTCCGGGGACACTTCCCGGAGCTGCGTGAGGGTCCTGCCTTCTGGGGGGTCGGAAGCCCACCCCAGCAGGAAGCTGAGTGGGGACCTGGCGGGTGCTGCTCTAGGCTGTGGATAGAGTGGGGCTGTTGTGAGCAGCGGCTGTCGGAGCTCACGGGCGCAGATGCAGAGCCTGAGCGTCACTTGGCTCTCAGCGAGTGGCACCGGGCCGATGCTGCCCATCAGAGGACGGCAGACGTCGCGTGTCTGTGGCAGCCGTGTGTTGTGTTGGCATGTGTGTGGCACGGGCAGAGAGGAGCACCCTGGGGACTGGGCCAGGCATCTACCACGGAGCTGGGCCAGCTCTGCCCTTCCCACAGCCATCAAGCTCCGTTGTTTGGGGAAAACATTAGTAGAGAAATGTTCTGCCTTCAAATGTGGTCAGGCCACCTAGGCCGCAGCTAGGCCGACCCAGGCGAGCCGGATCCCCGGGCCCAGCCCGCTCGCTGCCCAGCCTCCAGCCGCCTCCCGACCTCAGCGTCCCACAGCCAGGAGCACCGCAGCGAGCAGGGGAGCTGTGCAGACGCCCCCGGGTCAGAGCGAACAGCACAGAAGCAAGTGGCCCCATCAGCCCTGGGAGCCACACAAGGACCAGTGACACCGTCGACATGTGTTCTGACAAGCAGCGGGCTAGCACGTGTGTGGGCCCTGGGGACGGGCTTACGAGGGGGCAGGCTTGGGGGTGGGTGGGTAACTGGAGACAGCGGCGGAGGGAAGCCCATGGTGGTGGCGGGCTTGGCGCTGGGACACTCAATGCCTGAAGCAACGACTGTGAATGATAACTCTGTGAGTCACGTGTTTAAATAAAGTATCAAGCATTTCAAAAAAAGCCATCGGGGACGTGGCTCGGGAGTAAAGAGTATCTCATGCCAAGACATGCACTCAGTTCATCACACACACTTAAAAGGTGATGAACTTCTGATGCAAAAGTTCATGTAAAATACACTTAAAATATGAAATAAAAAGATCATTCGATTCTAAGTTCAAAAGTACATTTATTTCAAATGTGGGCAAGATATCAATATAAAAGAAAAGTGTGTAAGAAATAAAAATAAAGTACAAAACATTTCAAAATTTCACATCCATAATTTATAGAGATATCAGGCCTTTATTTACATATTTCATTTGTAGCTAAAGTTTCTTTAACAGTGTTGTGAAAACATTGAAAAACCCGGCAAATGAATCATAAAACCGAACGTGGGCTCGTCCAGTCCTATCGTACAAAACATAATTTATGTTTCTCATATTAAAATCACACCTCTTCAGATGTAGCCTATGGTTAGTCGTTCTCCTGCTCCCGTGCTCGTCATCCGAGACAGCGGCGGGAAAACTGCTGCACGGGCACCAGGGCTGCCCGCGCGACGCCACCCGTCAGTGGAATTTATACGTGGGCGCGTCAAGGAATCAAGGCTCGCGGCTCTATCCCGGACCCACGCAGCGCCCAGCACAGAGTCCAGAGGGTGCCCGCTGCAGCCAGGCCCGCTTCGGCACTGTCCAGCCGTGCCATGCCACAGCCGTTGCCAGCCACGACCCCTGCCAGCCACCACAACCACTGCCAACCACCACGACCACAGCCAACACCACTGCCAAATAATCACTGTCCCACTCACCACTACAACCAACCTGACCGCCATCTCAGCCACAACCACGGCCCTAGCCACAGTCACAATCATGAGACGCTGCCCTAACCACAACTTCCACAGTCACCCAAGGCCAGGATTCCTGCCCTGCCCTCCCAATACGACCAGAACCCTAACCGCGTCCTAGCCACCTCTGCAAAACAAACAGTCCCACCGCCGAGCTCCCAGGAGCACCCTGTGAGGACTCCGGGGGCACGGTGTGTAATGTTCTAGCAGTGCTGAGGTTCCAGTAACAGTGGGAACAAAAGACACTTTCCCCATTGATGCCTGAAATACAAAACCTTCTGGGCTAGCAGGACAGTGCAGCCGACAGGCAGCTGACTCTGTGGACACCCCACGGCCAACCCCGCAGCCCCCAGGGCCCAACCCCCAGGGAGGGCGCAGAGCCACCCGCCCAAAGGATATGAGTCGTAGTCCAGTGTCTGCGTGAGCACCCCCGTGAGCACGAACTCGGCGTTGTGCACGTCTGAAAGACAGGCGCGGGCGGGCACGCGTCAGCCGGGGCCGGGCGGGGGCGCGCGCGCGCGGGGAGGGCGGCGCGTACCTATTCCCCGGGCGAAGTACTCCCTGCACAGGTGCAGGTCATTCTCGCAGGAGATCAGGATGATTTCCGACAGGCTCTGCGGACACAAAGGGCGTCTCTCGCCACTGGCCGCTGCTGGGGCCGCCCGCCGGCCGCCGTCACCCACCTTGTTGTGCTTGTGCTCCACCAGCTTCCGGAAGGACGGCTGCCGGGGCAGGACCTTGCCCCCCGCACACTCCACGATGGCCTTCATGGTGGACAGGCTCGGGCAGATGCCGGGGGTGATGTAGAAGTACTTGGCCTGCGCGGGAGGAAGCACTGTCACCCTGGGCCTGCCACCCTGGGGGTGCCGGGCACTTCTGAGTCGGTCTGCTCGGCAAGGGAGCACAGGCTGTGCGCAGGCACCGGGGCGCCCTCCGGCGCCCTCCCGTGCCCTCGAGTATTTGGGCATCGAGACATTACTTAAAGGGCCAGCCTGACTCAGCCTGACTTTCTAGTGCCCCCCCCCGACTATCTGCGGGGGAGCATTTCTGCGACCCTCCGGCCAGTTGTCGGGAGCAGTGCCGCACTAGACATCCCTTCTCAGCCAGTGTCGGGTCACGGCCTCTGTGTCACAGAGACACTTGCCAGCCGAGCAGGATGCGTCCAAATACCCCCCAGTTTTTCAAGCACACACGTACTGGCACCCGAGTCTCACTGTCCGCGGAATCACTGGCTTAAATTGGACCAAGCCTGTCCGGCCCTGAATGGGGGGCGGCACGGAGGGCCTACCTTGAAGAGGGGAGCCATGTGCGCCCTCTTGAGGGACTCTTCCAGGCTGAAGGAGAAGAGCACCTCGGCCTCGGCGTCCCGGAGAAGGTAGCTCTGCTCATCTGCAAGAGAGGCCGGTCAGGAGGGGCCGGGCAGGGCGCAGGGTAGTCTGGGATGCGGGCCCGCGGGGGGCAGGAAGCCAGGCATGGAGGACGTGTCCCTTCCTCTGTACAGTATGAGTGCTCCTGAGCACTGTGCCTGTCCCCCAGTGCCCCTGCCATCGGGCAGGGAGACGGCCAAGCGCCTCCTTCAGCCCTGAACTGCCATGAAACTGGCTAAGAGGCAGGCCCAGGCCAATCCCCAACACCACAAATGGTCCCTTGAGCACCAGCAAGGCCAGCCCAGACGCCCCTCCGCACGACCCCAGCAGGGCTGGCCCAGACCCCCTGCCCCTGACCCCAGCAGGGCCAGCCCAGACCCCCGGCCCTGAACCCAGCAGGGCAGGCCCAGACCCCCGCATCCAGGGCACACACCACCTCAGCCCTCTGCTCTTCACACCCACCGAGTCCAGCCCTAAACTGACCCTGGATTTCCCCTGAGGCTGCCTAGGCCGCTGCCCCGTCCTTCCCCGTGGGACCAGCCCGCGTGGGGCCCAGGGAGGCCTGCCATGTGGAGCCGCAAGTCCTCTCCCGCCAGTGCCACGGGACCTGCCCCACATCCCGCAGCTGCCAGATGGCCGAGTCCCCGGGGTCCAGGAAGCCCAGCTTGGCCCCGACTCTGCACCCACCCGTGGGTCAGTGCTCAGGCCCACACCAGGCCCATCACCTCGAGCGGCCGCGTGGCCCCACCCGTCGTGGGAGGGCAGGGCTGCAGCCTGAGGGACGTGGGCGGAAAGACTCAATCAAGTCTGCAGGGGGGCCAGGCCCCAAAAGCATGGCAAGAACATGCTGAGAACACGCCAAGAACATGTGGCAAAGCACAGATGCTAGGTAGGGAGCCTGACCACGTGCTGGACAGGACGGAAGCCAGGGGCCAGAGGCACAGGCCACAGGTGGGGCTCCTGCCTCGCACGATGCCAGCTGGGGTTCGATACCCTGATTCGGTCCCCTGAGCACATCCAGGTGTGGCCCAAAGAAAATCGGAACAAAACCGAGGACGTTTCTGGGATCATGCAGCGAGTGAGAGGGGACAGGAGGGGCCAACCTGCGGGGAGCCCCCACACCCATCTCACCGCAGCTCCTGGCCTGGCCGCACCGTGGGTGGCCTCTCTTGCAGGGGGCCAGGCCTGGCAGGCGTGGGAGGGACTGGGCAGCTGAGAGCGCGCGTGGGGGTGGGGTGGGGGCCGCCACGGGAGCCGCCACTCACCGATGAACTTCTGGCACCTGAAACACTCCTCCAGCCACTCCGGGGTGACGATGTGCTTCACCACGGACACGGCCGTCAGGAACTTGACCGTGCGTGTCACCTTGCTGGCCACGAGGTGTGTGCACTTGTGCACGGACTCGGCCACCTCACCCCCCAGGGTGTACAGCTTCTGCGGGCCGCAGGGAGAAGCGAGAGCAGGCGTGTCATGGGAGCACCCCACTGGCCACCACAGCTCCCCCGTAAACTCGGGTCACATGCACAGCCGGGCCCGGCCGGCCCAGCCCAGGGGCAGGTCACCCGCACCACAGCCCCCCATCTAAAGCCCCGGCAGAGCAGGGACCCCCGCAAGGGCAAAGGAAGACCGGGAAGAGCGCACACGGCACGCGGCATCACGCACACACACGCACACGGCATACACCCGCACATGCATGCATGCAAGCACACGTGTGCACCCACATGCACCCACACGCACGCAGGCACAGAAGAGGCTGGAACCCCGGAGGCCGGACGCCGCGTCACCTTCATGTACTGCTGCACCTGGCCAGGCTCGAAGCCAGTGAAGAGCACGAAGGGGGTCAGCTCTGGGGTCAGCTTCTTCGTGGGTGCCGGGACGTCCTCGACCCTGCAGGAGGCAGCGCACGGCACACCTCACCCCAGCGCCCGGGCGTGCGGGCCCCGCCATCCTCTCCCCGAGGCCCAGAAGCCCCGACCATGTCCAGCCCAGCCTCCTCACGGCTCCTGGACCAGGGGAGGTGTTGATCGGGGCCCAGCTGGTGTCGCCGAACCCCGGCTCTGCGACACGAGCCAGAGAGGCCCCAAGGCACGAAAGGTGGGGCTTTCTGGAAGCCCTGCAGGGCCAGGACATGCGGGTGGGTGGTGTGCAGCACCCAGGGGACGGGCCAGCCCACGCCGCACCATGGAGGGATCTCGGGGGAGGGGGCCCGGGGGGGCGTCCCTGACATGCCAGGGACGGAGCCCTCCCTCCCACTGCGCCCGCACCTGGCTCTCTTGGACGAGGGCTGCAGGGCCGTGCCTTCGTTCTGCTTCAGGCGCGGGGGGACTCTCAGGCCCTGGGCAGAGAGCACGGTCAGGCAGCCCCGCGTGCCCCGCACCCACACCCCTCAGAACCATCAGCCCAGCCCACGTCATCTCTGCCCGAGGCGGGTCCCCTCCCACGCCCAGGAGCCCCGACTCCCTGCTGTGGCTGCCGGTCTGGGACGCACCATCAGCAGCTCCGCCGACACCTTCACGGGAACCCGCCAGGCGTCTGCAGAGAGAAGCCAATTGTCACCCGGGGGTCCGTCCGGGCGTCCCTCTGCCGAGACGCTTGGTTCCTCTGGCCACCCCAAGGCCAGCACGCAAGGGGACCCCGTCCAGCGGCCCCACCTCTGGGCACCCCCGGGGCTGGCTGGTCGGGCGTGTGGGTGGGTGCAGGCAGCTCACCCAGCAGGTTGAAGACGAGCGCTGGCGCGGGTGCAAAGGGGTCAGCCAGGCCGAAGGCCGTGTAGCGGCCGCCCTGCACCTGCCGCAGGGCCTCCAGGTTGCCCAGGAGGATGTCGCTGAGCCACTGCGCGTTCACGCACGGGATCCGCCACTCCCGCGCCTTCTCGTACTTTGGGCCGGCCGGTCTGCAGGCGGGAGCACGACACTCAGGGGCCCGCAGCGCCTCCTCGGCCCTGCCCAGCTGGGCACCCGCTTCGTGCACCCGGCCGAAGCACGACGTTGGGCAGGCGCCCCGCCCCAGGAGGACGCCCCCGCGCTCCGCTTCCCTCAGCGACTTTCCCCCGCCCCCGCGCTCACTCCTTGCAGATGAGGACCGTGTTGTTCCGACACAGGTAGCCCGTGTACTTGGCACCGGCCAGGTAAGCCATGAGCTTCAGGTCATCCCTGTCACTGTCCACGAAGCCTGTCACAGAGATGATCTACAGGGCGGGCAGCCAGTGAGGCCGGGCAGGGCCAGGCAGGGCGGGAGGGGGCTGGGCAGGGGTGTGAAGGCCAGTCAGGGCCAGTGCGGGCCGCCCAGCCCCGGGAGCAGGCAGTGACAGGGCTCCTGAAGTGTCAGAACCAGGACCCAGCCCGTGGCCGGTGGGGACACTCACATGCTGGGCGCAGGGCTTGCCCCCAGGCGGGAAGGCCACTGGGAAGTGCAGGGCCCGGTGTGGCGGCAGCAGCCTCCGGCGCTTCAGCACCGTGTTCAGCCAGTGCGCCGTGACGCAGCGTTTCCGCTCCCGGATGGCCTGCGGACAGGGCGGCACGGGGCAAGACTCAGCTGTGGGGGCCGCCTGGGAGCCCCTCCTGGAGGGGTGTACGGCGCAGAGGGGCAGGCACTCACCTGGGCATAGGTGCCGCTGACCTGGCTCTCGCACAGCAGGTGGGTGCAGCGGCTGGACAGCGTGGGGTCCACCATGCCACCATGGGCCTGGATGATCTGCACAGACAGAGCCCCGTGAGCGGCTGGCCCTGCCTCACCGGGGCCGCCAGGCGGTAACAGGTTGACCCAGGTGTCGCGTGCGTGGCCACTCCCCCCTCTCCAGTCAGAAGCTCCATCCCTCCTGGCGTCTGTGCCGGGTCCTGAGCGCAGCCAGGCCTGGTCAGGGTCTCGGGGGCCTGCCCCACCCGGCCTCACTGCGGACGCACTAGGGCCCCTCCAAAGAACAGGACGCGTGGTCGCACTGGGGGCCCTGAACACGCCTCTCAGGGAAAGCTCTAGAACGCTGGAAGGACTCTAAAGCCTCTCAGCTACCTTCGAGGTCGAGGCTGAGCTACTGACCCACCCAGCTCCTGGCCCGACCCGTTGTGCAGAGCGGGCCTGTGTTTGGCACCCACGCACTCTCACGCCAACCCCACACACACACGCACGCACGCACGCGTGGTCAACCCCAGGCCTGCCAGGGGCCTCACCCTTTTCCAGGTGGCCAGCAGCTGTTTGTCCGACATCTGCTCGGGGTAGTCGGCGATGGCGAACACACAGCCCAGCAGAAAGCCCTCCTCCGGAACTGGGTGCCCAGGGAGAGGCGTTCAGTTGCTGGGAGGGCAGCAGGGACCCGACCCAACCGCCCCGCCCCGCCCCGCCCTGCCCGCACTCACTCTCCACCGAGGGGTCGTGGCCGAAGAGCTGGTGGGGCTGGGGTGGGTGCGGGGGCAGCGGCTGGGCAGGCGGGCCCGGGAGCTGCGTGCTGGGCATGGGGTGTGGGTGCGGGTGTGGGTGCAGGTGCGGGTGCGGGTGTGGGTGTGGGTGCGGGCGCTGCTGCTGCTGCTGCTGCTGCTGCTGCAGCGGGTGGAACTGCTGCATCGGGTGGAGCTGCGGCTGCAGTGGGCGGTGCAGGGGCTGCGGCGGGAAGGCGTGGGCCTGCGGCGGGGCGAAGGGTGGCGGCGGCGGCGGCTGCAGGTGCAGGAGCTGCTGGGGGGGCAGGCGCAGCACGGGGGGCTGCGGGGGCGGCAGGACGGGCGGGGCTGGGCGCGGCTCCAGGGCGCCCCTGGGCGGGCTGAAGAGGGCGGCACTGGCGCTGCCCGGCCCGGGCTGGCTGTGGCTCAGCGGCTGCTCCAGACTCTTGGGCGGCGCCGACAGGGACTGCAGGATCTAGGGGACGGGCGGCTCCTGCATCTCTGGGGGAGGCTGAGCTGCCCCCACCTCCTCCTGCCCCGGGGCAGCCGCAGCTCTCCCTGGACCCATCGCCAGGGCCCCGAGCGGTGCCCCACCCCCACCCCCACCCCCGTGCCCACTCACCTGCGCCACGTTGGGGGGCCGGCCAGGGGGCTGCATGTCGGCACTGTTGGTGATGTTGCGCAGCGTGCGCACGGCCGGGCTCCAGGCCACCATCTCGGGGCGCTCGCCGCCGTGCAGGGCCAGGCCGGGCCGGGCCTCGGGGGCCAGGGCGCTCCCGGGCACGGGCGGCACGTTGGCGCACAGGTTGATGAGCCCCGGCTCCTTCCCGGGGGCCAGGCGGCGCTGGGCGGCGGCGGCCACCGGCGGGACCTCGGCGGGCGTCCAGTTCAAGTTCCGCTCCTGCTTCTCGGGGGACGAGTCCGAGGAGTCGTCGAACATCAGCTCCCCCCTGGCCTGCGCTGGCCGCGCCGAGGGGGAGAAGCGCCCGCCCCCCGGGGACGCCCCCTGGGAGCTGGGCGCGCTCGACTTCTCATCCGTGCTTCCCTCGTTCTGCGAGTCCTGCTCCTCGTGCTCCGCCGCCTCCTCCTCCTCCTCCTCCTCTTCCTCTTCTTCCTCCTCCTCCTCCTCCTCCTCGTAGACTATGAGGCGAGGGTGGTAGGCCGCCTCGTCCTTCCGGGTCTTCTCAGAAACGCAGTCCAGGACCCAGTCGGGAGTGACGACCCTCACGCTCGCCCTCTTCACAGCACAGGCGTACTTCTCCTGTGGGGGCCAGGCGGAGGCCCTCAGCCCAGCTCCCCGACAGGTGGGGACGGGGGGCCAAGCGGAGCCCCCCAGCCCTGCTCCCCTACGGGCGGGGACGGCAGGTGGTGCGGCCCAGCGCTGCAAAAGCGGAGGATCCCGAGAGGGGCTGGGGGGGAGGGCCCCAAGGAAGCGCCTTCCCTGCAGCCTCTGACAATCCGGCCCAGTGGGGGAGACCCGCAGCCCCCAGCCGACCCCCACTGCAGGGATTCGGGCGGGGACTTGGACACGGAGAAACGAAACCCAGAAGGATGCAGGGGCCCGCTAGGCCAACGTCCAGACCACGGCTGCCGACTCAGCACCACCTGGCAGCGGGCAGGCTGGGGGCAGGGGCCCCGGACACTGGTGGGGACACCCGGGGACACTGAGGATCACCCGGCCAGTGACTCTCCAGAAAGACTCACACCACAGAAGGGATGGGCAGGGGCCGCCCAGTCTCATTCCCAGACCCTGGGCCCCCAAGAAACCCCCAAGCACAGCACCTTCGGCAGGGTGGCCCAAGGGGCCCCAGGCCTTGAGCCCACTTGGGAGCCGCCCTAGGGACACGGCGGCGGGCGGGCGGCGCACTCACCCCCTTGGGCTCGGGGACCACCAGGTGCGTGCATCTCTTGGTGAGCGCCAGCTGGCAGGCGCCCCCGTAGAAGGTGAGCAGAGCCCACAGGGCACTTCTGTCCTCGGACGACACCTGCGAGGAAGCAGCGGTCAGCACGCGGGGACAGGCCGGCACAGCACTCACTGCCTCGACTGCGCCAGGAGTCAACGAAAGCAGCAGAGTGGGAGAGGGGACGCGTCCGCACGGCGCCCATGCCCGGGCCCTCCGCCACCCGAGTCCCCCCGCCCAGAGCCCACTCCTCGGCCCGCATGGCCGCCCTGCACCAGCTGCAAGGACACGAGGCTGAAAGGCAGAGGGACGGGACCGCGGCTGCCTGCGCTCCCAGACGCTGAGCACTGCCCCGCGCAGCTTCGGAGTCGGCTAGGGGGTGTCCAACACTGCCCTCGCCTCAGCCTGGCCGACACCCCGAGTCCCCTGTGACCCTCCACACCCCTTCCCTGGTCCCTTCACGGAAGCAGCTTCTGCCTCTCCCTCCAATCAGGGGGCCACGCCCAGGGGTGCTCGGGGCTCACTCCGGGCCACTGCTCGGGGCCACACGGAACGCCGGGGATGGAGCCCGGGCCGAGCACGTGCAGGGCGAGCGTCCTCCCCGCTGCCCCGGCATCCGGTCCTGCGACCAGTAGCTCCAATCGGCACTTTCAGCAGAGTTGCTGCGGTGAAGCGGAGCCCAGACACTGGCGGCACCAGGGGCTCTTCCTTACCGAGCCGAAAACCCAAAGGCCGGACCCCAAGAAACCTCCTGACCCCAGGGCCCACGCTGGCTCGGGGCCCCGGGGAGGGCAGTGTTGCAGACAGGCCCCGGGCCAGCACCCACCCAGGCAGAGGCTGGTGCCCGTGGCTGGGGTGGTTCCTTCTGCCTCTCGCAGACCTTCAGGGACACTCAGCCCAGAGCTAGGGACAGTCTCCCCACGGCCCCCCGGCCCCCGGGGAAACTCCATCAGGCTCCAGCCCAGGGCTACCCAGACCCCAGCGCACCCCTTCCCAGACCCCTACGGTGGCGCCATGTCCTCCCACGGCATAGGGCCGTTTCCAGTCGGGGTCCTCGAGCCCACCTAGCCCACCCAGTCTGTGCTCGCCCGGGCTCACACACCCCTCCTGCCACTCCCGAGCCCGTCTCAGCACTGACCCTTCCCCCCTCGCCCCTCCTAAACACGGACACCTGAGACAGAACCCAGAAATCCAACCCGCACACAGAATAAAGGGCAGAACTCGCCCTCAGCCAACTACACGGAATCCGTGCTTAGAGAGTAAAGGAACGATCAAGTATTTCCATTTTTAAACTTTTCTGGGGCTGGGGCAGTAGTCCTTGCACACGGCCAGCCCGGGTTCAATCCCTGGTACCCCGCAGGGTCCCCACGCTCCACCAGGAGGGAGCCTGGAGCACCGCCGGGTGTGGGCCAAAATCCAAAACATAAAAGTTTTCTGGTGTTTACTGAATCTGGAGCACACGGACAAGTGTCTGACAAGAATCACAAGCGATCTTAGCAGCCGCCAACTTTCATTCCTGCCAACCACACATCACCAGAACACGGCTCCACACCAACACCCAGCGGTCGAGGCACAGACAGACAGTCACGACGTGAGAACCGGGGAGCTGACAGGCGCCACGTCACGGGAGGGAAAGTCCATTCCAACCATCACTCGCAACCGAAGCAAAAACCGAAGCTTCGGTTTTGAAGAACTACAGGATGCCCCAGCCGGCCACAGGCTGTCTACAGAGCAGCCCAAGTCACCCCCAGCCCAGCTGAGACCCCTCCCAAGGCCCCACACCGATGAGCTAGGGGCCATGATGCAGGACACGGGGCGCATGGGGGCCGCGACTCAGGACACAGGGAGCCGGGACGGCTCTGGGAAGAGCAGGGATGCAGCGAGGCCGGCTGCCACCAGCCTCCTCCCCAGCCCTGACCCCCGGCACACACCACTCCACGCCCCCCACGCCCCCTACCCTTTCTCCGCGACTCAGCCAGGTCTGGTCTGCAAACCACTGGCGCGGGTCCCCAGGGGGGCGCCCGTCGGCTCTAGGCGGGGGGCCCCCACACAGTGCCCCCCTCCCGCCGTGCCCACGACCCAACCGAAACCCGGCTGTGGGCGAGCCCGTGGAGAAGACGGGCTCTGGCGACGGCCTGCCCGCCCCGCACCCCCTCCACGCGCGGCGGTGCCCGTGCTTACCTGAGAGAGGCAGGCAGCGACTCCAGAGAAGACCTGGCCGGACTCTGGAGAGAAACCGCTCGCTCTGTGGGTCTCATTAAGATTCCATGCGCCAGGCTGGTGCCCCGGCCGCCCTCTGCCCTGCCCTCGGCGCCCAGGAGAGAAGCGGATGGCAGAGAGAGCAGGGGGCGCCGGAGCCTGTCCCAGCCCACACGCGCCCACCCACCCGGGCAGCGGGAAATGGGCAGCACCTGCGGGACGGACGGAGGGGCGCACAGACGCTCACACTCACACACCCCAAGTACGCAGGAACACGCTCACTCACACGGGTAAACAGGAACACACACGCACAGATAAACTCTCAGGAACACACACACACACACACACGCACACGCGCGCGCACACACACAGGTAAACACTAATACCCAAGAACACACACACACACACCGCACGTACAAAAGGTAAATACTCAGGAACACAGGCACACGGATATTCAGGAACACACGCATGCACACACGTGTCCTCAGGAACACACGCACGAAGATAAACACTAATACTCAGGAATACATATGCACACACGTACTCAGAACACACACACGTGCACACACCCGTGTTCAGGATCACACGTACACACACACACGAATACATAGCAACACACGTGTACACTCACAACTCACCCCTAAATATTCAGCATACGCATACCTATTACACAAACACCCGACCACACACACCTGAATATTCAGGAATGCTGTTCTCGCACAGGTTACACACCCAGCCCTGAACACGGACCCCAGGAGCACACGCACATGCACGCACACGGCACCAGCCCCAGGAGTCCCCTCAAGGCCTGCATGTGACCTCGGTGCTGGAACGAGAAGCGACCAGCTCACTCCCAGGCCCTGACAGAAAGCTCCGGCTGACACTCCCTAGACACTCTGACGCGCCAAGCAAGCACCCGGGCAACGCGTGCCCTGCGCAGGGGCCCAGACACTCTGCTCCACGCAAAGCAGCACGAGGCCTTTCGTCAAGACTGACTGGAGAGCGTCCAGGACTAGAACTGGGTCAAAGCACGGCTTCCTCCCCATGGACACGCCCGCCCGCAGGGCTGAGGTGCGGGGCACACCTACAGACCCACAGACCCACCCTGCACAGCGATGCCCGCTTCTCGGCAGCCTGAGGAGCCCCTCAAACCCAGGGAGAAGACAAACAGGACTCCCAGCAGCAGCGGGCTGGGGAGCACCGCCCACCCACAAGGACCACTCAAGGAGCACCACCCCCCACAGGGGCTGCTCGAGGGGGTCCTACCTGCAACCCTTCGAGGGGAGCCCCCAGCAGCCGTGAGGTAGGGCACACAGGGTCACTCTCGACAGGCCTAAGGCCTCGTGTGAGAAGTGAGAGGACCCGGTCTCACCCCCAAGCCCGGGGTGTGCCCGCTGCTCCCAGCAAAGCAAGAGCCCCCTGAAATACAGCACCCGGGATGGAAGTGGAGCCACGGCGGGGCCGGCTCAGTGCGGCGTCCTGAGCCTGTGCCAGCAGAACGGAATAAAGGCCACCAAGTGCCATGCCCGGGTCTGGGGGCTTCTCCCGCCTCTCGGCCTAGAGCTCAGAATCTAGACACCACGGCCGACACGCCAAGGACACCACCTTCTCCAAGACCAGACACTGAGGTCCCGAAACACCGCCACAGACCACAGACTGCTGAGGGGTCCCCAGCAAGCTGGACGCCAAAAGCTGCCCTCCTCTGGCGCCCAGGCCCGTGCTCCGGCCTCCTTCCTTCCTTCCCACAAAGGATACGGCAGCAGGGTTCCACACTGGACAGAGAGAGTCACCCACGAAGGCTGCAAAGAAAACGAAATTAAACAGCGTTCAGTGTGATCAACAGGACAGCCCAGCACTCAGCCCCTCAGCGCCCGCCGCAGACACGGCCCGGGCACCGGCCCTGACAGAGGAGGAGCAGGGCTGCGAGGGAGGCGACCCGGCAGGTGGCTCCCGGCCCCAACACAGCTGGGCAGCACCCAGACTCCTGCTCGTGCAGAGACTAAGTTCCCGGTCGACACACATCAGCCGCCAGCACCTCCCGCGGGAACCATCAGTCCCCCAGGTCTGGGGCGGGTCGGGGAGGTCATGCTCGCTCATGCCCCAAGGCCGGCCCAGCCCACAGCCTGGGGGCATCATGAAACCTGGACTGTGACTACCAGTCCTGGGGCTGTCGCAAGGGCTGGGCACCCGTGGTGGCACACATGACGGGCACACTCATGGTGAATGGGTGTGCGGAGTACACACACAATGAGCACACAATGGTGAGCACACAAGGGACACTCGCAATGTGGCGGGCACGCGTGTGAGCACACACAACTGGGCAAGTGCTCCTCAACCCGGGACTGCAGGGAGTGGTCCCTGGGAGAAAGACCCTCCTGGGCTATGAAGCCCCTCGGGTGGGGAATGTGTGTTTCCCGCATCTCCGCACTCGGCACTGAACCTTCTGCTCGCCGCCCGCGCCCCTGACCCAAGGCCTGCCCCGTGCGCAGCTGAGTGGGCGGCCCCCGTGGCAGGAGTGGCCCCTGAGATCGCACGGGTGGCGTGGCTGTGCCACGGAGTCAGGGCGGGCACTGCCAGGCGCGGGACCATGACGAGTCTGTGCAGCCAGGTGGAGGCTCCCAAGCGCGTCGATCTCCCAGCACTTCTTTGTTGCTCTCCCATCGACCTTCGTCCACTGGACTTGGGGGCCATGCCCAATCCCGGCCCCAGGACCCCCTGCGGGGATGAGCCTGGGCTGGCCGCCGCGTGTGAGCGAGCCCCTTCCCGCTGTGCCACTGCCCCGGGCGCCTCAGAGGAGCCTGAGGCCGTGCCAGCCGTTGCGGTGCTGGGGGCGACAGGCCCCTGCCGGCTCAGGGCTGCGACCACGCAGATCCAACCAACTGACCCCCTCACCGTGGACCCGCCAGGGCCCCGGGACCTGCCCATATCAGGGACAGGCCAGCGATCCCGGACACCGGGCGCCCAGGCTGCACGCCGGGGCCCTGGCTGTCTGGGGGATGGGGCGGCTCCTAAAACCAGTATTTCTACCTGGCCTGTCTCCAGGCCAGTGGAGTGCCCCCGCCTGGCCACAGCCCAGCTCCAGGCACAGCCACGAGGGCTGCGAGAGCCCTGGCCGGCACGGGGGTCCTTGGGAGGCTGGGGGCAGCGTGTGTGCGGGCCCCAGCACAGCAGCTGACCTAAGGGTCACTGCATCCGGGAACCAGAGCAGAAGCAGGAAGCCGGCACAGCCCTGAAGGTCAGTTACTGAAGTCCCTGCTACTGCCCGGCAACCAGGACCCCATGTCCAGTAAAGAGGGAAATGAGGGCCCCCACCCACTGCTTCCCAGCAAGACTCCGGGATGTGAGGGGTAACTGGGGCCCGGCCCAGGGCACTTGCCTCGCCCGGGGCTGATTCCCCAGGGCAGAGCCAGGAGCAACCCCGGGGCATGCCTGGGGCTGGCCCCCAAACAAAACCCAACAAAGGAAACGCCTCCAGCCCCTGGAGCTGGGCAAAGGCTAGAGCGCGCGTTCCAGCAGCTGAACCCCCACACGCAGACCCCTGCAGGCACCCCCAGGGGGGCGCAACCCACCTTCACAACAGGCAGGTCGAAGACCTCCCGGGCCTCGCCGACCTCGGGGTTGTCCCCATCCTCGGAGATGATGTGTGAGGCCAATGCGTTGTAGGACACCTCCTTGGCCTTCCCTGCCTTCAGGAGCCGCAGCACCTGGAACGCAGCCCGCGGTCAGCGCTGCCCCGAGCACAGCGGGGCACAGGTGCCAACTGCCCCCGGGAGGGCCGAGCTCAAGGGGGCGTACCGTCCCCACCCAGCACACACACAACACACACACACTCTCTCTCTCTGCAGGAAGGCGACCAGGCGTGGGGGGACCTTGCACAGGGGCAGGATGCCAGAGAAGGCTGGGTCTGATTGGGGGTTGTGCCCTGGCGCAGCTACGGTGCCCCCCACCCCGGGCGGAGGTGAAGGGGCAGCAGCAGCAGGGCTGTGGGGGTGCAGAGCCCAGAGCACTGGCCGCCAGGCGCGGGGTCAGCGCCGCCGCCCGCACCCTGGGCCACCCCAATAGCCTGCGGCGCCCGGCAGCCTGGAGACTTTGCAGAGCACCGAGGCCTTTAGGAGACGGGGTTGCGGGCCCCTCACGCCCGGGCAAAGCTGGGGGCAACTGTGCAGCCTTCGCGGGGGACACCCCAGTCCCCAACCCGGGAGTGGTCTCCCCGCCACCCAGGGGCCGGGGTCAGCCAGGGAGCCCGGCCAGGCCCGCGGGGAGGGGGCGGTCAGGGGCACGAGGCCTGCGGGCGGGAGTCGGGGGCTCGGCCACCCGGGCTGGGCTCGGAGTCGGCGGGAGAGCGCCGCGAGGGGCGCGGAGTCCCCAAGCCCACCCGGCGCGCGCGCGCGGCTGGCAACGCTGCCCAGGGGGCGGGGCAGGCCCGGGACAGCCGCGTCCGGGCGCTTCCGGGTGCGCAACGGCGGTGACAGCTCGTGGGCGCGAGCCACGTGCCCGCGCGCCCCCAGCGCCCGACCCCCGGCGCCCCG
>JAOXYA010000009.1:516111-545848 GCA_028565675.1 Sorex palustris | reverse complement strand
CAAGTGTGTGGAGAGTGGTCAGGTAGGCCTTGTCTGGAGCTTGGATGTATTCAGCTGTTGGGCCCTGGCGAGGACAGTCAGGCAAGACACAGAGACTATAAAACCCAGCTCCCGGAAGCGCACGGCCACATTCATGGCTGCGCGACATCTTATTCTCTTATTTCTCCTTTGGAGAACCTGGCAGGCTACCAAAAGTATCCTGCCCGCACTGCAGAGTCTGGCAAACTTCCAGTGTCCTAGTCAATATGCCAAATACCAGTAACAATGATGGGTCTCATTCTCCTAGCCCTGAAAGATCATTGAATATGGCTCTTTTAAAATCTCAGGGCTAGGAAGAAGGAGACGTTACTGGTGCCTGCTCGAGGAAATCCACGAACAGGAAGATCGTGATCAGCACTCCGAGAAGGAACCCATCAGTATCTGATCAATCCCACCTGAGGCGGCACCTGTGGACTGGCTGGGCCACTATCAGCACCATCAGCTAAATGGAGAGCATGTGGTTCCCCGCCTTGGCGAGGGGCCAGGGCTGTCTCGGCCGCCCCTCCCACCCAGACAGCCAGGCAGGAAGGCTCCCCCACACACACATGGTGGTGCCCGCCCTGCACCCCGGTGTTCCTTGTGCCCTGTTCTGGCCTGTCCAGGGCCAGGCGTGGGGGCCGGACTGTGGCCACACTGCCCACCAGGAACAACCGCTGTGTTCTAAGGAGACCCCCAAGACGCTCAGCCAGCACCCTGGAGCTCGGGGGCACTGCAGTGTCCGACAGGGGGCGGCGTGGCCGTTACTGAGGTTTCGGAGGCATCGGCAGGCACAACAGGTGAGCCCCGTCGGGACCCTGATTTCCACGACCCCCACTACAGACAAGTGGACAAGGGCGTGGGCAACGGGACGGCGGGCAGGGCGCTGCCGGGCACGTGGCCGGTCAAGCCCGGCTCGAGGGGCCACGTGCACCCAAGGACTTTGGAGCCCCCCTTGTGGGGCGGCCAGAGGGTCGAGGGTGGCCAGGACGCAACTAGCTGCCCCTGCCCCGGCCCGATGGGGCCCGCCCTCCGCCTGCTCGGGCCAATCAGCGAGCGCGGCCCTGGATGCCCGGCCCCTCATTGGCCACCGCCCCATATGGTCCCGCCTCCTCGTACCACTTCCGGTCCGTGTCCAGAGGGCTGGCTGCGGCCACGTGGCAGGTGAGACGGGCTAGGGGAGGGGCGGGCTCGGGCGGGAGTGGGGGGTTCTAGAAGCGTCTGAGAGCCCCGTGGACCCCCTGTGCCGGGCCCAGCCTTGGGCGTGGCCTGTGGGGACCCATGGGCTCTCCGCGGGGAGCTGCCTCTTGTGTCCATGCCTGGGCTCTGGACCAGTGCCGCGCATGAGACGCTGACCCCACGGCTCCCCCACGCATGGTGGCGCCCGCCCTGCACCCCCGGGTCCCTCGTGCCCTGTTCTGGCCTGTCCAGGGCCAGGCGTGGGGGCCGGACTGTGGCCACACTGCCCTGCACCCCCACCCCGGGTCCATCCGACTACTGGGCTGAGCACAGCCGCGGGGTCTCCGGGAGGGGCCGCATCTGGGGGGCGCCTACGTGACTGCAGGGGACCCAGCCCCTTTTCAGTGGGGGACAGAGCTGGACCCGCCCAGACCGAGACCCCACGAGTGGCCACGGCCTGTGTCGTCACAGTGCTTCTGCTCGTGTTTGGAGAAGTGCCTGCGTGGTCACTCAAGGGTCCCAGCTGGAGTCCCCCCTCCCCCCCCTACTCAGGGCCACACCCTGGCCGCCCTGGCCAACCACCTGGTCCGGAGTCGCAGTGGCCACTGAGGGCTGCCCAGCCCCCATCAGGGACCTAGGCTGACACTGGTAGGTCCTGCTCTGGGGTCAGCCCGGCTGCCGCCTTGGCCCTCATATCCAGCCCCGTGCTTGGCCACTCCCTCCCTTCCTCAGCTGCACCCCTGGGGCTTGCTCCCGGGTCCTAGCCAGGGTGCAGTGCAGCCTGAATCTACAGCCCTGGTCTAGAGTCACCTCCTGGGCCCCTGACCCCCGAAAACCTGCCACTTCTCACCGGGAGGTCCCCATTGGGTTTCAGGCAGCAGTCCTGGGGCTGGCGCTAAAATACAGCCCAGTGCTCTACCGGGAGTCGGGACACCCAGAAAACAAAGGAAATTGTGTAGCGAGTCATTAACTGCAGCAAACCCAGGGGCGGGAGGCAGGACACGAGGGGCAGATAATTTCTCCTTTGGTCTGGGCTTGGGACCATTCTGGGCCACTCCTAGCTCTGCTCTCTGGAATCCCTCCCGGAGGGCTCTGGGAAGCTCTTTGGAGCCGGGGTGGAATCCAGATTGGCGTGTGCGTGAGGATACGCTTCCTGCAATAGTATCCAGCCCACGTTTACATGAGTGACTTTCTACAAAAAACAAACACTGTATCTTCCAAAACAAAGACTGAAGTGATGGTAACATGTTTGCAGAATCTCCCGGATAGCTGGCTCTCCTATTTCCGAGTGCCATCTGGCGGGATATGTTAATTTGGGTTAAGCCTGTGAAGGAAATGTGGCCTCACGGAATATAGCTGAAAAAGGAAGTATTTCTTAGCGTTTTTTTTTTCATTGTCATGGAGCCCAGTCCTGATGGTTCTTGAGAGGGTGTGGGGGGGGGTGTTGGGAGTGTGGGTGTGTGCTGTGTGTATCAGGAGTGTGTCGGGTGTGAGTGTATGTGTTGTGTGTGTATGTGGGGTGTGTAGTGCAGAGCCGGGCCTAAAGCCAGCAAGGCATCTGCCCCACTCCCAGCCCTCACACCTAGCCCCGATTTACGTGATCCTGCTATATCATGCATCCGCGAGGGGACTGAAATAGGAACTTCTACGTAGGAGCTTCTGCTATTCCTGTTGTCACTTTGTGTGTGTGCTTACGTGAACGTGTGTGGGGAAATAATTACATGTCTGTCTTTTAGGGAGATGACACTTTAGAGTAACTATGGAGTTTTCCTTTCACAGAGAGCAAATTGAATCGCGCCTGTGAACGAGGGTGCAGCTTCTCTGATCTCGGGATGGCAGAAACACCACCTAGCCTCAGGGTGGGCCGCCTCACCTCTGGGGGGGGGGGTAGCTGGGCTCCCCCCTACCCACCCCAGCCAGGGGTAGGTCTCCTCCTCCTACCCACCCCAGCCAGGGGTAAGTCGCCTCCCCCTACGCATCCCAGCCAGAGGTAGCTCCTGCCCCCTACCCACCCCAGCCAGGGGTAGCTCCTCAACCCTACCCACCCCAGCCAGAGGTCGCTCGCCTTTTCCCCTTACGGGAAGATGAGTCTTAAGGGAGCAGGGGAGCCGGCGGGAAGGATGCAGCCGTGCGTTATCGTCCTGGGGAGGGAAGCCCGCGCAATCGCCTTTTGACCCTTAGCTGGGAACCCGTGTGCAACAGGCGAGCACCTTCACGGGGGGCCACCGAAGCCCCTAGCACGGGCAGGCGGGGGCACGGCTAGGGTGCGCCTCAAAGTTCCTTGGAAAACTTGTTCCAGCCAGGGAACCCCTGTCGGGGCGCGGCGCTGCGGCAGCACCGCGGACAGCGCCGGGCACAGGGACCCGCTCGGAGCAAGCGTGGGGGCGGCAGCACCGCGGACAGCGCCGGTCCCGCTGCCCAGCACCCCGGGGTGGGTGCCCCCTCCACCTTCCACGGTGCCCGCGCTCCACGCCCCACCCCGCCCCGCGCTCTGCAGCCCGATTGCTCCGCTCCGCACCTTCTCCTGCGCCCCCGCGCCGCGCCCCCAGTCCCCCAGCTCGCGGGGGTCTCCAGGCTGGGAGGGGGCGGGGCGAGCCGCGGGAGGCGCAGGGGCGGGCCGAGGGGAGGCCGCGGCGGTGGCGGGTGGCGGCGGAGAGGGGCGGGCAGGGGGGCGGGGAGAAGTCCTGCTCTGACGCACCGGCCCCTCTCGGTGCGCCCACACTCGCCGGCTGGCGCTCGGCTGGCGCGGGAGGCGGGGGGCCGGCGGGCTGCTGCCTCCTCCGCAGAGGGAAGACCCGCGCCCCCGCCTGCCCGCCCGCCCGGCGCCGGGCTCCTCCGCGGCCAGTGCCGCGGGCATGTCCCTGAGTCCCCGCCGCCGGCGGCCAGAGCTCGCCAGCACCTCGGGGGGTCAGGGGGGCCGGGCCGCGTCGCCGCGTCGCGTCGTGGGCACTGCTCGGGACACAGCGCGCGCGCGGCCCCAAGATGGACCTGCCCCTGAACCTGTCCGCCCCCTTCCCCAGCCCCTTCCCCAGCCTCTCCCCGCCGGAGAGCAACGGCACCCTGGGCCCGGGGGACCCCCCTCCCGGCCCGCCCGGCCCCTCGACCTTCCAGGAGCTCGCGCTCGTCTTCCTGGGGGTCCTGGGCGCCGCGACGTTCGCCTGGAACCTGTTGGTCCTGGCCACCATCCTCCGCGTGCGCACCTTCCACCGCGTCCCGCACAACCTGGTGGCGTCCATGGCCGCGGCCGACGTGCTGGTGGCGCTGCTGGTCATGCCGCTGAGCCTGGTGCACGAGCGCGCCGGCGGGCGCTGGCGCCTGGGCCGCCGCCTGTGCCAGCTGTGGGTGGCGTGTGACGTGCTGTGCTGCACGGCGAGCATCTGGAGCGTCACGGCCATCGCGCTGGACCGCTACTGGTCCATCACGCGCCACCTGCGCTACACGCTGCGCCTGCGCCGGCGCGCCTCCAACGCCCTCATCGCGCTGGCCTGGGCGCTGTCCGCGGTCATCTCGCTGGCGCCGCTGCTCTTCGGCTGGGGCGAGACGTACTCGGAGCGGCGCGAGCGCTGCCAGGTGAGCCGCGCGCCGTCCTACGCCGTCTTCTCCACCGTGGGCGCCTTCTACCTGCCGCTCGGCGTGGTCCTGTTCGTGTACTGCCGCATCTACCGGGCCGCCAAGTTCCGCCTGGCGCTGCGCCGGAGCCGTCGCGTCACGCCCATCCCCGGCGCCTTGGAGGTGGGTGTGCGCCGCCTGGGGGCCGGCGGGGGTGGGCGGGGGCTCCTTCCGTCCCGGGGCTCTCGGGGGGGGGGGACCCCGAGAGCCGAGAGCCGGAGGCCAAAGGCTCGGGGCAGCCCGTGGTCGGAGCCGTGGCACGGACGGCCCGGTGGGTGGTTTCTCTGGCACACCAGGGGCCCGGGACAGCCCATGCCGCAGGGCCCCGCCTGCGGGGTCTGCACTGCCCCAGGGTCCCGGGGGCCGGGCGGGGGGTTGGGGCGGTGGCTGGGACACCCACACACGTCACGGGAGCTCACTCCTCTCGCAGGTGGGCTCATTTCCCACCCCCCCTTGGAAATCACAGCAGCAAATTGTGTACAATATGGTGTGTGGGGGACTGGGCTGGTCTGCCGGGGCCTAGTCCATCCCGGCGGCCCCCTGCACCTTGTCGTGACTCAGGACCACGTCCCCTCCCCCCCAGGGAGGAGATTAGGAGCCAGGCTGAGGCTGCCGCAGCCTGCCCGCCCCCTCTCCCCTCCCTTAACTCTTAGTGATCTGCCCTGTGGGAGACCCAGCCCACAGAGGCAGACCCCGGGACCCCGATTCTTTCAGACCTGACGGACCCACCACTCCTGCTTCTGGGACCAGCTGTTCCACTCGTTAAGCTCCAGCCTGGACGATTGGCCGGGGAGGGGAGGGGGGTGGCAGGGAGACGTGTTTGCCCCGAAACAGACATGGTGGTCGCCTGCCTTAGCCCTCTGGGATCTCCAGGGCTGGGCACAGCCACTGAGACTGAGCAGAGCCAGGGGCATCAAGGGGCACCTTCTCCCGTGCTAGAGAGAAGGCAGAGAGGCTGAGTTTTGTCTAGAACAAACTCGTCGGTTCAGCCTTGGCTGGTTCAGCCCAGAGAGCCTGAGGCCTCTCTGGGGACACAGTGAGCATATGCGGGGTCTGATCTGCTCGGCCAAGCAGGACTCGCTGCGGGCGGCCCAGTGCCCAGGGGGACAAGAGGTCCCGCCCCAGTGCCCATGGGGGGCTATCAGGCCTGCCCCAGTGCTGTGGGGGGGTAACAGGCCTGCCCCAGGGGTGTGGGGGTCGCGATAGGGCCTGCCCCAGTGCCCATGAGGGGCTATCGGGCCTGTCCCAGTGCTCTGGGGGGTAATGGGCCTGCCCCAGTGCCCACGGGGAGAAGAGGTCCTGCCCCAGTGCCCACGGGGGGCTATCGGACCTTTTCCAGTGCTGTGGGGGGTGACAGGGCCTGTCCCAGTGCTGTGGGGGGCTATCGGGCCTGCCTCAGCCATGGGGGGCTGCAGGGTCTGCTCCAGTGCCCATGGGAGGGCTCGGGTCCTCCTTGCAGGGGTCCTGTGAAGGGAAATGCAGCATCCATCAGTGCCCACAGAGAGGAGTCACTGGGCCTCCCACAGGGTGAGGCCTCCCACGAGGGTGAGGCTCCACCCGGCCCCCACCCCACACACAGTGTATGTGATAAGGTAAAGTAGAAAGCTAAGAAACTGGGGTCCATCCTGCCTCGGCTTATGGTGAAGGCTGGGGACTTGCTGTTTCTGGGGAGGATGGGGGGCCCTAAGACATGGTCAAGGGGCCCTGGAGACCACTGTGAGGAGGCCGGGCTCGAGCAGAGGCACGGAGGGCCCGCCCGAGCACTGCTGCGTGTGCTCTCCCCGGGGCTGGGCCGGCCTTCCCTCTGCCTGCGGGGTCCTGCGAAGGCCCGGCCAGGCTGTATCTGAGCAGCTGCTCCGAGACAGGCACGTCCCACCCCCCCCACCCCACCCCACCCCCCCGCCTCCCCTGGGGCGAGCGCATCTCACGACCAGGAGGCGGCCCGGGGCGCAGGCCTGGGTCTGGGACAGCCTGACGTCACTCACGCGCAGCGGGTGACTCAGACGGAGCAAGTGGGTCTCTCGGATTAGCCGGCTCGGGGAGGCCGGTGCTGATTGGCTGTCGGGCTGCGGTGGCCTGCGTCAGCGCCAGGCTCTGCACAGTTTGGGGCCGTCTCTGCCTCTCCCCTGGCTCCAGCAGCCCCGTCCACCCCCACGTCTAACACAGGCCCGGTCTGCCCCGCTGGCCCTCAACCCGCCTGCCCCGTGTCCAGGCTGGTGGGACTGCAGCCCGCACGGGACGGGCCGCAGTGCATGGGCCTGGGGCACACAGGGATGCAGGGTGCAGCAGTCACTGAGGTCCTGAGGCCAAGTTGACTTCGACCTGGGTGTGGGGAACGTGTTCTGACCCGATACTGCGTTGGTGCAGCTCTGCCAATGAGTCGGGGGACGGAGCCTGGTCTCGGGGTCCCCAGGGCCTCATCGCATCACTGCGTGACAGAGACTGAAGGTCCCGGCCATGCCATGAGGGCGCACCTGCACCACAGGCAGCTGGCAGCCGGGCTCCACGGGGCCCTTGCGGCCACGGGGGTCAGCCCAGGAGCATTGCTGGGGGAGGCCCATGCAGGGGGGCCGGGAATGTGCGCTCAGAGCCCCCTGCTGCCCCCTGGCCTGTGAACAGGCTGGGCTGGGAGACTGCTCACGGGGCAGGTAGGGAAGGGCCTGGGCTGATCCCGGAATCCCTGCACTGCCCGGCCCCGGGGGTCCCCAGCACCACCAGCCCTGCACCCCAGCTGCCAGCGGGGCCCCCACTAAAAAGGCAGTCATGGAGAGGAAGGACTCGGGAAGGTCCTCGGGGGGACCCCGGGCCACACCCCAAGGGGCGTCAGGGGCCCCACTGATCACCAAGAGATCACGGATCTTTGCTTGCAAGGGGCCTGGTGGACGGGGACCCCCAGCCCCCTGCGCTGAGAACGACACTCTGAAGAGCCCAGCCGCCCAGGGTCCTCCCGCTGCTCCCGGCTGTGGCGTTTGGCTTGGTTCTCTGTGCTGGACCGTGAAGCCACTCTTTCTGTCGGCAGCCCTGGAGATGAGGTGGCAATTCACTTCGTTAAAATGGCATTAGGTGACACCTTTTCATTAATCTGTTGTTTGGGGGCCACACCCAGCAGTGCGTGAGGGCTGACTCCAGACTGTGCTCAGGAATCTCTCCCGGCAGGGTTCAGGGAACCATACGGGGTGCCAGGGATCGAATCCCGGTCAGCCGCATGCAAAGCAAGTGCCCTGCCCACGGCACGATCACGCCAACCCTGGCTAGTCAGAATATTTGATTCAGAAGTTTTCTCTTAACTGCAATCCTTGGTGCTTCCCGGTTTTTTCATTCATCTTTTTTTCTGAAATTAAAACTCGGAGGAGGAAAGACCGTCCAAGATAAGGTGCTTGCCTTGCATGTGGTCCATTCTGGACAACCCAGTCCTATCCCCAGCACCACCGAGGTCCCCTCAGAACACAGAGCCAGGAATAGCCCCTCAGCACTGCCAGCGAGGTCACACTTCCTTCCCGCGTCCCTCCCGGACCCCCAGCCCTGGGGGGAGCCCTCTGGCCTCTGCTTTGCCTCTGGCCAGCTCGTACCCTCACGCTCTACCCCAAAGTGGCCTCACCCGGTGCTTGTCTTCTCTGCCTGGCTTGTTCCAGTCCCCTTAAGTCACTTCCATTGTGCTATAGATGGGAAAATTGTCATCTTTTTTTTTAATAGCCAAATAGTTTGCCGGGACTTTTTTTTCTTTTGGCCACTCCCATCGATGTTCAGGGCTTACTCCTGGCTCTGTGCTCAGGGATCCTTCCTGGTGGGGCTCAGGGGACCGTCATAGATCAAACCTGGGTCTGCATGGCGGGCCAGTGCCCTCCCCGCTGCCCTGTCCAGCCCCTGGTTTTTCCATTAGAAGCATCACATCTTTCTCCTCCCGCCATCAGCGCTGAGCCTAGGGCCCCCAGGGGCTTGCTGCTACTGTGCCATCTCTGGGCTGGCGGACGTTTTGCTGGGCATCAGGCAGATGCTCTGAGCCCCAGAGCAGGCAGCAGGGCCAGCAATGTCTCCCAGAGTGGCTCCACTCCCTGCCTCCGTCCCGGGAAACTGGCAGGAAGCCCCTTGCTGGACGCTGGTCTTCCTTCCACATCACGGCACCCTTCCTCATATGCCAGCTGCCGTCACATGTGTGACGTGGGCTGCTCCCTCCATCTCTCCAGGGCAGCGCCATGGCACGAGCGGGGACCCTGACGCCAGCCCCTGCTCCCTTGGAGCCCTCGTGCCACCCGAGAGCGGGGGTGACGGGCGGTGCCCTCCCTGCTGCTGTTAGCGCAGCCGTTGCGCTCCGTGGCTCTGTGGCAGCCGAGTTGGACACCCACTGCAGCGACCCCCAAATCAGAGAGGGGTACAGGACCCGGAGACCGAGTCGCTGGCACCTTCGGCTTTGGGGGTTTCTGCTCCCCATCGGTGTGAGAGCCCTAAGTGAGCCCCGAGTCCCCGGGGACTGAGGGGCCCCACGTGGCCACATTCTGAGAGCAAAAAAGCCCTGGACGACTGCCCCTTCCGGCGGGATCTCGGGTGCCAGGCACTGGGGGGCCGTGAAGTGTGCAGAGGTGGGTGCCCCTCACGCCCCAGCACCCCAGGAGTCGGGACATGTTTCTCCTGCCCTGGGGCACACCCCCAGGCCTGTCTCCACCTCACCTCTCTCACCTTAGGGGTAAGGCGACGCCCACCCAGGGGGCAGCCAGTAGTGGACTCCAGACGGATGTCCAGCCTTCGGTCCAGCCGGCCGTGGAGCGTGGCCAGCAGGGCCGCCACTGTGAGCTCTGCCCTCTCTTGCAGATGAAGACCTCGACCCCGAAGCCCCAGCCGCCGTCCACCTCGCGCCACGCCCCCGGGCCGCCGCCACCCCCGGGGGACGCCTGGCGGGAGCAGAAGGAGCAGAAAGCCGCCCTGATGGTGGGCACCCTCATCGGGGTGTTCGCCTTCTGCTGGTTCCCGTTCTTCACCGCCGAGCTCGTCGGGCCGCTGTGCTCCTGCGAGCTGCCGCCCGTCTGGAAGAGCATCTTCCTGTGGCTCGGCTACTCCAACTCCTTCTTCAATCCCCTCATCTACACGGCCTTCAACAAGACCTACACCAGCGCCTTCCGGAGCTGCTTCTGCAAGCAGGCAGCGGCCTAGGCCGCCCCCGCCCCCCGCAGAGGGTCCCAAGGGCTACACGGGCTCCCGCCCCGGCCACAGTGCCACCCACCCCGTGCTGGAAGGTGAGTGCCTCCGGGCAGCGGGGGCCTCCCCCGCCGCCTCCGTGCTACCCCGTCCACGCCACGGACTCCCGCCAAGTGCCCTTCCCTCCCCACAGCCCACCCCCGCCACCGGAAGAGTCAGATCAGGCCCAGGATGAACGTCCAGGTGGGCAGCCGGAGAACGAGAGAGAAAGGAGTTGCCTGGGACGTGGTGGAGGGACCCCAGTACCGCCTTTTCTGGGCTGCCCCTGTTTCCGTTACTTATTCTGCTGTCTCGGTGTCTAGCTGTGCAACACTATCTCCCACCCACTCAGCTACGTCTCCCGGGGGCCAGGGCCACAGCACAGCGGGGAGGCCGCTTGCCTTGCTCGCAGCCGGCCGGGGTTTGACCCCGGCACCCCGTAGGGCTCCCCGAGCACTGCCAGGTGTGATTCCTGAGTGCAGAGCCAGGAGTGACCCCTGAGCACCGCCGGGTGTGACCCCCAAAAGCTTACATGATTAAGGGCTATGTTTGCAGCAACACACGCACACACATACACACATACACATACACACATACACAATACATATACGTATATATGCACATCTATGGCAGAATCACAGATCGGCAAGTTTATCCTAAAAGGCAGCCCTCCACTTGGAGTCAGAACTGAGGGGGGGACGAGAGGGCGAAAGCGGGGTTTGAGGCGCTGCCTTACACACACCCGCCTCGGTTCAACCCCAGCACAGACCATGGACTCCTGAGCACTGCCGCGGGGGATCTCAGCCCCTCTGGCTGGGACCCAGAACAAAAGCAAAAAGGTCTAAAAACAAAACAAAAAACTAAGGGGTCCGAGAGATCGTACAGCGGGTCAGGCACGTGCTCTGCTTACGGCCGACCCAGGTTCGATCCCCGGCACCCCAGAGGGTCCCCTGAGCACCGCCAGGAGGGATTCCTGAGTGCAGAGCTGGGAGTCAGCCCTGAGCACTGTCGGGTGTGACCCCAAACAAAATAGAGTCCAGCCACCCCACTTCATTCCAGTGACTTCTCTCCCACACGAGCCGCAGGCCCCAGCTTAGAGCCAAGAAGGGCTTCCTACGTCATGCAGTGACGGGAGCGAGATGGGGGTCAGGAGAGGGCAGGGGCCGAGGAGGAGGCGCTCCGTCCACCCGACCCCAGGCCATGTGGACCCGGCCTTGTGCAGTTCCGTCGCTCGCGTGAGGGAAGAGGCGTTTCCTTCCCGCTTCCTGGCAGAGTGAATCTCTGCATGGACTGGCCAGCTGTCAGCCTGGGACAAGCACGCTCCCCCTGCCGGGACTCGAACCCGCGCCGGGCAGGGAACCCTTCCATTTGACTCAATGGCGACCAGGTCTGTCACGGTGTCACGAGACGGAGCGTCCTCTCGCCGACCCCCGAGTCGCCCTGACGTGCTGGCCTGCCGCCTGCCCCTGCCCGCCGGCAGGAGGGACAGGACACTCGACTTCCGCTTCAGAACCCGGCATTGTCCAGGGTGTGGGAAGCAGTGCTCCCCGGGACAGGCAGCTGGACAGCACAGACACCGCAAGCACACTCGTCCGCTGTGGCTGCCGCTGCTGTGAAAAGCGCCGTGATCTGTCCAAGGGGCTGGTAGCAAATTCCGTGCTGCCTCCTGAGCGTCCCAGCCCGTGGGGACCAAGGGCCTCTGGTGGACACTGATTCCTGGCAAGCCCAACGTTTCCCTCCTTCCCAAAGGCACTGGGGGGGGCTTCCCACACCACCCAGTCACAGAATGTGGTCCCCGACACAGAAGCGGAGGAAGGGGAGCGCGGGACCTCTCGCCCTCCTCGTTGGCCACGGGAGGACGAGCCCCGCGGTTTGCTGATGTCAGTTTGAGGCCGAGGAGGTGAGGAGGCCGGGGCGGCACCCAGGCCCGGCGGGAACCGCTGTGGCACTGCTGGGTCACGCTGGGGCCTGTGACCTCGGCCACCCTTCCCGCAGCCCGGCCCTCTGGGCGGCCCTGGCCCCCATCCCCCGCAAGCAGGACAGGCCGGCCCGGAAGGGCTCCGTGGAGGTGGGTCGGTTCTGCCCCTGCCTTGGGGGGGTCTCCGCTGTGCCCACGTCTCTCCTCGGATGGAGCCGGCCGTTCCCTCGCCAGAGCTCACCACCCTCACAACACACCCCGCTCCCGGGTCAGGCGAGAGAGGGTAAAAGAAGTGGGTTCAGGCCAGGCCAAAGCTGTCGTCACCATCCCTGTCATCACGGTCCCCACCAGGCACTGCGCCCCGCAGCCCCAGCTCCCAGGCCTGCCCACTGGGGTGGGTCACCGAGGCCTGCCACGGCCGGTAGCCCTGTCGAGGACGAGCAGAGGCCATTCCCCCGGTGTCCAGAAGCCTCAGAGAGGGGCAGAGGCCAGCAGGGGCCCTGGGACATGCAGGGGCCGGCTGCTCAGTGTGACCCCGCCCTGAGGCTCCCTCTGCCCCCGGGGTGGCCCCAGCCGCCTTCTCCTGCCCCACAGCCTTGGGGGCTCCATCCAGAGGGCTCGTCTCATGCTGTCCGGGGCTCTGTCCGGTTGCTTGTCCGTCCCCCCTAACTGGCCCTCCACTGCCCCCTCCTGCTGTCCCCCTCCTTGCTGTCCCGCACGCGGATGGACGGCACCCTCCAGGACATGTGTCATTTTCTAGGTGGGACACGTGCGTCTCCGTGGGGGCTTTGGCAGGAAGCGTGACGGTTGCCACGGCAGCCGCAACATCACTCGCTCGCAGCTGAAAACACACCGTCCCTGGGTTCCCAGCAGGCGAGTTCCCAGAAATCGGCCCCGCTTACGGCCCGGGGCCTGTAAAGCAGAGACACTTGTGCCCATGGGACCAGGTGGCCCCGAGTGACACCACCTCGAGCAGAACCCCTGGGCACGCACAGGTGGTGTTGCTCGAACCCAGGACCTGGGCCAGCAGTCACCTCCGGGGACGGGTTACACGTTGTCCTGTGTCCTCAGTGCCTGGCCACAGAAGCCCCTCAGGCCGGGACAAGCTCACGTCCAGCTCAGCAGAGCAGACGTGCCAGGGGCCCCGGACCGAGGTGGACGTGTCCCCCTCCGTCCCCGAGCCTGCAGCTCCTGGGAGGGCACGCAGTGTGCTGAGCTGGGGTGAGGGGGCAGGGGTCTCTGAGAGGTCTGGCCTGGGGACCTGCATGCAGGTGACAGGAGGGGCTGAGGGCGGGTGCTTGGGGGCCAGCAGACCCTCTCCGGCCGGCCTGCCCCAGGGAGCGGCTGTGCGTGTCAGGACACGCAGAAGGCTACGGCACGTGGCCCACCCTGCCGATCCCCAATGCTCCCTGCAGCCTGGGGGTTTGGTGGCACCTCTGCTCCCACCGCAGTCCGGGGCTGTGGGGGGCATTCCACTGGGAGTGGGGTCAGCACCTCCTCTCTGCGGCCCGTGCCCAGCTGCTACGGAGGCAGTGAACATGCTTCTCTGCTTTCCTTGGTAAGTTTGCAACGGAACGACACTCCCAGGTCCTGGAGGTGTCCGGACAGCCTGTAAGAGAAATGGCTGCAGGAGGAGGCCTGGCCAGACCCCTGGGGGACAGCTGGAGGGCACGGGGGCTCTCAGTGCCCAGAGCTCCATCCTGCTGCGCTGAGACGCTGAGTCAGCTCCAAGAGGCCACGTCCCTTGGGGGCCAGAGCGGAAGTCCAGAGGGGAGGGGTTTGCCTGACACTCCATAGGGTCGCCTAAGCAGAGCCAGAAGTAACACCCCTGAGCATCACCAAAGGTGACCTGAAAAGCCCAAACAAAACAGCCACGTTCCTCGGCCACGGCCATGCCAGCCAGCACTGCAACCTTGGCTGGTAACTGGGGGCCGTGGCCCGGTGCTGAAGTCCTGGCGCCTGGCAGAGCCCGGATGCCGGTGAACCAGACTCTCGTGGTCAGTCACTGCCTACTGAGAGGAGCATCCCGGGAGGAGCTTTGGTCCAGCCCCCAAGTAGCCCAAGGGCATGAGGACCACATCCCTTCGAGATGCAGAGACAGAGCTCTTGGGAGAAGAAACGCGGAGCCCCAAGAAAAGGAGGCACATACATGACGCCCTCGAACCCTGTACTGCAGCCCACATGCCCAGCAGGAGGGAGGGGGGTGTCCGCCCTGAGGACAGACTGGGGCAGGCGGGAGGGAAACGGGACCTTGGTGAGGGGACAGGGGTTGGAACATTGTGTGACTTCAGTCAGGAACAAATTTGTAACGGTGTATCTCATGGTAATTAAAAAAGAATACGAAAAACTTGACCAAAACCCAGGGCTCTCTCCGGGCACGTGTGCCCAGGACACGGGCTGTCCCAGGACCAGTGCATTGAGGTGGCCGGCAGCGTCCTCCTCCCCCACCCCCGCTCCAGCCAGGATGTGCGAATCTTTGCCTTCTGGGCCACGCTTGGAGGTGCTCAGGGCTTGCTCCCGCTGCACTCGGGGGTCCCTCCTGGTGGGCTCAGGGAACCACACGGGGGCGAAGGGCGACCCGCGCTGGGCTGTGTATGAGGCCAGCGCCGCCCCAGTGGCGATTCTTTCACCTTCTGGCTGTCGGGTCCCACGGGCACTGCCCGGGCCCCCTGGGTGCTGCCCTGTTGACTCCCCACGCAGGGCTGCGGTGCCCCCTGGCCTGAGGTCAGCGCTCCTCTCTCGGTGGCTCAGCTGTCCCCTGGCTAGGAGTTGTGCTAACTGGGCTCCCGCCACCCTTTGTTGCTCCCGGTGCAGTGCTCGTGGCCCCTGAAGCCCAGGAGGCTCCCAGTCCCTGGCCCGTGTGAAACTCCCCCCTCTGGGCTGCACGTCCCCTGCTTTGCTCCCCAGACTGTCTCTGACCCCCAGGCTGCGCTCCCCTATGCTTAATCTGTGGAGTTTGGAATAAATCACTGTCTGGTGATCTGTCTGCAGCCTGTTGCTCCTTTATGGCCCGGGACCGTCTCTGGGTCCAAACACACCAGGGACCCGCTGACGTGACGCCGGTTCACTCGCCCTGCACCTCTGGCCGAGACGCGTAGACCCGGCTTCTCCCCTCAGAAGCCCGTGTCCGCTCACACACGCACACACGCTTCTCCCCGGCATCTCCGAGAGAACGATACCCAAGTCCCAAGCAGCGGCACCGCCAACGTCCAGGCCACAGCTGCCGACTCAGCACCACCTGGCAGGGGGCAGGCTAGGGGCGGGGGCCCCGGACACTGGTGGGGTCACCCGGGACCACTGGTGGGGACACCTAGGAACTCTGGTCCTGGCACCAGAGACACTGGAGGCACCTGGGGACGCTAGTGGGGACACTTGAGGACACTGAGCGTCACCTGGGGACACTCGATACTGGTGGGGACACTGAAGGTCACCCAGGGACACTGTTGGGGACACTGAAGGTCACCCGGGGACATTGGTGGGGACACTGAGGGTCACCCGGGGACACTGGTGAAGGCACTCGGGGACACTGGTGGGGTCACCCAGGGACACTGAGGGTCACCTGGGGACACTGGTGGGGACAACTAGGAACTCTGGTCCTGGCACCCGGAGACACTGGAGGCACCTGGGGACACTGGGGACACTCAGGGACACTGAGCATCACCCGGGGACACTCAGGGACACTGGTGGGGAAACTGGTGGGGACACCCAGGGACATTAGTGGGGATAGTCGGGGACACTGAATGTCACCCGGGGACACTCGAGGACACTGGTGGGGACACTCGGGGACATTGGTGGGGACACTGGTGGGGTCACCCGGGGACACTGGTGGGGGCACTCAGGGACACTGGTGGGGTCACCTGGGGACACTGAGGGTCACGCGGGGACATTGGTGGGGTCACCCAGAGACACTGGTGGGGACACCTAGGAACTCTGGTCAGGGCACCCGGGGACACTGGGGGTACCTGGGGATATAGGTGAGGGTAAGAGACACGGGATGGGAATCGGACCCACTGGGTTGGGGGGTTGGGCATTGGTGGGGGTGGTGCTCAACATTGTATCCTAAAACTGCACCACAAATAACTTTGTAAAAACCGCAGCCCTTGGCCCTGGTGCTAGCCCCCCTGGGAGGGCGTTTTCCTGCAGGGGGACCTGGGCTCTATCCCCACATCCCACCTGGCTCCCGATTGCCACCAGCAGTGACCCCGCTGGGTGCGGCCCCAAACGCAAAACAAAGACACCACGGCATCTTAGAACACTTTTTTTCAGTCCCGTGAATTGATACAAAACCACTCTTTGCTTCTCTCTTTCGTCCCCGGGAACTTTCTTCGGGTCAACGAGTCCTCCCGGGCCACCTCTGCGGGTCCCAGCAGTGGCCGACGGCACACAGCCGTGCTTTGCCCGGGGCTCCCAGAGGAAGTGTTTTTTGGGCTCACTGGGTCCGGGCAGCGTCAGCCAGCCGGGCCCACACTCAGGCCCATTGTCCCAGGGGCCCTTTGTCCCCCGTGCTGGGAAGGAGCCCCAGGAGGAGAGGGGAAGGTGAGGAAAACGCCGTCTCGTCTCGGGCCGCCTGGCCTCGTGGCTCTTTAAGGATGTTTCTATCTCCGCCACGTTTTCTGATGCAGATGCACGTGCTTGTCACGCTCTGGGCTGTACAGGGCTTGGCTATTAACCTTCACTGGATGAGCATCAGGCAGAGCGTTTCTCCCTCTGAGGGGGGTCTGGAAACCTCACCGGGGGTCTCGAGTGCCCAGAGGCACTGGAAAAGAGAGTTGGGCTCAGTGGGAGGCCGGCACTGGGCAGGGGTGGGGCCTCAAGGACGGTGGGCGGGCGGGCAAGGGGGCAGTGCCCCGCAGGGGAGGGAAGCCCCGGACGGGTGGGGAGGGGACCCTGGGGAAGGGATTGGTCGTGGACCATTAGGTTGGTCTGAAACTTAATTGGGAGCAATTTTGTGGTGTTGTGACTCGTGGTGACTCAATAAGAGAAAACGCCCACGGCGGCTGCCGCGGCTTCGCTGAAGAAAGACACTTCGAGCGAGCGGGTTCTTGGAGCCGCGCAGGACGCTCAGCTCTGGACCGTCCCCCGTCCCTGCCCCCGGACGCACCCAGAGCTGACAGGGCTAATGAGGCCCAGAGGACAGGTGAGCCTGGGACTCCTGCTTGTCTCCGGAAACCGGACAAGGGGCTGCGAGAGGTGGGGGGGGAGGGGGGCGCAGTGTCCCACTCCCTCCAACCCCGCTGGGCCAGCTGGGAGCACGTCCCACCAGCCCTGCGAGGCTGTGTCGGAAGGTGGGGGGGGCCTCCCTCACTGATTGGCCCTTTCTAGGTGGGCCGTGGGTGGCCAGGGGCCCTGTGTCTCTGAACCATCTCTCCCGCCCCTCCCCCTGCCGGCTGACCCCCATTCCCTCCCCCTACCTGCTGACTCCCCCCAGGGCTTCCTGCTCTGTCCAGGATGAGGATGTTAGTAGCAGCCCCAGTGCTGACCCGGAGGCAGGCGCTGCTTGTCTGAGAGATGTGTCACCAGCTCCTGAAGTGGGCGAGGGCCCTGGCAGGGTCGAGGGGTCGGGATAGGCGATAGCGCCAAGCTTCCCTCCACTCTATCTGTCTGACAAGCTCCAGCTTTGGGTTTACTTGCTTTAAACTCTGGGGCTCTTGGATCACTGGATATCCCTGTTTTTCTCTATTTTCTTCAGCATTCTTATTTTTTCCTGTGCGTCCCCTTTTGGGCTGGGTTGGATTTCCCCTCTCTCCGAGTTCAGCTTGGCTTTGAGCTGACCGTGTTTCTCTTTCCTTCTGCACTGGGGCTGGCGTGACGGCACAGCGGTCAGGCCCCGCCCGCGGACAGGCCAGCCTTCAGCCCTGAGTTTGGCCTCTGTCTTAATATTTCCGTTTTGCCTCTGAGTTGCTGAGTCTAAGCTTTGACTTCATCACGAGTTTATTTGCCCAGTTATAGTCTCCGCTGGGTCCTGGTTTTCGTGCCGTCAGTTAAACGCCCCATGGAAGAGAACGCCCAGAAGACGCTCAGGGCGTGCCCGGCCTGGGGTGAAGTCACGCGCTTTTATTGCTTATTATAAAAACAAAACATGCCATGAGGGTGTCCTGCCGCCTCTTCATTAAGGGCCCTGAGTGATAATCCAACAGATAAGACGCTTACCTTGCACGTGGCCAACCCGGGTTCGATCCCTGACACCCCATAGATTTGATCCCTCGAGCCCTGAGTGACCCCTGAGCACAGAGCCAGGAGTCAGCCTTGAGCATTGCTGGGTGTGTTCAAAAATAAATAAATAAATAAATAAAAAAGAAACGAATCGACAAGTTTAATTTTTTTGCTTTTGTTTTTTGCTTTGGGGCCACACCACCCAGTGCCCAGAGGTCACTTCTGGCGGTGCTCAGGAGACCGTGTGGGGTGCCGGGGCTTGAACCCGAGTCGCTCATGTGCTAGGTGAGTGCCCTGTCTGGCCTCAGCGAATCATTTTTAAACACTAGTGGGGAGGAAAAGCCACACGGATTCGGTGCCAGTCCCTGGGATTGGGCGTGGCAGTGACTGTGCCGTGCAGCTAGTGGGTGCGGGGCCCCCACTGGGCTGGGCCGGCCTCGGCTCCCCCTGAGGGAGGGCGCCAACGGGAGCGCGCTCCTGCTCACGGCACTCCTGCTTGTGCTCCTGCTCACAGTGCTCCTGTCTTGGCGCTGCAGTCTGTCGTCGTCTGCGGGCGTGGTGCGTCGGGGGAGGTGGGTGCGAGCGGGCCCAGCCCAGCTCTGCGGGGGGCCGCAGCTGGCTCATCGCAGTTTCTCAGACTCTTTCACATTTTTGCAGAACGCCAGTTCCTGAGCCGAAACAAAGGCACGAGGCGTGCAGACAGCTCCTGGGCTGTGGGAGCGGGGATGCGCGGAGGGTCCTGGGGCGAGTCAGACGGACTCGGCGGGACGCAACGCAGCACAGAGGGGCAGCTGCCGGCCCGACTGCGGGCGGTGCGCTCATCCTGGCGCTCGCCCGCCGGGGTGGCTTGTCAGAGTGATAAAGGCTCGTTGGAGACGGTCCAGCCCGGGGCTGATCAAAGGTGACGGTCCAGCACGC
This sequence comes from Sorex palustris, assembly GCA_028565675.1. Taxonomy (NCBI): domain Eukaryota; kingdom Metazoa; phylum Chordata; class Mammalia; order Eulipotyphla; family Soricidae; genus Sorex; species Sorex palustris. The sequence goes on along the minus strand of JAOXYA010000009.1, from coordinate 526,887 downwards.
GGCCCCCATCTGCCTGCGGCTCGAGCGTCCAGATGCAGGTGTGGCGCCCACAGCGCGTTGCTCAGGGCAAGGCGGGACGGGAGAGTCGCAGGGACACATCTGGCTCTCCCGGGTTTCTGGGCCGAGTGCCCCCTCCTCCTGCCTGGCCCCGCAGGCGCAGGGCGGGCTCTGACATCTATCTCTCTGAGGCCCCTGGGACCTGTCTGCGGCCTGTCTCTTGCACCCCGGGGTTCTGGGGCGGGGGGCCGGTCTCCCGACCGGGCCGCTCCCTTGCCTGCATGGGCTGTGCACTCCCCGGGAAGGGGGCAGAAGAGTCTCACCACACGCACCCATGCCACCATTTCTTCTGCCTGCAGAGAAGCTTCCAGAAGGTTTTCTGGGGACCTCTTCGAGAGTGCTGATTTGGTCTCCTGTTGAAATGCAGGAGGGGATTGTTTGGGGGTCGCTGCTCTCTCCTTTCCTTGGGAGCTCTGGGAGAGCACGGCATTCCGTGCTCGGTGCTCAGTGGGCTCCCCCCTCACCCCTACACCCTCAGAGGCCTGGCAGACACAGACCCTCCCCCTCACCCCTACACCCACAGAGACGTGGCTGATACAGACCCTCCCGCCTCACCCCTACACCCGCAGAGGCCTGGCAGACACAGACCCTCCCGCCTCACCCCTACACTCGCAGAGGCCTGGCAGACACAGACCCTCCCGCCTCACCCCTACACCCACAGAGACATGGCTGACACAGACCCTCCCGCCTCACCCCTACACCCGCTGAAGCCTGGCAGACATAGACCCTCCCGCCTCACCCCTACACCCACAGACCCATGGCAGACACAGACCCTCCCCCACACCCCTACACCTGCAGAGGCATGACACAGACCCTCCCGCCTCACCCCTACACCCGCAGACGCATGGCAGACACAGACCTTCCCGCCTCACCCCTACACCCGCAGAGGCCTAGGAAGACACAGACCCTCCCGCCTCACCCCTACACCAGCAGAGGCCTGGCAGACATGGACCCTCCCACCTCACCCCTACCCAGGCACACCTCTGGGACCAGCTCTGTCCCCCTTGGCCTGTTCCCCAGGGCACCTGCGGGTGCTCCCCACACCTGCTCGCCCCTCCTCGGCTCACAGTGGAACAGTGAGAAGCAGGAAGGGGCAGGTGGTCCTGGAGGCACCTCGGGGCGTCCGGCTGGTGCCCAGGGTTCGGGGGAGACCCCAACTCAGCTGCACGAGACCCAGAACGGGCTGGGGAGCAGCGCCCGGAGCCTGAGCCAGGCAGGCGGTGGGAGAGGCGTGGGGGGGTCTGTGCCTCTCCCAGAGTCGCCCGCCCGCGGGGGTTCAGAGTCTGGGACTTCTCCTGGCGTCTCGGTGAGGCGGGAGGCAGCGCCCCTTCCCCCAAGGCCTGCCCAGCTCCCCCGGTGCTGGACACTCCTGTCTGCCTGGGGGCAGCTGAGCTTCCCCCGAGTAGGCCCAGAGGCCGCGGCCCTTGGGTTCCCTCTGGTGGTCCGAGAAGGGTCTGCCAAGCGCTGCCTGTCAGCACATGTGCAAGGAGGAGCCCCACTGGCCCCCTTATACCTGGACGGAACCTCACAGAGTGACCGCTGCATGGAACTCGGCAGTGCCCGGGGCCTGGGGTGGGGGGGAGTTTCCTGCCTCTGGAGACATGGCCACCCTGAGCGCTGGTGCTGTTGGCGTCTGTGTCACCCGACAGGCACTGCCCCGGGCCCTGCGGTTAGCTCTGGGTTTTCTGTCTGCCTGCGACATCCACCTAAGCCCAGACTGGGCAGGGCCAGCCTCACCCCCTGGACAGCCGTCTCCTCCAGGTGCCTGTGATCCTGCCGAATCTCCATTGGTCCGGGAGAACTGGCACAGGGTCCCTTGGAGGACAGAGTTCGTGGACACCCAGCAGGAAGAGGGTGAAGGTGGCGCCCGGCCGGCCTCCCCATGGCAGATGGGCCCTCTGTGCCTGAGGGGTGCGGGCGGCCGTGCCCTCTGCTCAGGCTCTGAGGATGGGCACCCCCTTCTCTGGGCTTGGGGGTCCTTGCATTCCTCTCAAGCCCCGCCCTCGCCTGCCTGCCCAGCCGAAGCTCCAGCTGCCATGGCCACTCTGTGCCACCAGGCTGGGCACCTTGGGCTACTGTGTGGCTTCAAGGGCACCTGCGAGTCCAGGGAGTCGCCTCTGCCGTCCCTGTGTGTAGAGCTGGGGCCTGTCCCGAGAGGCTGACCATCGGGGAGGCCACGAACCAGCCAGAGCTGTGGCCCAGTGGGCACAGGTGGGCAAAGAGGACCGAGAGGCCGGCCAGGCCGGGGGTCTGAAGACACGGCCCCTGCCCAGAGAAGGCCCCTGTGGTCACAGCAGGGGACCCCACCCCACCCCACCCCAGGGGACGCCTAGGACCAGAGGAAGGTCTGGTTCCCAGACACCCCCCAGAGCCAGGACGGGAGGGGGTTTCCCAACACCACAGGGCAAAGGGCAGAGCAGGGGGCAAAGGGCAGGCAGGAAAAGGGTGCAGCCCCCCATACCCTCAGGGGAAAGACGACAGCTTCCAGAAAGTTCCTGGGAAGGAGCCGCTGTTCACTGCCTCCTTGTGTCGCCCAGGAGGGGGCATGGCTGGTGGGTGTGCTGACCCTGGAGGACAGGGTGGGTGATGTCCACCGGCAGGAGGACAGGCTAGCAGTGTCCACTGGCAGAAGGACAGGCACACGGCGTCCTCAGGCCAGTGCTGCCCTCACCTCCCGAGGCATCTTGCATCCCACACAAGGGAAGCAGATGTGCTCAGGGGCCTGGGCCGCACTGGCCTCCCCGAGACGCGGTGGACATCCACACAGCACACTCCGCCCAGTCGGGGTCAGTGAGCTGGCACACCCGGCCTGGCTGCACCCGCAGCGCCCCAGGGCTAGAGACTGTTCCGCTCCCACGGAAGAGACGGTGATTTTAGGCCATGGGGGCCGGGGTCATGTGCTGAGACCCAAGTTCAGTCCCCAGGCCCCCTGAGCAACACCGATGGGGCCTCACCGACTCCTGACACTGTCATTGCCGGGCTGGACACCGGACAGTCAGGCCCAGGTGGCTGAGTGTCCCCAGCAGCGGTCCTGGGGCCCCCAGAGACAGTGTATGCCGCGCAGAGCAGGAAACGGTCCTTCAAACAACACCCTGGCCTGGCCCCTCCGGGAGCCAAGTCCCCTCCCCTGCGGCTGGACAGGGGCTGCTCTGACTCTGTGACCTAGGGCGGCTCAAGCTGCCTCCCGCCCCTCCCGCCGCTCGGTGACCCCAGCTCACTGCGTCCTGCGGCTTGCAGCGAGTGGCAAACTGGCCCCCTCCCTGAGCTGGAAATGAACCTGCAGGGGTGACGTCAGCAGATGGCCGGCGCGGCTGGAGGCGACAGATGGAGGCGGGAGAGAGGCAGAGCGGCCGGGCAGGGGCCGCCCGGGCCCAGCCCCCGCGGGCTGTGTGTCGCCGGCAGGACACAGCCTGGCACGCGCCAGCCTCGTCCGCTCGCGACCTTGAGGAGCTGCCTGTGTCCGCTGACGGCCAGGATGCCCAACCTACGTGCGTAGGAGCCACAGCCCACGCAGGGGCCTGGCGGGGGGGCCTTCTGCGTGGAGGTCCTGAGACGCGCCACCCCCGTGGGTCGCCCAGGCTTTGTGGGGACAAAGCCCAGAATGCCAGGCTCTGACCCCCAAGCCCTGCCCAGGCGCCCCTTTCTCCAGGGCTGAGCCCCTACATCAACGAGCCCTGCCCCCCGGGATGGCCGGGGGCTCCGAGCTCTGCCCTGGACACCTCGGCTGTGACTTTATTTGGTTGGGGGACTACGCTTGGTGGTACTCAGGGCTCACTCCTGGTGGAGCCGGGGGTGGGGGGGCAGGCTTGCTGCCTAGTTAGGGCACGCTCTCACCACTGCGCCAGCCCCGGGAGACGGGCAGGCTGGCGGGCAGGACCCCCTCACCCTGCATGGGAGCACTCATGCCTATGGCTCACCACATGGCCACACTTTCGCGCCACTGCAGGCAGGTGCAGGCGAGGCCACGCAGGAGCGGGCGCACCTGGCAGGCACGTGCAGAAGTCACACGGAGCCACCGCCACCACTGGCACGTGGATGGCGCCTGTCACGGCAACGGCAACCAAGAGCGAGTGCCAGGCACACAAGGCAGACGGATGCGGCAGCAGTCAGACCGGCCCAAAGGGACAAAGCTGAGCTCGAGGAGGAGTGGGCATCATGCCCATGGGGACACCTCCCGCTCATGGGTCCTCAGGGTGCCTCGTGTGTTTCTGGCCCGCCAGGGGGCCCAGGGGCTCCTGGGGGTGCTGACAGGTCCAGCGTCTCCCCATGGAGAGACGCAAATTAAAAGCAGCAAGGACACAGCACGCCCGGCGGAGCACAGATGACGAGGCCACAGGCGGGCGATGGCCAAGCCGTGATTGCGATGGGTGGGGGGGGAGCAGGCGGGATTGTTCTAGAAGGGGGGACCTCCCCAACACCGCAGCCTCACGCGCAAATCCAGGCCCATGTGAGGGGGCGCAGTTGCCTGGGGGGGGAGTCGGCGTGTGCAGGTGGGGCCCCCACAGCCCTGCCAGGGCCACAGCCCCCCGGGGACAGTTCTCTGATCTGACCTCAGTCACAGCCAATGATCAGGGCCTCAGGGCCCATGTGGCATCTGCAGAAGGACCCCAAGTTCTGCCTGTAGCACCTGGGCCCCCAGAACCAGCTGGAGTGGCCCCAGCCACACCGCTAGGTGTGACCCCAGGGGCCTCATCACGCTGAGGAGGGGCCCAGCTCCACAGCGCAAGTGGCGGAGATGTCGTGGGGTCCTCTGGTGATTGGGGGTCACTACCGAGCTGTGAGCTTGGAGCACGTGAGCTTCTCCGGGGGTGACCCTGAGTCCCGCGGGTGAGGGGGTATCTGCATCCCCCTCTGTACAGGCCCGGAGGGACGGAGCCAGCCAGGGAGACAGCAGGGTCCCGTGGGCACTTGTCCTGGGCTCAGCTGTGAGGACAGAAGAGGACGACCTGCACGGCCGCCTGTGGCTTCGTTTCCCCCCGGCGCGGCCCCGTGGCTTTTTCCCTTCCTGTAAAGGTTCCAACCTCCCAGAGGATAATGGTCCCCTTTGCAGCGCTCCTGCACCAGCACCTAGGGTGGGGTGGGCACCCGCACCCAGGAAGAAGAACCTTCCAGAGAGAGGGGTGGGGCAGGCCACACCTAGGAGACACGCGCTGGGTTCGGGCCCCAGAGCCCCGCCTGCGAAGGAAACCCCCGTCCACGCAAGCCTGTCCCTGCTCTGCTGGCGACCCCGGGGCTGGGCACAGGCCGACCACAGTGGGTTTGGACAGGGGTTCACAGCTAGCGGCAGCGTCCCCCAGGGAGTGTCCATCTGGGAACTGCCCATGGGACGCCGGGCACAGACGCAGCCTGCGAGGGAGGCCAGAGCACAGGGGCCACCATGAACATCGTGAGGCACTGGGCAGGGCGGGGCTGGGCCAGTCACGGGGAGGGGGGCGGGGGGGTTTGGGGGGGGCAGACCAGCCCCCAGCACTGCCCGAAAGCTGCCAAGCAGACCCTGGAGCCCGGCGTGGGGCCTCCCCACCCCTGTGGCACACTGGGTGGCGTCAAGGAGAGGACAGCTGTGGGCAGTGTCCGCTGAGCGTCCGCAGAGGGGGCTGGAGGCTGGACCCACTTCCTGGGGGCCTCCCCCCAGGGCTCCCCAGACGCCGGGCTCCAAACCCGGGACCCTGCACTCCCGACCGCGGCCACTGGGTGTCGCCCCACACGGGCCCTGGTGGAGGGCCGTGGCCACTCAGCAGAGGCAGGAAGGCCAGTTGATGGTCAGGCCCAGCCAGAGGCTGGCTGGGGAGGGAAGCGTCCCTCCCCGCGGCCCCAGATGTCCCCACACCCAGAGAGGCCAAGAGCCCTGGGTGCGGCCCAGGGGCCGCAGGGCCCAGGATGGGTCTGGGGCCCCAAGGCTACACGGCTCCCAGCCTGAGCAGACCCGAGAGTCAGAGCCGGCCCCCTGCGGCGGGCAGGGGTGCAGCCAAGGGCCCAGTGAGGCTGGGCTGCAGGGCGGCCCTGGGGATAGAGATCCCACCCCGGACACAGACCACAGCGGGTCCCTTCTCACCCCCGGCACTCACTGCAGAGATCCAGAAGCGTCCTCGGCGAGGCCGGGGTCAGCGGCCGGTCAGCTCTGGGCACCGATGTGGGCGCTGGGGGCGGAGGCTGGGGGCAGGGCCCCTGCCCAGGCCCGGGAAACCCGGGGCCGTCAGCTCAGGTCGCCCTGGGCTTGGCAGCTTCCACAGCCAAGCCCGTCCCCGGGGGCCTCGGCCAGGTGGAAACCAACACTAGCGGTGCCTGTGGGCGCACACACGTGTCACACACGTATCACAGACGTGTCACACACGGGCAAGCACACACAGCAGACCCTGGGGTCTGGCTGGCTGTGAGGAGCACTGAGTGCTCCCGCAACACCCCCGGCCCACGGCACCTACATCCCAGCCCCCTGTCCCGTGCGGGGAGTGGCCCGAGCAGGACGGGCACCTGTGGGGCCAGTGAGACACCAGGGCCATGGGCTCTGCCCCCGAGTCGTGGCTCCTGTCGGGCCTCTCACGGCAGTGCCCGGGGACGGGTGGGGTGCCAGGGATCACCAAGGCCGGCGTCCTGCCGCTACCTGACACTCTGAAAGCAGGATTCTGGCGAAACTGGGACGAGCAAGAAAGCAACGCAGAACCAGGGCATGCGGCAGGGTCCTGGCTTCGGGGAGCACCCGGACAAGGGAGCACCTCAACAAGGGAGCACCCGGGACACTGGAGCACCTGGGACAAGGGAGCACCCGGGACACTGGGAGCACTGGAGGCCCCATGGCCCTCACACTGGCTTCATGGTCCCCTGGGACCCTCGGGCCTCCCTCTGCAGCACAGTGGGTGCCTCGGCCCTGAGCCTGGCACCCGTGGGGAGGGAGGGACGCAGGCCCCGCCCCCAGCTCCCCGACTCCCTGGACACGCTGGCCAGGCCCCACCCTGCCCGGTCCTGCCCGGAGGACAGCGAGCGCCGTCCTTCCGCTTCCAGGAACTGCTGAGGCCCTGTAAACATCACGTCATCGCGCTACTCGGTCACCCTGCGGGGCGGGCCGCCACCCCCGTCTTGTTTGCAGAGGCGCCTGCCGCGGGCACGGCACCGGGACACACACAGGGCACGGGGGCGGGAGGCGGGGGGGTGGTCCCTGGCCCGCTCCGGAGCACCCCAGGCCACATGAGTCACGCTGGGCCCGTCCTGCGCCTGCCCCGCCACGCGCCTCGCGGAGCCGTCCCAGGTGGCCTGAGGGTTGCCAGGCGGGTGGTGCCAGCCGGGCCGCGGCCGCGCCTGCTCTGCTGCTGGACACGGCTGCACTGGGAACCAGACGCCCCCTCGAGTGCCCCGAGCCCCCATCCGGCACAGGCCCCGCCCGGCACTCTACGCCCTGACCCAAGTCCTGGCCAAGGCCTCGTCCCAGTGGGCTCGTGGCGTGTGACCGGGGGCGGCCGCATGTCCCTGCAGGGCGGGTGGAGATGAGGGTCTCCCAGGCAGGGCTCGGCGCCCCCCGCACCTGGCACAGCCCCGCAGGGGACGGCACGGGGGTCCGGGCCGCAGTGCTCCGGGAGAAGCTTCACTCGTCCCGAGCCAGGGTGGGGCCAGGCCACTCTCCCCGACGCCGCGGGCCTGAGGGTCCCCCACGCTGCGTGCCCCCGTCCCCACCCCCACCCCCAGACGCCGAGGGACAGTCAGCCCTGCCCACCACGGCTCCCGGGCCACAGCCTGCGTGTGGGATTCTCCAGCCATAGCCCACGCCGGCTCCTCTGCCTCGGACCCCTCCTGACCGTCCACTCTGGGCAGTGCGGCTCCAGGTGTGGCGAGGCAGGAGGCGACTCTGCTCTGACCTGCACGTGGCGCAGCCCCTCACCACGCATGAGCGCCTCAGGGGGCCGCAGGGGCCAGGCCTGGGCTCTGTCCTCACTCGAGGTCACAGTCCTGGGACGGGCAACCCTCAGGGCTCCGGGAAAAGTGCTCGTGGGCGGGAAGGAGACGCGGGAAATGCTCTGAGAGGTGAGAGGCTGAGGGTGTGCCTACCTCCCGCCCGCTGGTGTGTAGGCCGCTTCCCGGGCAGTGCGGGCAGGAGCCGGGCGCTAAAGCGGCTCCTGCCCTGGCAGACTCGCTGTCCCGGCCTCCAGCCCACCGGCCTCTCCCGCGCACCCACGCAGCTCAGGGTTCCCACCCCGAGAAGATGGGGCGCAAGTGCATGTGAGTGCGTGTGTGAGTGTGTGTGAGATAAGGAGAACATTCCAGAGCCCTGTCGGGGCCATCGGGACCCTCCCGGGCTGAGCCTCCTGACGCTCCCTCCAGGCTGGCCCTTCCCCCACTGTGTGTGTTTGGGGGAGGGGAGAGGGTCTACATCTTTGAGAGCTTTGCTCACCCTCCCCAGAGGGAACCAGCGCCCAGCTCTGACGCGGGGGTGGGGGGAGGGGCTGCAGGCCCCAGCCGGCATCTAAGGGCCAGAACCCCCAACCCAGCCCCAACACGGCCCATCTGCTCTGAAGTTTGGAGGCTCTGGCGCAAACCCCCGAAACATCAGATTCCAGGGCAGGGAGGGACGACATCCCGGCTCGTGCCTGACCAGGGGTCCCGCCTGCATCAGAGCGGCCACGGAAGGCACGGGTGCGAGCCTGTCAGGGCCCAGCCTGCGCCCCAAGGTCCTGCTCACAGGGGAGGGGGCTTCGGGGATAGGGGTACAAGGGGCAGGAGGCAGAGGGGGCGTGAGGGACACGGGGACACGGGACGACGCAGGGCCTGGGGTCACAGCACGGGCCACAGGACACGGGGAGGCCCCCTGGCCGCAGGGAGCACTGTCCCGGGGAGCTGCTCTTCCTGCTCCCGCCCGCTGTGGCCAGCTGCTCGCTCCCTGCTGACCCCTGCTGGCCTCTCCCTGGCTGCCTGCCAGCAGGAAGCCTGATGTGCAGGAGGGCCCGTGGCACCGGGAAGGCTTCCGCTGCTTCTGAGAAGGTTCTGGAAGGAGGACTCAGGGAGACGCCCCCCGCACGTGCAGCCCCGGCCTGTAGACACGTGTGTGTGCCGGGCTCTGTTCTCTGTCCCATCCTGGGACCAGCAGGGCATGCCCGTGGGTGTAGGGTTGGGGTGCCTGGAGCCAAGGCCACCCGTCCTGCTGTCCACTGCCTGGCCAGGGGCCTTTCCTGCTCCCCAGGGGGCCCGCAGGCGGCTTGGGCTGGAACAGGCCTTTGGTGTCAGCGAGGGCAGGGCCCCCTGCTCCGAGACCCCACCTCAGGGCCTCAACACAGGGCACAGGGAGCACGGGCCAGCCCGCATAAGGGCCCTGCAGCCAGGAGCCATCCCAGCCGCGTAGGGGCCAACCCGCACCCCACACCCAGGAGCCGCCCTGCCACTTAGGGGCCTAGCACCCCAGTTGCCCCCATGGCTCTGTGAGGAAGTCACTTGAGGGGCTGAAGAGATAGCACAGTGGGTAGGGCGTTTGCCTTGCACGCGGCCGACCCGGGTTCGATTCCCAGCATCCCATATGGTCCCCTGAGCACCGCCAGGAGTAAGCCCTGTGCATCACCAGGTGTGACCCAAAAAGCAAAAAAAAAAAAAAAAGTTACTTGAAATACTGCGGCCCCTCTGAGGCGGGCGAGACACTACCCGTTCCTCTCTGGCCTGTTTCCACGCTGAGCTCCCGGCCGGGCCGAGCCTGCCCCAAGCCCCAGAAAGTCCAAGCGCCTGCAGCCAGCACCCCGGCAGGGCTGTCCTGACCCCCGGGTCAGTGTCGTGTCCTCGGGGACAGTCAGCTGCGGGGTCACGGCCCCACCTGACTGACGTGTGTGCCCGTGATGTGAGCAGCAAAGGAGCCTGTCCGGAGGCACGTGCGAGGCGGGCATGGTCCGTGCTGGACGCTCAGGCGAGCGGAACGTGGTTAATGAGTAAGCGAGGGCAGCGGTGCTCACTGACGGCAGCCAGCCGGGCGGGCACGCGGGGAGCACGGTGGCCGGCTTGGTGCCATGCGGGTGCCCCCGGAGGGATGCAGTTCTGCTCCGCCCGCAGTGAGCAAAGGCCACCGTCCTCTCACCAAGAACATGTCCCCAAGTCCCAGGAGGGCCTCGGCCGGCCGAGCATTTATTTTCCTGGTCCCAGAGCCCCGGGGGGTTGAGGGGGGGACTTGCCGGCTCCTGTCCCAGCTGCCCCAGTGGTCACTAACATGACCAGACCCTCAGGCCCGCCTCTGGGGCCATGTCCACACCCAGGCCAAAGCTGGCCTGCACTCCAGGGCATTGGGTACCAGGGAGGGCCCCACCTTGGGGCCCCTGCATCCAGCTGGGATGCAGGTGTGATTGCCGGGGCTCTGGCGGCCCTCTTATGCTTAGAAGCGTTCTTGGGAGTGGGGCCCACTCCAGGCTGACCAGTGGGCAGGGAAGAAGCCCAGTTCCCAGACCGAGGCAGCTCATCGCAGCTGTGAGCTTGTCCCCAGTCTGAGGCCAAGAGACCGTGGCGGCCTCCGGCTTTGGGCGACCCCTCGACGGCTGGAGCGTGCTGGGCTGGCCTGCGGGAGGCAAGCTGTCCAGCACACCTGCTGCCCCTCCCTCCTCGGTCGCGGGGGGCGGGGGGTGCAGGGGAGAATCATTCCTGGCAACATTTCCTCTTTTTTTTTTTTTGCTTTTTGGGTTTTGGATTACTCCTGGCTCTGCACTCAGGAATTACTCCTGGCGGTGCTCGGGGCACCCTATGGGATGCTGGGAATCGAACCCGGGT
>JAOXYA010000009.1:501280-516011 GCA_028565675.1 Sorex palustris | reverse complement strand
GATTGATTGGAGCAAGAATTTATCTCACCATTTACTAAAAGGAGATAGGGCAAAGAGAGTAGATACATAGAAAAAATAACTGGCTTCATAGAGCCATTATCCCATTTCCTGGATGAGACAGTAGAGACTCCTTTATTTTCTGTTATTTACCATGTTATTATTTACCACTTTGTAATTTCCTGGCACAATTCACAATCATATTATCAGGTTATGATTATACACCCTTTCCCGAGAGGAATAATTCTAAGTGCTCTTCAAGTGGATTTTGAAAATAAGCACACGTTTGCTTTTGAAATCTCCAGCATCATCTAATTAAATTGAAACATTTTACACTGGCTGTTAAATAATCATGTCCACAGAGCAGGGAGATGTTCAAAGAGATGGAATTCAAGTTTTGCCTGCAGGACCCTCTGGTTTAGATTCAATATGTAGTACCATTGGGTTACATGAATACCTACAAATGTGCCCTGCTTTCCCAGTAAAATCGTATCTTGGAACAATTGTCTTAGCAAGAAGATATTAATCGTGATATTATTCAAATGTAATGAATAATAGTGTGTTTTTCTAAAGCATTTACTCTATTCTCCAAAAAACAGAAAGATTCTAAATAATGTAAGACTTCTCTTCAAGAGTTGCTTGAGATTATCTTGACCTTCCTATTGCTTAACACACTGGATTATATTCATTTTAGTATCTAATTGACTTTGATAGATTTATATTAATCTAGGGCAAAGAAAATCTATTTGAGATTCTGAACTTATTCTCCCACTTGACTCTGAATATATATATACATATATATATATACACACATATATATGCATATCTATACACACACATATATATGCATATATGATTTTTCTTCTAAAGCTAGGCAGTTACATATGATATACATAATGTTTCTAAACATATCACAGTACAGAGACACTATTCTATAGGGGAGTGTCTCCCAAGTGATGCTTAGTGTGCTCAACTACTCTTGGTGAACTGGTCCAGTGAATCAATGCTTAGGCCAATGAGGCAGTTGCAGGGATTACCCAGGCCATCCCAGCAACGTTTTGGGACTTCCATGGACATATTCTGCATTGCTCTGGTACCATTTGGTGCACATGACAGAACAAGGGTTGACCATATGCAGGACAAGTGCCTTAACACCTTGTACTATACCTACAACCCTGATATTAAAAACTATTCTGTAAAACAGGAGGACAAATATGTGAAGCAGAAGACAATTTAAGGGCACTACAATACTTCACATTTCGAAACTATCATCATTCTACATGATTTCTAGGTAAAATTAGTTCTAAGTCAACCCATTGGGAGTGAGACAAATGGTCTGTGGTGGAGGAATGCTGGTACTTGAAGCATTTTAGATTGGCTGTTAAGAGTCGGTGGCCGCGCCCGAGCCGGCCCCGGGGCGCCCGCGACCCTCGCCCCGGGGGCAGCCGCGCGTGCTGCAGCGCGGCCTGGTGCTCTTCTCGGTGGGCGCGCTGCTGGCGCTCGTGCTGAACCTGCTGCAGGTGCAGCGCTCCGTGACGCTCTTCCCCGACGAGCCGCTGGCCGCCGTCTTCGCCTCGGCCTGGTGGGTGCCGCCCTGCTGCGGCACGGCCGCGGGTGAGTGTCCGCGCGTCCGCGGGGCGGGACGGCCGGCGGGACCGCTGCCCGCGGGCCCGGGGCGGACGGTCACGTGGGCGCGGGGGCGGTGCCGCCGCGCCGGCCGGGCACCCCCTGTCCGCGCGGGGTCGGCCGGGGGACTTTCCTGTCCACTCGGGGTCAGCTGGGGGGATCCCCTGTCCGCTCGGGGTCAGCTGGGGGACCCCGTGTCCGTTCTAGGTCAGCTAGGGGGACCCCCTGTCCGCTCGGGGTCAGCTGGGGGGATCCCCTGTCTACTTGGGGTCAGCTGGGGAAACCCCTGTCCCCTTGGGGTCAGCTGGGGGGCCCCTGTCCCCTCCAGGCCAGCCGGGGGACCCCCTGTCTGCTCCAGGTCAGCTAGAGGGACCTGCATCCACTCGGGGTCAGCTGGGAGACCCCCTATCTGCTCCGGGCCGGCCGGGGGACCCCTGTCCGCTTGGGGTCAGCTGGGGAACCCCATCCACTTGGGGTCAGCCGGGGGACCCCACTCTACGCTCCGGGTCAGCAAGGGCAACCCCACTGTCCACTGTGGGTCAGCCAAGGGAACCCCGCCATCCACTCTGGGCCAGCCCTGGAGACCCCAGTTTCCCCTCTGGGTTGGGGGGGGACCTGCCCAGGACGGTGGGAGCCAGGGGACCCCACTCTGCCCAGGTCCATGTGGGAGCAGGGGCTCCACTCTGCTCCATCTGTGAGTCGTGTTGGGGGGACGCTGCCGGCTGTCCCTCCCTCTTCCTTGCTGTCCCCACGTGACTGGCGTGTCCCCACGTGTGGACGCTCAGCCCAGAGCAGGAGGCCCAGGCTGGGGGGCAGGTAGGGCCCACGTGGACACGCCCATGTTCCAGGCAGACCCCACGTGCACGTGTGTCTGTGCCCGGTCCTTGGAAAAGTGTCCCGGCCAGGGCACCGGCACCCGCGTTCCCCTGCCCTGACCCAGAACTCAATGCCGGACGTGAGCCGCTTCTGTACTTTCGGGTACGGAGGTTCCCCGAGGCAAGTTTCCACCCCACCCCCCAGGATCTCCCCGGCCCTAAAGGGTTAGGTCTCAAGTGAGTGCCACCTGGCCCACGGGTTTCCTGGACCTGGGGAGGGTGCCGGGAAACCGAAAGTGAGTCCTGGTCTGGCCTGGCCTGGCGACCCCTCACGGCCCCACCCTGCACGCCTCCACGTCTCGCCTGCTCTGGGAACCTTCACCCCTGTGCTCCTCGGGCTCCCCACCCCACTCTCCGGGGGGGGGGCGGTGTGCAGCCTCGGCCCCCCTCCCCCCAGCCTGACCTCTCCCTCCCCTCGCAGCTGTGGTGGGCCTGCTGTACCCCTGCATCGACAGCCACCTGGGCGAGCCGCACAAGTTCAAGCGAGAGTGGGCCAGCGTCATGCGCTGCGTGGCCGTGTTCGTGGGCATCAACCACGCCAGCGCCGTATCCTTCGGGCGGGAGAGGGGGGGCGGCGTCCGGGCACCCGGGTCCAGGCTGAGCTGCTGTGTGGTGGCCTCCGCTGGCCGCCCCGCTGCCTGAAGTCCCGGGACAGGGACAGGGAGGGACGGGGGAGGATGGGGTGGGGAGGGATGTGGGCTGTATCCTCCCGGGACAGGGAGGGGTTGGAGCCGGGGGCTGCTGCCCACAGGAAGGCCCGGCCCCCGGTGTAGCGGGGGCTCCTCCAGGCCTTGGGTTTTCCTGCACAGGGATGTTTCCCGCCTTTGGATTTTGGGCCACACCCGGCTGTTCCCGGGGGTGTGCCCGGGGGTGTCCCCGGGAGGGCCTAGGGGACCGTCTGGGCTGCGGGGCGTCAGGGGGGTCGAGCCTGGTGCCTCCCTGCCCCTGCAGCTGGGGCTCCGCCTCTGCCCATCACTTCATCTTCTCCTTAACCTCTTGCCTCCAGAAGTTGGATTTTGCCAACAACGTGCAGCTCTCTCTGACCCTGGCAGCCCTGTCCCTGGGCCTCTGGTGGACATTTGACCGTTCCCGGAGTGGCCTCGGCCTCGGGATCACCATTGCCTTCCTGGCCACACTCGTCACTCAGCTGCTGGTGTACAACGGCGTGTACCAGTAAGTGCTGCCCCAGCCCCAGCCTGCGCGCACGGTCACACGAGCCCCTCCCCCCGCATGGCTGTCACCTGCCGGAGGCTCAGGCCTAGGCCGAGGGGACAGCGGCCCTGTGCACGCCCAGGGCCGCACCCGGGGGATGGCGGACGCTGAGGTCCCTCTGTCCCGCAGGTACACGTCCCCAGACTTCCTGTACATCCGCTCCTGGCTGCCTTGCATCTTCTTCTCGGGGGGCGTGACAGTGGGCAACATCGGGCGCCAGCTGGCCATGGTGAGTGCCCGCGCCCCTCTGACCCTCGCGTGTGCGTGCTGGTGCCCACCTTTGCCCGATCGGAAAGTGGGGTCTGTGCCCCCTCCGCAGGCCGGGGGCCTGTTTCCCACCGATTCCTCTCCCTGGGCTCCCGTTTGCCTCCATCAGGGGGACGCCTGCCCAGGTGCGCTGGCCCTGCCCCTCCGCCAGAGCCCGGGCAGGTGTCCCCCGGCCAGCTCCAGAAGGCCTGGGGTGGTGCCCAGCCGGGAGGAGCTGGTGCTTGGGGCCTGCCTGGCCCCGCAGGACAGGACCCTGATGCCCGGCCAGGGAGCAGAGCACCCACGGAGGGTGCTACCCCTGCAGCCCTGGGCACTGCTGCGCGTGCAAGTGTCCAGCGCCCGGGCTTGTGGCGGCGACGGGCACGTCTGGACCATCTTGTTGGCCCCTGCATGCACAGCACGTTCTGGGGGTGGCGGAACCATGGGGACTCGAGGCCACAGCTGCCCCTGGCCCTGCTGTGGAGGGGCCTTTCCCCCCAAGGCCTTTCTCATCCCCTCCGCCCACCCAGGGTGGGGCAGAATGCCAGTTGCGCCTCTGTGCTCTGGGACGGCCCCTCAAAGCAGAACCCCGTCAGGCCACGAGGCGTCACCTCGGGGGGACATGGGTCTGCTGTCCTCGCACCCACCCCCTCACCCCCTAGCGGCAGAGCATGAGTGACCGGCCAGAGAGATGGCCAGCCGGGAGCACCGGCCGTGCACTCAGCAAGCCTGCGTGTGACCCCTGCCCCCGACAGGGTCCTCGAGCACACCAGGTCCCGCCCGAGACAGGCACCCGGCTGGTGCGGCTCACGCCCTCTGTTCTCTCCTGCCCCCCAGGGTGGCCCCGAGAAGCCGCACAGTGACTGACCCCTGCCGCCCACCCAGGGCGCCTCTGGAGCCTGCCACGAGAGGGTCTCCCCGCAGACCGCCCGTGGGCCGACGGGGCTCGCCCAGCCGCCGCTGCTTCCCGAGAACCCGCCGTTTGCCGCGGAGCTCGTTGCCATACTTGAGAGCCGTGGGCTGATTCGGCTCGCCGGCCTTTGGCCTCTCATCGGAGCCCACGGGGGATGCTGGTGGTGCTTCAGTCGATCCAGAAGGTTCTGGGACGGGCCGTGCTCCTGCCTGGGACCTACTGCCAGGAGCCGGTGCAGACAATCGTGCGGGTAGGGCAGGGGGACTCCACGGTGCCCCCGCCTGGCTGCTCAGCCGGTCCCGGGCACGCAGCCCTGTGGGACCTGCAATCTGTGATTGCCGAGTGGAGAGGCGTGTCCCCACATGGCCATGGGGCCCCCTGACCTCCAGGCCCGCCCCCGCACACAGTGTGGCCAGTGGCCGCAGGCTCCTCGCTTCAAGTGCAATGTACCGAGAACCACCCTGAGCCTTGGACTCTCCAGATATTTATTTTTGTTACCCATTAAGCACGAGGTTCTTCATTTCAGCGCCCGGCACCCGGGCCCCGAAGCCCTCCACCTCTGGAGGGTGCGGAAGCGTGTGACTTTCACGACCAGTTTACCGTTTTGTATTCTGCCGTCGAGATGTTTCTGGTTTCTTTGGATTCGGTGGGGGGGGCGATGGAGACCCCCCCTTGTGGGGGGCGGGGCAGGCCGCGCCCCCTGGGGGCTGCTGAGAGCCCGACTGTTCCCACTGAATAAATTTGAGCTTTCTGTAGCTTTTTTTTAAAAAGAGGGATTTTGTTTCAAAGCTGGGATTGTGGCCGACTTGGGAGTGGTGGAGCTTCCTCTGGAGGTGGAGTGGCTGGCTGGCATGTGGGCGGCCAGGACCGTGGCAGGGCCACGCGCAACCAGAAGCCTCCAGGGTACTTGCCCTTGTTCTGTGGAAGGACTTCTCGCGTCTGAAGTGACGCAGCCCAAGCCCAAGCCCGTGAACCCGAGAGCTTCCTGCCCAGGCTGCAGCGAGACTGAACCAAACTGAGGAGTCTCTGGCCCCATGGGGAGGGCCACAAACCCCACCTTCGTCTGCTCCTCATTAAAGTGCCAAGCAAAGGGAGTGGTCGGAGGGGAGCTAGGAGAAGCCCCCAAGGCTTCCCCTCCACAGCTGTCCCAGGCACCCGCATCGCTGCGTCTTCTGTGGGGACTGGGGCTGGGGCTCCAACTATGCTATCAGGGATGCTCCAGCCACGTCCACGTGGCCCCGGGCAGGACTTAGCACAGGGCTGAGGGGAGAAGCCCCAGGGCAGAGGCATGAGCGCTCGCACATGGAGGACTGTGAGTGACCACTCACAGGAGACCACCCCTGAGCGTCACCCGCCAGCCTGCAGTCCCAGGACACACGAACAGGCTCTTTGCAGCTGTGCCACACGTGGCCAACCATGACCGTGGCGGAGATGCCCCTGGCCCTCAGCCCAGCGCCTGGTAGTCAGCAAGACCAGCAGGCGTCTGTGGCCACGGGGGTCTGCGGGCGCCCATGTGGTCTGAATGCTGGCACACGTCTGTGCACGTGTGTTCATGTGTCTCTGATGTCACCCCGGCAGACCTCCAGATGCTCAGGGAGCCTCCGAGCAGGGCAGTGTCCCCAGCAGACGTCACAAAAGTGATGTCTGTCACTGCGGTCCCCGTTGTCCGGGCTGCTGGGGCCCCTCGCCTGCTGGCAGCCTGCGCTAAGTGAGCCCAGGGCCTCCTTGCTGATCTTAGGTCACGGTCAAAGCTGCCTCCTGGACACTCAGGACCTACCAGCCCCTTCCATCCCGCCCCGCCCACACCCCCAGCCTTGTCTCCGGGAAGGAGGTGCCACCCACTGGGCTTTACTTCTCCCTGTTGGTCCATGATGTCCGGGCAGCTGTCCAGGTGCTGAAGGAGCTCCGAGGAAGAGGAGGGAGACAGGCTAGACCCAGGAGCGCCCTCTTACCCTGGCTGCCCGCCCACCCCAGGACGGCCTTGGGCCAGGGAGAAGGAATCCCCCAGGGTCCGGCTCGCCTGAGGGCACCAAGTTTCCTTCGGACCTTAGATGGACCCCCACCCCCAGCCTGAGGGACTGGCCCTGGCTGACCAGCCCCTGCTGGGACAGACCCTAGCAGGCAGGGTTTCCCTGAGCGCCCCCTGGCGGCCGTGGCGCCTGGCAGGCTCCCACCCAAGGAGAGGAGGGGTCCGGGCCCCCTGGGACCAGAGGGCCCCCGCTGAGTGTGGCCACAGGTGGGACCACAGTGAGGGGGCAGGGCTCGGCTCCAGGTGTCCCTGATCCTAGGCTGCAGAGGGGCAAGGATGCCCGGGAGGTCGCAGCAGAGTCCCGGTGCTGCCGGTGACCTTTCACACTTGAGCGGAGAGGCCAAGGGTTAGAAACCCGGAGTGGGAGGAGCGGCCCAAAGCGGGGAAAGCAGGGGGGGGTGTCCAGCAGACCTGTAGGATACAGCAAGAACTCAGGGTGGCCAGTCCTCCCGCAGGGCTGGCATCCAGCTCTGCACTGTGGCCAGATGAGGTCTGAGGGGTGTGACACAGAAGTGATGGGTGCTGGGGAAGCAGCCCTCAGCAGGGCTCTGGGGGCGGGCAGGGACCCCCACCCCCACCCTGCTGCCAGGGCCCTGTGCAGGGTCTGCCACCAGGGGGCCAGAAGGACCCCTCAGGGCCGCACCGTGGCCTGTGCCACTGGCGTCCCCCAGCAGGCCAGGGTGCTGAAGCCCCACTGGGAGGCACCCTGGGGAGGTTGCCTAACCCCAGGGAAAGGTGCATTCCCGGAGGGGCACTCTCTGGGAGGGGGCGTGGGAGGCTGTGTGGGCGAAGTTGCATGCGGCTCTGTGGCAACATTGTTTCCTCTGAGGATTTTTCCACCCCCAGGCAGTTGGGAAGGGGGAGCCTCTCCCCACCCTGCCCTGCAGGAGCCCGCAACACCCCCCCCCCTCAGTCTGGGCACATTCCCTGCCCACTCCACCCTTGCCCCTCAGTCCTCCCCTCCTCCCCCCATCCATGCTCCCAGAAGCTCCCACAGAGCAGGAGGCCCAGCCGGGCCCAGCGTGGCCACTCACGAGTACCTGCATGCAGGAGCTGTGTGTGCATGTGTGTCTGTGAGCACCCACGAGCACATGTGTGTACACATCTGTGACATGCCAGAGGCATGGAGGCTCTCGTACAGGGTTCTCTCTGCAGCCAGGCGGACGGGCAGTCCCTGGGCCCCGGTGTCTGTGTGGGGACAGGCTGGGGACATGCGGGGGGGAGCTCACGTGGGTGAGTGGCAGCACCAAGGATGTGGATGGCCGCTGTCCCCGTGTTCTCTCACTGTCCAGGCCCTCGGACTATGTGCTTTTCTCCAAGAAAAGCCACTTGTGCCCCCGTGGGGACAAGCAGACGAGGCGTCTACATGACCTCCCAGGGCCCCTGGGGGTCAGGGCTGGCCTGAGTCATGGGACATTCATTCCGCACGGCAGACTGAGCTTCCCGGAGACAGGCAGGGCAGGGGTCCCTGCGCCGGACCTGGGGCCAGGTCTGCCCCTGCCAGAGGAGCCCGGCAGGAGAGGCACCGGGGCTGTTCAGGCCAGCCTGCTGCAGGCCGTCGGACAGTGCTCCAGCCCTGACCACTGCCGGGGTGACCCCTCAGCGCACCCCACCTGGGGCTTCCTTCCCAGCTGTCTCAAGGCCTGGAGGCCCATGGCCAGGAAGCGGGGTGCGAGGCTCGACCCCGGGAATCTGGGCTGTGGGGTGACTTTGGGGTCACTTTCCCAGCAGACGTGGCTGAGGGTTCGAACCACATACCCCGATCCTGGGGGGGTCTTAGGGGAGCAGGGGTGGGGCCCGTCCCAGGAACGCAGACAGCGGGGCCAGCCGGGGTCCATGTCCGTGGACAGAGGCCTGTGTCCCCCGCATGTCCTCGGCTCTGCCCCTGGCGTCCTGCTCCCTGGTGGTGGGGAAAGGGGCAGTACTGAGCCCAGCCTAGGCCAGGGCTGAGGTGGCCAGGACAGTGCCCTGAGGGACCTGGCAAGGCCGCACCACAGCGACCCCTGCAGGTAGGAGAGTCGAAGTGCGGGAGCAGGAGGCCGGCCCACGCTCAGGCTGGATGGACTGATGAACGCCTTGGACTCGGGACGTCTCACCAGGAGCCCGCATTTTCACAGAGGCTGCCCCGGCCACCGCACCCTGGCCCAGACCGTAGCCCGCAGTCGTGTCTGTGTGGTGAGCTGCTCCTGAGGCCGGGCAGCGGCATTGGATGTGCCCCAGGCACAACAACAACAACAAAAAGAACCCAAACACTGTCCTCCGGGTGTTCATCATTTGCTCGAGCGGGCCCAGGAACGCCTCCATCATGAGACTTGTTGTTACTGTGTTTGGTTTGGCATATTGAATATGCCAAACACTCACGGGGAGCTTGCCAGGCTTTGCCGTGCGGGCGAGATAATCTCGGTAGATCTCGGTAGCTTGCCGGGCTCTCCGAGAGGGACGGAGGAATCGAACCCAACTTGGCCGGGTTGGCTGCGCACAAGGCAAACGCCCTACCACTGTGCTATTGCTCCAGCCCCCAGGCACATGCCTCGCTTTCCCCCCGGTGTCCTTCTGGCTTGTTCTGGAAGGTTCCAGGGAGTCCCTGCGGTGACCGTCTCAGGCCAGTCAGATGGGCGCCACCAGGAGAGCAGGTCTCAGGCTGCAGGGCGGCGAGGACCCCAGGCCTGTCCAGCTGTCCGGCTTCCTCCCTGGGCCGGCCTCCAGCTCCCGGCTTGTCCCTCGGACAATCCCCCACCGCAGGTGCCTCTGAGCCCCCTCTGCCAAGTGCCAGACCCAGAGCCTCTGGGCATGCACCAGCCCGCTCCTGCAGGCTGAGACCTCGGCTGGCTGCCCCCACGGCAGGAGCACGCCTGACCCTAAGTTCCCCCTTCAGCCGGTCAGGGCCCCTGCGCAGACCACCAGGCAGCGAGTTCAGGACTTCTGGGACAGCCCCCAGCAAAAGGCTCTGTCTCCCCTCAGCTTCTGGAGAGTGGGTGCGTGATGCCCTGTGTCCTGTCCCTTCAGCCGGGTCCTCTTCAGCCGAGTCTCTCGAGCAGCCCGCAGTGTCCAGCAGGGGGCGGGGCAGGCACTGCCTTGGGGTCGCGGCTGCGCCCCAGCTCAGCGATTTCAATTCCAGTTCTGTCCGTCTGTCTGCAGGGCTGGGGCTGGGGCCGGGTCAGCGGGGAAGATGCCCCACTTGGTCCACCCTACCCCCAGTAGGCTAGGGGTCACTCCTGAGCAGTGCTGCTGGGGGTGGCCTCCCAAACCCCAGAAGAACAAATCCAGTGGGTGCAAAGTGCTGGCCACAGCCTCCCAACTACCCCCCCCCAGGGAGGGGGCGTTCCTGGGCCGGAGCTCAGGGCCTGAGGGGACTGCGGGGACCCCATTGTCAGCAGGACCCCATTGTTCTAGGACGGGCTCTCCCCAGAATCACTCCCTAACCACAGCTGGATTTGATTTGGCAAAGTTCCCTGAGGATGGCCCGGGACGGTCAGGCCTGGCCCAGAGGGCAGGGCCACTCCTGCACCCAGGCCCACCCAGGCCGCCCACTGCCCCAGAACACCTGCCGTGACCACCACAAAAAACAGCCATGCAAAAGCCCTCTGCCCCCGCCTCAGTTTCCCCCAGGGCCCCACAGGGGTGATGAGCGTTCCTGAACCCTGTGTGCTTGGAGGGTCCCATCAGGCCCTCACTGGGCCCCACCTGCAGGGACAGGGATTGTTTTTTCTTACTCTGTCGTGGGCAAGGATTTTGCAATGCTTCCTCCAGACCTAAGAAAAGGGGGACTCAGGGGGCCCCCAGAGAACACGCGCACACGGAGGAGGCGCACACCCGGCGGACGGATGCAGCGTGGCCCGCAGTGGGACCGGCCGGCCAGCACCTGCAATCCGCTCCGGCTGGGGAACCTTCCGGCCTCTGTCGCCGGACAAAGGCGACTGGGCTGGCCCGGATTGCGCCGAGGCGGGTCCCTGCCGGGAGACGACCGGGATTGCGGGACCGACTTGCCAGCGGAGCTTCTTGAAGACCCTGTGCCCTTGCGCGCCGGGTCCCCAGCTGGCGCGCGTCTTTGTGGTGCCCACGAGGGCGGGCAAGGCCGGAGAGGGAGGCCGGCGGGTCCCTACCCTGGGCGCTCCCGAGCCCAGTTTACCTGCCCGGCGGGGACAGCGGGATGGTGACAGCGGGATGGGGAGCGCGGGGCGAGCGCGCCCGCCGGGCCCTGCGCGAGGCGGCAGCGGCGTCTTGAAACAACAACGTGATTCCGAACGAAATCTCCGCCCCGCGGACCCCCAAAGCCGGCTGGGCGCGATCCTGGGCACTGCGCGGCCCCCGAGGTTCCTGGGGCGCAGCTCCCAGCCCTTAGCCCGGCGGGAGTCCTTCTTTGTCCCCCGCCCGCGACCCCAGGGTCCCACGCGGGCAGACGCGGGTCCAGGGCGCCCTGCTCCGCACCCACCCGCGGGGCGGGGGCCGGGCCGGGCCGGGCGCCGGGTTGGGGTCGGGGGCAACCGCCGGCACCAGGCGCGGGGCAGCGGGCACCCGCGTCTCCCTCCCGGCCCGGCCGCTCACGTCCTCCGACTCATTTATTTATATGTTTTAACGTCGTAAACGGGCCGCTAAATGAATTGCAATTTGTAATTTTTATGGTTAATTTGGAATCTCGCGCTCGTGGGCTAATCCTGTTAGTTGGTGGCAAACCGAGGACGCGGGCGGCCGCGGCGCTGTTTCTAATCGGCCTGTACGTGCCATGACCGGTCCGGCCAGAACAAAAGGGCGCGGGGCTCCCGGCCGCCGTCTGCGCCCCAGCCCCGCGCCGGCGTTCCGGGACCCCCGGCCCAGGGCGCGCCCGCGTCCGCGCCCCCCTCCCCGCGCCTGTTCCCGGTCCCCGCGCCCCGATCCGCCCGCTCCCCGGCTCGCTCCCCGGTCCCCGGTCCCCGGTCCCCGCGCCCGCTCCGGCCGTGCCGGCGACTTCGTCAGACGCGGCAGCGGGCGCAGGCGCGCGTCCTGGCGCGTCCCCGCCGCGCTGCCCCGGGACTGCTATTTTGAAACCGGGCGTCTGTCCCCTCCGGGGCGCAGGATGCCGGGGTCAAATGTCACTTCCTCTGGCAGTCAATCTCCAATATTCCTTGTAATGTGGCTAAATGGACGAATTCATTACGCGGGGCCGGGGGCGGCGGGCGCGCGGGCTCGGAGCGTCGGCCGAGGGTCCGGGGCGCTGGGGCCGGCGGGAAGCCTGTCGGTGCAGGTTCCCGCGCTCCCCGCCGCGCCCCCTTGGGTGCTCCCGGGATCCCCTCCCCCACCCTTTGCGTCTCGGGCTCCCCAACCCGCCTCGCACGCGCAGTGCGCGCGAGAAACGGGCTGGTCGGGGACGCGCGTGCCCCGCCGACGTGCTGGCCGCGGGGGCGCCTCCCGGCCCAGCGGCGTAGGGGCAGAACCGTGTCCCTCTCAGATAGGGGGGTCCTTCTGGCTCTGGGTCCGCCGGCAGCAGCGACCCTCGGGCCTTGCAGACTTTCTGGGGGCACCACGTGTCTCGGTACTTCCCTGCGCAGTGGGGCGCCCCGCTGGCATCCCCGAGGCCTCCCGGGAGCGGGAAGAGCGCGCTGGAAACGCCTCCTCCTAGCGGGAAAGTGGGGCGGCCCCATCCTCCTCTCGGGGCCCCAGGGCGGGGAAGGAATGGCTTTGTCCTCTGAAATCCGGTCCCTGAGCTGGGAAACTGAGTCCCCAACGGCTGGTTTCACACCAGTCCCAGGACTGGGGAAGGAGTGACGGTGAGCAGGTCCCCGCAGGAGCACATCCCCAGAGAACCAGAATCCCCAGGCTCTGGGAGAGGAGCGGGCGGTCTGGGAGGAGGAAGCGAGCCACGGGCAGGGAAGTGCAAGACCCTCCAGAAGACAGACCTGGTCGCTGGTGCCGCCTTCGCCCGGTGCCCAGGCGGCCAGTCCCTCCCGCTGCAGAAAGGGACCAACAGCAAGAGCGAGCGAGTGAGCTGTGGGGTTTCCTTCTCCGCCCGGCAACTGGGCAGGTGTTTCCACGTCCCCCTGCCGCTAAGGCTGAACTGGAAGCAGGTTTTCACCCTCCACACTTCACGGCCGGCCTTCAAGGTCTTCTCCAGTGCTGAGAAGATTCCTAACCCCTCACTGGGCTGGAACGGAAGATATGTTAGGGAAAGTTGTGGGAGGGGGAAACAGGACGGGACGGGAAAGCCAACCCAGCGGGTGAAGCTCCGTGTTTGGAGGAAGAAACCTAGAAAATTCTTTACAAGATTCAGTGGACTCGACTGTGGTATTTAAAAGCTAACATGGAGGCCTTTGCCACCCACACTTTCTACAAAGCGTTTCACAGTCTCCCTCAAAAGTACGTTCTGTGACTGAAAATCTCTGCAACCCGGCTGCTCAGGGTGCTTCCTCCTGCCTCGCTTACACGGGGAACAGCCGAGAAGCACTCGCTTCCCACACAGGGAAATCTCCCCACAGACTCGCTCCCGATGCAGTGCCGGGCGGGAGCGAAGGTTGCTCCCCAGACTCCAACAGCAGCACAGTAGACTAGAGAGAATCAGCTCCGCGAGTTCATATTTTTTGAGCCAGAAAATTAAAAACAAATATTTAACTGCCCAATTTAGAATTCCAGCTGGCATTTCGGGGAAACCGTTTGCGATGCAGAGCCCGCGCGTGACCGCCCCACGCCCCTCCCCCTCGCCTGGCAGAGCTGCCTGCCTGTGGCCCCAGAAACTTTGAATAAGCCGGAAGAGAACGTGTGTGTGAGGCCCTGCCCGGTGGGGGCAGGGCTGGGAGTGTGGACTTGGCCCGGGAAGAGAAGCCCAGCAGGGAGAAGACTCGCAGCTGGCCCCTTTGTCCGACCCCGGGCCCCAGAAGCTGGACACGAACCCCCTCTCCCACAGGGCTTCCTGGGGCCCGTGGCCAGAGGGCCAGCGGCTGCGGCCAGGGACCCAGTGAGGGTCCCGCACCCAGTGAGGCCCGCGTTCCCACCCCAAGGCCCGGCAGATGTGGTGCCGCATCCCGGCTCCCTCCCAAGTCTGCCCGGGTGGGCTTCACAGACCTGGGGCTGCATTCAGCTAACGCCCCCTAAAGCCTGGCTCTGAGCTCCGAGCAGCCCCCACAAGAACAAAACCTCCAGGAGGCTGCCTGCCGCTCCGCCGTGCCCGCTCCCTTGTAGATCTGAGCCAGAAAGCAGGGTCCACCTCGAGCAAGCAGGACCCAAGGAGTGAGGCCCTGTACGCTGGAGACGGGGGTGTGCGGGGGGGGGGGGTTATTGCCCGGGAGTCTGGGGAGGGGGCCGGGCCGTAGGCAGAGCACCCGGCTCCAGAGGAACTGGGACCCCCAAGTGTGCGGGGAAGCGGTCACCTTCTCCACCTCCTCCACCTCGGTCCAGCAACTTTACGGGAGGGTTCACTGGACGTGACTCATTAGCACGCACAGACGCCCTCAGACGCGGCTTGGCCCCGAATAGGGGTGATGCACACGGTTCCCTGGACAGTGGGCGTCCCAGCCACGGAGCCCTCCCCACGGGGCGCAGAGTCTCCTAGACGCAGCTCTTGGCGGGAACCGGGTGGATGGGTGCCCAGTTCCAGGCCTGGAACTGCAGCTTAGAGAGTTCGGACTGTGGGCCCCGATCTTTTCGGGGATGTGGTCTCTGCGAAGTGCAGAGAGGACCGGAGGCGGGTCGGACCACAGCCCCCTCAGGAGATGCGATCCTCAAGGACACCCTGACCGGCCTAACCCACCTGAGTAGGCAGCAGGGGCCAAGCCCTTAGAGCTGCAGTGACTTTGGGGGGAGACCAGGCCAGGCCAGGCGCCCCTCAGCCGGGGCCCCTCAGCCGGGGGGGGGGGGGGCGGGGGC
>JAOXYA010000009.1:474040-484804 GCA_028565675.1 Sorex palustris | reverse complement strand
TTTGATATTTGCATGACTGAGACCTAAACCTGAGAGCTTTGTAACTTTTCCCACAGTGATTCAATAAATAAAATAAAAAATAAAAAAATTAAAAAAAAAAAAAAGAAATTGTTTTTGGCTTTTGGCCACACCAGCTATGCTTGGTGCTTACTCTTGGCCTTGTACTCAGGAATTCCTCCTGGTGGTGTGCCGGAGACCATATGGGATGCCGGAGATTGAACCCAGGTTGGCCGTGTGCATGGCATATGTGCCTCCCCACTGTACCATCTCTCTAGTCCCCCAAAAGATTTTTAAAATCTCTGCTATATTTTTTTTGTTTTTTCCCCATTTCAGGAGTCAATCCATTCCCCCACCTTGAATTTAGAATAGAGGACTATTTTTTCCCCCCAAAACCCTGGGGAAACTGGTTCATTTCAGAGCCGTGGGCCCTGTGGCCTCCTGGCTCCCCTGGCGTGGAGGACTCGAGCAGTACGGGCGTCAAACCGGAAGCACCTCTTTCGGTTTTGTAGAGAAGCAGTTACAATCCAACCTTTGGATATTTTTGGCATTGTCTAGAATGAAATACATCATTTACGATCATACTTAAGTTTTTACATAAATAAGCTTAGCATAGTTTTATTTTTGTGTTACTCAGTACCACCTTTCAGTGGAGTTTTTCTCGTGACTTAAATGCCAGGTATATTTGTTAAAACCTTCAGAGACAGTATTTTCGGGGCCAGAGAGAGAGAGAGTCCAGTTTTGCATGCTGTGGACCCAGCTCGCTCGCCTCATCCCTGGCTGGTGTCCAGGCCTGGCCAGCACGGCCCTGCAGGCTCTCGCAGTGACCTGTAGCCTGTTGACCAGAATCGCTGGGCGGGACCCCAAACGGAGAAGAAAGCCCGTATTTTGGCAGCGAGATTAGTCTTGTCGCCACCAAAGAAGATGCATGTTCGGGGCGAGTGGGCGTTTGTTTCGGGGGCTCCCTCCTGCAGGAGAGCTGGTGTTTGGGGTGACGGATGGTCTGGCTCTGGGGCCTACAGTCTTAGTTGGGATGCGTGAGGCCTGGTGTGTGTCCAGTTCTCGTGAGCACTGGGGCCTGAGACCAGAGCTGGCCTCGGGGACATCTTTGTGCTGCTCGCTCCGGCCGGGACGGCCGTCTTGCAGCTCTGCCCGCCTCTCCCGGGTCCGTCCCAGGCTGGGGTCTGCGGACTGGGCCTGCAAGTCTCCTGGGAAGCCGAGTGGCCGTCGGCTCGACATGGGCGAGATGCCTTTCTCGCTGACTCCCCTGTTTGCTTCGGAGAAACAATTTTCGGCTCAGCCTGTCTTTAGGTTTCTGACAGGGAGCTTTGGATGCAGACGAAACGATATTAATTCTAATACTGTCATGTTTTACACTAAGCTTGTTTGGGAAGTCTTTGGGCCGTAATTACTGTTGGTGGCTGAATTAGAAATGACTGTCGTAATAGAGTCTTTGTGCTCCTGGTGGTCGTTTCTTCTCTGGCCTCGCTACAAAGTGGCCTGTGGCCCGCAGCCTCTGGCTCCCCCTGGAGGAGCGAGGCTGAAGGTGAGTCTGCCCGGATGGCCGGACAGAGCCCCGGGACCGGTCAGTGTGGCTGCCCACGGGCCTCTGATGCCGCTCCTGTGACACACTCCTGACCGACTCCCCGAATGTCAGGGACCGGGGATACCGCTGGCGGGGCGGTGTTGCTGTGTGTGGGGTACAGCTGGGGGGGGCAGTGTCACTGTGTGTGTGGGGATAGAGCTGGGGGGCAGTGTCACTGTGTGTGTGGGGATACAGTTGGGGCGGGGACAGTGTCACTGTGTGTGGGGTACAACTGGGGGCAGTGTCACTGTGTGTGTGGGGTACAGATGGGACAGTGTCACTGTGTGTGTGGGGATAGAGCTGGGGGGCAGTGTCACTGTGTGTGTAGGGATACAGTTGGGGCGGGGACAGTGTCACTGTGTGTGGGGTATAACTGGGGGCAGTGTCACTGTGTGGGGGGGTACAGCTGGGGGGCAGTGTCACTGTGTGTGGGGTACAGCTGGTGGCAGTGTCACTGTGTGTGTGGGGCACAGCTGGGTGGGCATGTCACTCTGTGTGGGGATAGAGCTGGGGGGACAGTGTCACTGTGTGTGTGGGGATACAGCTGGGGGGCAGTGTCGTTGTGTGTGTGGAGAGGCAGCAGGGTGGGGACAGTGCCGCTGTGGGTGTGTGAAGTCCTGGGTGTACCTCCCTCCTGCAGACCTGTAAAGACTTTGATGCTTTAAAATTCAGGTATTGTGAACGACAGGCCCGGAGCAGTCCTCAGGGCTAAGCTAAAGGAGCAGTCCGCACTCAGCACGGGTTTCAGGCACGGGGCTGAGGGCCACAGCAGTGGGAGTGCCCATCCCTGGTTGGTGGCTGTGCCCAGGAGACATGGGCAGAGGGTGCTGAGCCACCGGCCGGTTGGATCGTCTCACTCTTCCGCGTTCTCTCATGAACCGGCTCGGTTTTGTTTGTCCCACAGCCTTTCCCGAATCCTGAATCAGAAGTCTGGGGGTTGTTGTTCGCAATAATTTACAGGCGCTGCTGGTGGTCGCTCTCGCAGAGTAACGAGACGGGAGCGGGGGCACACGGGCCACCAACCCTGCAGAAACCTGTGTGGCACGGTCGCTGGCGAACGCTACAGTGTGGGGAAGAGACAGTCGCTTCCTCGCTGTCCGAGCCTGAGCCAGAGGCCTGGAGGCGGCAGTGGAGGCCGGTGCGGTGGTCGGGGGTCTCCAGCCTGGTCTCAGAGAGCTCAGACACTGCTTGGGCAACTTAGTTTAAAAGTTTCTAATTTCTTTTGTTTTTTAGGCCACACCTCGTGATGCTCAGGGGTCATTCCTAGCAGGGCTTGGGACACCTTATGGGGTACCAGAGAGCGAAACAGGGGCCCTCCCACTGTTCTGTTGCTATGCCCCTAATCTGGGTTGCTTTGTTAGATTGGATTTTCAGAAAATCAGCATTAGCTAGAGGTCAGCAGGGGGTTTTAGAACGCTTTGTTCTTCAGAAGTAGAGTAGCCATGAGGTTTGTGGAGTGTGTGTGCGCACGCGCATTTGGGGTGTTCTTCTGAGCAGTGT
Source organism: Sorex palustris (assembly GCA_028565675.1). NCBI lineage: Eukaryota > Metazoa > Chordata > Mammalia > Eulipotyphla > Soricidae > Sorex > Sorex palustris. The sequence continues at coordinate 481,722 of JAOXYA010000009.1, read as the reverse complement.
TCCCAGCGGTTCTCGTCTGATTGGTCCGGCGGTCGTGTGTGCCATCTGGGAGGCCACGTGCCCGGGTGGGCTTGTGCCTCTGTGCGCTTCTGGCCCTGAGCTTCCCTGTCCGCAGAGATGAGAACTTTGGCCAACGTCGGCTTAGCTTTTAATGCAGAGATTCCCGCCTGCACTGGGCTCGGCGGCTCGCGTGACCTTCCAGAAGGACACCGGGCAGGGTGGGCGCCCCCACTACGAGCAGCCTTCATTAGAGGCGGACGCTCATTCCCCCCTTTGTGTTCTGTGTCTGCATTGTAGGGAAGCATGGAAACTTTGGAACTACAGAAGGACATAAAAGAAGAATCGGATGAAGAAGATGATGAAGATGAAGAGTCTGGACGATTACGTTTCAAAACTGAAAGGAAAGAAGGAACCATTATTAGACTCTCAGATGTAACTAGAGAGAGAAGGAACATTCCAGAAACTTTGGGTAACTTGCTTGCCTGTCTCCGTCCTCCTTCGCTTCCATTTCACTCTCCGCACGGTTTGGAGGGATCGGATAGGCGACAGGGGACTTCTCTCGGTCGTGGTGCCGCCGGCACGGGGCAGTCTGTCTGCGCATTAAAGATGTTCGGATCGAGTATCGGGGCTTTGTTTTTCTGCTGGTCTGTGGCCGGGCCCTGGGGGTCCCAGGGCGCTGTTGTGACTTGTCGTGTCGATTTGTCGAGCTCCTTCCGCTGCTCAGACCCCGTCAGTGCAGGAACTGGGCGTCTTGTCTTCGTCCTTGAGCGGTGCCCGTGGCCTGGGTCTCCCGCAGAGGCTCTTTGCGCTCAGCGTGTCTACAGGCCGAAGGGGGGGGGAGAGCCAGGGTCGCGCCTGCCCTGCCCCTCAGGCTGAGGCCGGGGCACTGCGCCTGTCCTTCCCCTTCCAGCCCTTGTGGCGTCCCTGGGAAACGAGCTCTGGATCCCATCTCCAGCCTCGCACGGGCTGCAGGCGGGCACACGGTCGGGCGCTGCCCTGGACTCTCTGAGGAGGCTCCCAGAGAGAGCGGTCGTGGCCCCACCCGGCTTCCCTCGGTCCCCATACCCAGTTGCCCAGGCCTGGCGTGGGCTGTGTGTTTCCAGGAAGACTGCGAGGTGGATGTCGGGGTCCAGGGGATCTACAGGGACACGGGTGGCGGCTGGAGGGCGCGGCAGGACTGCTGCCTGAACTGGCCACCTGGCGCTTCAGGCACCTCCTCAGCAAACGGGGCCTTCCTCTGCAGCCAGCCTCCTGCAGGCCAGCCCCGCTCCTCGTGTCTCTGTCCCGCCTCCCTTCTCCTCAGGCCACTTTCCTTCCTTCCGGAGGGGCTCGGGGCCAGTGCTGTCTGGGAAAGAGCCTCTGGCTGCAGGCGTGCTGGGGAGGCTTGGGGTCTCTGGGGACACCGTTCGTAACCAGTTTGTCAGTTGACCGTCCTCCCAGACATTCTGACGGGCTGAGCTCTTCCTGCAGGCTGGTGCTCCGCGCCCTGCCGTTAGGCCTGACCTCCAGGCTCGCTGCTCAGAAATGTGAGATGCTCTTGGTCAAGACTATCCTATCCATTTGGAGATGGGTTTTCCCAAACCCTGAATGCCCGTGGAGGCTTCCCACGTAGCAGAAGCAGTTGATTAGTTTTTGGGTCACGCCCGGTGGTGCTTGGCAGCCGTGCGGGGGGCGGGGGGGGCTGTGCACCCCGCGATGCTGTGGCTGCGGCAGCGGTAGCTACGTTCGGTGCTCCTGGGCACGCTCAGAGACCAGCAGCTCCCCAGCCAGCCTGGGGGCCGTGTCCGCTGCTGCTGGGAGGCTGCTCCATGCCGCGGGGCCTCTGAGCACTGATCAGACCATGAGCATGTGATTTGTGTGCTCACTGTGGAGAGCGCCCACTCTGGAAAGGAAGAGTGAAGTGGCCTGGCTGCCTTCCTGTCCTCGATTCTGCGTGTGGCGTGGGCCTCCCTCCCCTCCCCCCCCCCCGCGATCTTGAGGATGTGCACGTGCCGCCCCAGAGCTGAAGGATGCTGCTTGCCAGCCCGGCCACGTACTCAGGGCTAGAGCGCGGGGGCTTTCTGTCTGGGCCAGGGGCTGCAGCCGGGTTCGAGAAAAACCGAGTTGCAGTTGGGAGGGACGTCGGTAAGAGCTGGCTGAGTTCACTTCGCCTGCAGGGCCCTCGAGCAGCACAGGAGCGGGGCGTTCCTTCTGTGTCATCCGTGGACACTCGCGGGAAGTGGTCAGCCTGCCAGGCGCCCCCGTGCAGAGTTGTGAGCGTCTCGGTGGGGGTCCCCTGGTGGGCTCTCCAGGTGGCCCTGGGGTGAACAGGAGGCTGCCCTGGCCTGAGGCAGGCCCAGTGTCTGCGGGTAGGCTGGGGATTGTGAGTTTCCAGCTTCTGTTTCGTGGGCACGTCAGGTGCGGAATTGCGTCTTACTGCCTTAGGTTCAAGAGCCGCATGGTCGTGCTCACATCGCTGGGGGGTGGGGGCAGGGCAGAGGGCCTGTGGAAAAAAAGATTTTCATCTCATAATAGATTTCTATTGTCAGCAACCTTATAAACTTACAAACTTTGTATTTGTAAGGTTTTTACAGATCTCATGATTCAGTTACCGTGCAGTTATCATGTACCCAAGCTCATGCTTTTGTTACGTTTGTTTGCCAGATAAACTGTTTCTATATTTATTCATTGCCTATCCTCACAACTATTGTAAAATTATTTGCATGCAAATATGTTTTTCATAAGCACATTAGGGAGGAATGATACAGTGTAAAACTGTGATATTCCGCTATATCTCTTTACTTTAGAATCTGGACAGAGTTCAGAAAACACTTAAAGGGAAATTAACATTTCAGTTGAAGTTACAAATGTAATTTCCATCCTGTCATATTTTGGTGACCTTTCGTGACAGCTTGTCTCAATTGGAGGAAAGCGTTTTTACTTGCTGATTAAAGATGTCAGTTGAAACCATTTTATTACTGGGGATAGTGAAATTGATCTTGACACTTAGAACCACTAGGAAAATAATTGCTGATTCACCGCATAAAATGTGTGTGTGAACCAATCATGTAGTGAAGATGAGAATAAAAGTCTCTGCTTGTTAAGAGGAGATTAAGTTTTCTTTGGAGTGGGGTCCAGGTTTGTTTCAGGGGGGAGGGCGTGCCTGGAAACAGTTCCAAGAAAATGAAGTGTGGCTGAGAGGTTCCGGGGGGCGCTCGGGGGTGACCGCGGGGGGCCTGGTGTTGGTCAGGGCGCATGGTCAGTTGCGGCCCCACAAGCCCACGCGCGGACAGTGTTCTGGGTCTGCTCTGAGGGTGGCAGCTGGTTGCGGTTGCTCATTTGTCGTCACCCCAGGCCGGTGGTCAGTGAGGGTGGGATGCCCACGTGGCCCCGGGCCCTTTGCTCTGTTGTGTGCTGCCATGGGGCCAGGTCCTGCGCTCTTTGTTCCCCGATGTCCCTGCCAAGGCTCGTAGCTGTGGCACCACTGTCCCTTCGTATGTCTTCACTCGAGTGCTTTTAGTCACGGCTTCGGTGGGGTGTTTGGGGTTGGTTGATTTCGCTTGGGGCCACACCCAGTGGCACTCGGGTTACTCCTGGCTCTGCTCAGGCCACTCCTGGCGGGCTCGGGGCACCGTGTGGGATGCCGGAGATCGAGTCCGTGTTGGCCAAGGACAGGGCAGAGGCCCTGCCCGCTGTCCTGCCGCTGGGACCTGCGGGTTTGTCTTCGAATCCGGCAGTTGGCGGTCTCCGTCGTGTCTGTGTCGGTGGCCAGAACGGTCTGTGGGGACCCTGGAGGAGCTGTGGGCGAGGGTGGCCGGGTGCGCGGCCCACACGCACACTCACGCCCCGATGGCAGCGCCGAACCCCTTCGGGTCCCGCGCCGGGCGACTCTCGGGCCTCGTCTTTCTTCCCTGTCCTCTCCCTGCCTCCGGCTGCGACAGCCTGACGGTGCCTGATGCGCCCGCGTCTCTCCCACAGAGCTGTCCGCGGAGGCCAAGGCCGCGCTGCTCGAGTTCGAGGAGAGGGAGCGCCAGCACAAGCAGGGCCGCTACGGCTCGCGGCGGGGCGGGCGGCGCGGAGGAGCCGTGATGTGCCGCGGCGTGGGCGACCAGAGGCGCGACGCCGGCGAGCGGGCGAGGCTCAAAGAGCAGAGGCCGGCGCTGCTCCCCACGCAGCCCCCCGTGGTGGTGAGTCTCCGCCGTCCCTGAGAGCGTGGGTCTCCGGGCCGGGGAGGGGGCGCTTGGCATGGGGGAGACCCGGCCTGACCCCTCGTGCCCTGAGCTCCGCCCAGTGTGCCCCCAAACAGAAGCAGATCCACAAAATGGAGATGGCTTACCTGTGCCGGCTTCTCCCGACCCGGGGGGAGCCATTGGCACACGGTCTCCATCCCCTGCCAGGCAGCCCGGGGGTCCTTTCCCTTCAGATCCTTCAGGGTTTTCACGGCCTCAGGAGTCGGAGGCTTTGCTGACCAGGTGACGCCTGCCTGAGGGAAGCGGGAAGTGACCCAGCCCACTCGCCCCAGCACCCCAGCCTGCAGGGGGCCAGGCCGTGGCGGTGCCTCTGCGCCCCGGCTCCCTGCCCACGCCGGCCTGACGTCCCGCTCCTGATCGTGCCTCCTGCTGTCCCCGTGTTGGGTTGGCCAGAGCGTCTCTTCCCTCTGGCGGGCCGTGGCTCCCACTGTCCTCTCCCCAGGCTGTCGTTTCTGCATCTCTCCTGGGTGTCCCGTGGCCCCGGTGACTGCATTTTGTTTTGAGGCCACACCTGGTGGAGCTCAGGACTGACTTCTGATTCCGTGCTCAGGGGTCCCTCGGGGGCTGGGGGGTGGGGGGTGGTGTTCGGGGTCCCCTTGTGGAACCCGGGCCGGCCGCAGGCAAAGGTGAGCGCCTCCTGGCGTGCTTGGGCCATTCCGCGAGAGAAGGGCACGGAGGGCCTGGGAGCCTGGACAGCCGTGGGACGCCAGATCTTTGGGAAAGGCCTTTTTTGGTTCTGGGCCACACCGAGAGATGCTCGGGTTCGTCCTGGTGGTACTCAGCGGCCCATGTGGGATGCTGGGATCCAGCGGGTTGGCAGGCGCCTTCCCCGCTGCGGCCCCCAGGAGGCCTCTGTGAGGAGGGCCGGGGTGCACTCCCGCTCTGCCCTGGGTGCCTGTCCCTTCACCCCGGCCCGGCCCGGCCCGGGTTCCCCGCTCGTGAGCTGGGCCGAGCCTGTCCGTGTGTCTTTTCAGGCACACTCACCGAGGCTGATCCCCCCACCGCAGCCGCCGCCGCAGCCGCCGCCGCCGCCACCGCAGCAGCCAATCCGGAGCCTGTTCCAGCAGCCGCCGCTGCTCCCGCTGCAGCACCCGCACCTGCCCTCCCCGCCACAGGCCCTGCACCTCCCGCCCCAGATGGACACCCCGCGGGTGATGATGACCCCTCCTCCCGTGACCCCGCAGCAGCCCAAGAACATCCACATCAACCCGCACTTCAAGGGGGCCGTGGTGACGCCGGTGCAAGGTGTGTCCCCGTCCCGTCCGGCCCGGCCCTCTGACGGCTCCCCTGCCCTCGTCACTGCCACTGGGGTCTGCGAGGGGCACAGGCGCTGGGGACTGCACCTCTCCCCGCCCCGGGGGCTGCTGTCAAGCGTCTGGCCGCTCGTGCTTCAGCCCATGAGGGGAGCTCCGCCTGCTCAGAGACGAGCCGGTTCCGCTCATGCGGCTGCTGTCCCACCCGGAGAGTGAGGCGGCAGGCCCAGGGCTCTGGGTCACCGCCAGCCGTCGGGTCAGTGGTCCGTGGTGCCAGGGGTGTAGCTTGGCCCCAGCTCACTGACCTTGCTTCCCAGCTCATGCGTTATTGTTGTTGTTGTTGTTTTTTAAGAGGATCCCTCTATTTCTTGCGTTTATTGTAGCTGCCCAGCACCCATGATGGAATCTCGACTCTTGCCTGCCGTTCTGAGGCCGCCTCAGGCTCCCTTCCCCACCGCGCGGGCTCCTGGGCGGGCGTCTGCAGGCACCTGATTAACCCGAGTCTTCTCCTTGCAGTGCCCCTGCTGCCCCTCCCAAGCCAGCCGAGACCCGCCGTGGGCCCCCAGAGATTCCCCGTGAGTAGCAGCTGTTCCTTCTGCTCTTGAAGGGATGAGCACAGGGAGTCCTGGCAAACAGGAGCTGTTCAGCTGGTGCAAGGTGGAAATGTTTGCTCAGAGCTTCAGGCCAGTGGATTCTGGAGAAGAGAAATGGTTGAACTTAACTGTCAAATTGTTGATTGAGGATGATCAGTGGCATGCCTTTTAGAGCGTGTGAATTGTTCTTCCTGTCTTAAGTGAGAAAGAGCCTTGCTTTGTGAAGGGACTGAGGGAGGGAGTTTGTGGGCATGAAGTGTGGATGTGACATTGCATGGAGTAAGAGTGGGTCTCGTTTTCCCCACGCGGCCTCCACTGTCTTGATGAGCCAGTGACTATAGTTGAAACAAAGTTTGGTCTTGTACCCGTGTGCGCAAACGCACTTTTGGAGGGCTGGGGCGGGGGCACGCCTGGCAGGGCTCACGGCTCACTCCTTGCTCCGTGCTCAGGAATCACTCCTGGGGGCTCAGTGCACTGTATGGGATGGCAGGGATTGAACCTGGGGCGGCTGTGTGCAAGCAAATGCCAGACACAGTAACAGCAAGCCTCACAATTTGTTCCGAGGCGTTACTGGTGTCCTCTCGAGCAAATCAATGAACAACAGGAGGACGGTGCTACATTGCATAATGAGCTTATACTTGAGCGTATATGCTTTAGCTTGTAGTTATTTTCTGAATTGTGTGGTTTTCTCACTGTTGTAATTTCTCCTATTACGATAGTACTTTTCTTTAAATGATTTACAAGTTCTAAAAAACTTGCGTTGAAAAAATCAGCAGGAGTACAGTTCCCAGTTCCAGGCTCTTCTCTCTGAGCCCCCCCAAGGTCCAGTGGGGGTCCGTTCCCCCTCTCCCCGCAGGAAGACACGCTTGCTGGAGTCGGCAGCGTCCTGCATAGCCGCTCAGGTGGGAGGCTCCCGTGGTCAGGCAGTGTGTTCAGTGACAGCTTCCGAGTCTGTGGTCTGCTGTGATACATCTTGGAGCTGGAGTAGTGACTTGGAGTTTCCGCTGCATGTGACTTGCTTTTCTCTTGGTGGGCCACACCCCGCCGCCTCGATGCTCAGGGCTAACTCCTGGCAGGACTTGGGGGACATAGAGGGCCGGATGGATCCAGGCGGCCTCATGAGGCCTGCCTCCCCAACCCAGTCGCCCTGCGTGTAGTTTTCAGTTGTGCTGATACTGAGTCTGAGGAAGCCTCATGGTACCGAGGATGTCACAGGAGCGAAGTGAAGGAACATTTCCGTTGCCTTAAGAGCAGTGTCATTTTGGGCTGGTTGGCAGTGTGAGTGTCGCACCTGGTCTCGGGCTGGCGCAGCCCTGGTGGAGGCCGGGGCCCTCCTCTTCCTTCTCAGGACATGGGCAGGTGGGGACTTTGGTTCTTCTTGCTTTGTTGGGTTGCAGGATGACACCCGGCGGTGCTCGGGGGCTCAGGGATGGTGAGGGGGCGAGGGGTCTCAGGATGGGTGACCAGGCCAGGGGGATCAAGGAGGGGGGAGGGGGCTCAGGGATAGGTGAGAGGGGTGAGGGATGGTGAGGGGACTCCAGGACGGGGGAAGGGGGAGGGGGCTGAGGGGTCTCAGGATGGGTGACCAGGTCAGGGGATCAAGGAGG
>JAOXYA010000009.1:446384-473430 GCA_028565675.1 Sorex palustris | reverse complement strand
AGGGGGCTGAGGGGTCTCAGGATGGGTGCCCAGGTCAGGGGATCAAGGAGGGGGGAGGCGGGAGAAGATGAGTGGGAGGGAGGGAGGGGGATCAGGGAGGGGGGAGGAGGGTAGGGGATGGCGTGTCGCCGCTTCCCTGGAGCCCTGCCTGAAAGTGTGGCATAGGGAGGGGTGAGTGTTGTCGGAGAGATTCCTGTGGATTTCCCCAGTAGAGTGACGTGCATGTTTCGTGATCATCTCCAGCCTGAAAGGAAGTCAGGGAGTTGCCGGTGCCACCCCCTGCCCAGCGTGGGACTTGGCTTGTAGTTGCTGCTTGCTCGGAGGCATTTTTGTTCCTGCCCGACTGTAGCAAATTTTAATTTTGTCTTAGAAGCTATGAAAATTGGAGAAATCTTTCATTCTGAGCTAGTTTGTGTACAAGTGGTACCAGGTATCTAGTTTGTTTTTTGTTTTTGTGCCACCCGGCAGTGCTCAAGGCTTACTCCTGGCTCTGTGCTCATGGTGGGACTCAGGAGACCTTGTGAGGTCCCAGGGACTGAACCCGGTACGATCACACGCAAGCTAATGCCCAGCTGCTGTGCTGTTGGCTCTGGCCCCGGTGCCCGGTTTCGAATTTAAGCTCACGCAGAGGATTGGAGAGGACGGGGGTTATGGTGCCACGCCATGGCTGGCCCTATTCCCACCCTCACACAGCCGTGTCCAGCCTGGTACCCATGCACTGACCGCTGGCCTGGCTGGCCACGAGCTGTGGAAGCCTCTTGGGAGACCCCCAGAATGAATGAATGAATTCCGCAGAGAACTCTTAAGAGGGAACATAGTTTTTTCTACGATTATTTGAGGTTTTTTTAAAAAATTTAAGACTGCAGTTGAGGGCAGATAGTACAGCGGGGAGGGCAGTTGCCCTGTAGCTGACCCAGGTTCAATCCCCGGCATCCCATACGGTCGCCTGAGCTCTACCCAGGGTGAGAGCTGAGCACTGCCGGGTGTGCCCCAAGAGCAAGACCAAACGAAGGCGGAAGTTGAACTCGGGTGTTCTAGACTCTGCGTTTCTTTCCGCGCGCGTGGTCACAGGTGGGGTCCGCAGAGCTCCAGTTGTGGGCTGGGCCCTGTCTCCAGGACGGGCTCCCCCTTGGGCCCTTGGGCCAGCCAGGCGCCTGCCTGGGGTTCGGCCTTCTGTTCGCAGCTCTCGCTGAGCTTTCCAGGCTGTTGTGTTCTCGCTGGGATTCCCGCTCAGTGAGCGCCCCTGGTTGTCGGCTGGGTCGGGCCCTTCTTGGGACCCTCGCGCGCCCCATCTCCGCCCTCTGCTCCTTTTCGCCACCTGCCAGATGGAGAAGAGGTGAGTCGGGAGCAGCTGTTGGGGGAGCGGGCAGGTGCCCCTCGACTCCGGGGGTGCCGCCCTGTGCCTCCCCATTCACCCCCCGCCCGCCAGCTCGAGGTGCGGAGCCGGTCGGAGCGGAGCCTGTCCGAGCATCTGGGCAGGAGGCTGCTCCCCAAGGCAGCTGCTCTTTTGGGCTTCACAGCGCCTCCTGGTGTTCGCGCTTTGACGAAACACTTCAAGGTCTTAGTCACTTTTCTGGTCACGTACTTACTGTTTTAAAAGGCAGCATTCACCTGTTGGCTAATGATATTTTTTAGAACGTAGCTTCTGAGGTTCTGCCAGTCGGCACAATTGCTGCGTGAACACCGGGTCACTCCGGAGGCAAAAGGCCTTGGGGGCTCACCCAGATTAGGCCGTTGCTCGGTGACTTTGAGGCAAAACACATGTGACCAGCAGCCACCACTCTTTCAGGCTGGACTTGGTCCTCCTTGAGAGACTGTTGGCACTGGCTGGACTTGGGAGACCGTCTTGGGTGCTGGGGACTGACCTCTCTGACCGGGCTCCCACGGCCTCGGCGTAGACTGTTGCTAGTCCCGGGTCCTTCCCCGCAGCGCCCGCGGCGCACCTCGGGATCAGCTGCACTCACGGAGGGGCAGGATGCTGGGCGTGTTCTAGCGGGCGCTTGGGGATGGGACCTTCCAGCTGTCACAGTGCCAGGCTTGCGAGGAGATGCAGCTTGGAATGCGGGGCACGTGAGGCCCAGCCTCCTCCACTTGCGCGTGGATTTCTGATTAATCGTGATTACCATGCGTTAGCATACCATCAAGTCTGATCACATCAGTGCAGGAAGCTCACAGGCCCCGCTGTCCTGCTGCGGACAGGGCCGAGGGCTTTCCTCACAGCTACCCTGGGGAAGGGCATGGACCGTCATGTGCTGGGCTGCGTCGCCGTGTCTGCGCCTCTGACCTTCAGGGGCCGGTGGGCCTGCACCACTGCGCCCACTCCTCCTGTGGACTCCTGAGGAGCGTCCAGTGGCACAGCCTCGTCATCTGTCTCTGGTGCCACTGTCATGCCCTGGGTGGTGGGTGGGCGCGTGACACCAGCGTTGGCTGGGTGCATTGCCGTGGCCTGCCCACTGCTTTGGCGCTCGCAGTGAGCGCTTCCTGCTATTTCCCCAAGGGTTTGGAGTTCGAAGAGGCTTTATTCGGTGTGATTCACCTCATTTATTTAGATTGGGGGAGCCTGTGTAGGGAGAAGCCACTACCATGACTCAGAAAATCAGTGGCCTCTTGGGGCGTCAGGACTTTTCAGAGGCTTTTGTTGTGCTGTTTCCTGGGGTCACTCCTGGCGCTGCTCAGAGTCGCTCCTGGGGGTGCCTGGAGACACTGAGGGGGTCTGTGGGTCGAAGCCGGGTCGACGGGGTGAGGCAGACGCCTTCCCCTGCGCAGACGTCCTTTCGTTCACGCTGAGTGGCCCATGGCGTCCGTTGTCCTCCCCTTGCACGCGCGCTGCCCCCTTTCTTGGCCGCCAAGCTGTGCTGTCTCCGACCGCGGTGCCTGCTGGGCGGGGGCGTTGGTCAGCGCGTGCACGGGCGCGCTCCAGTCGTGTTGTTCAGGTGCGTGGGGACACTTGTCCACAGGCCCTGAGTTGTGGCTGGCACAGCGATCTCCTTACTGGGAGGGAGGGGTATGTTGTGTCCCTGGTGGGCACCGCCACTGCGAGGGACAGTGCTGGCGGGCATCTGTGTGGCTGTGCTGTCCCTCAGGCCTGGGGAGACAGAGGTCGCATTGAGTGGAAGAAGGTTCCTGATTGCTCGAGTGGGCCCCAGCCACCATGTTCACTCAGGGGGCGGGGGTGGAGGGCGTTTTGCAGTCAAGTCAGCTATTCGGGGACCACCAAGGGCTGCTCAGGGCTGCAGTGTCCAGAGCAGATCCCAACCCTTCTGCATGCAAGCTGCACATGCGTGCACGCACACACACACACACAGAGCAACGCTCAGTGTGGTCAGGCCTGTGGACACGCATGCACACGCCCTGCAGTGTGGTCAGGCCTGTTGCATCTCTTCTCCCGGTTGCAAAGTGACTCTCAGCGTGGGGCCACGGCAGGTGCATGACCATCTGCTGGAAGTCCCTTCTGGAGCAGCGTGTGGAGGGATGCGGGAGGCAGAGCCCCCTTGGGGCATGGGCACCGGCCGGCTGGCGGGGCTGCGGGGTCACGTGTGGCTCTTCCCTGGCACTTAACCCGGATCGGGAGGATTAACCCAGGTGTTGGTGGTGTGGACTGGCTCTCGCGCTGGAAGTGGGATTAGGCGAGCACGTGGGCAGGGCAGCTGGGTGCGCGAGAGACTGCTGGCGCCCGACATTGTGCGCGTATTCAATTAGCCTCATGGAAACGTGCCGACTGACCCTCCCAGGGGAGCTGATAACTCCCAGAACGGCTCTTAGCGCCCCTTTATTCTCGGCATTATATGATTAACTTTGTGCTAAGCAATTTATGCAAAGTTCTCGTCCCGTTTTTCGTGACTGAAGTTATCAGTTCTTCCTGAATAGGATTAACGCAGATAACATCACATCATTAACAAGGGATGCAGAGAGTGAAAGGACAATTTGTATGAGAATTAGGAGGGAGAATGATAATTTCTTACCTCAGACTGTTCGGTGAACATAAAGAAAAGCAAAATAGAGCACTTATTTGAAACGATCAGAGTAGCCTTTTCTCTTGGAAGGCAGAATTACATCAGTACCGAGCACTGTTAAGTGAGGTGTCGGCCGCTCTTAAAGGAATTCTGGTTTTTGTGAGGAACTCGGCCGTTTGTGCTCTCTGCGGCCGCAGTGTGGGTGCTCTTGGCTCAGTGCTCATTGGAACCCTGGCAGGGCCGGCAGCCGGGCCTGTGATTCACATCCTGTTAGTGCCCGCGGCTCACGGCTGGGGTCCAGGCCCCAGCGCGGGTGTCTGCCTGGCCCTGTGTGTGCGGGGCAGGCCACAGTGGACCGACTCCGGGCTCAGGGCGTTCCCCAGCCCAGCACCTACTTTCTGCCCAGCGGTGCTGGCGTCCGCCTAGGCTCCGACACGGCCTGGAGTCTGTGGGTCCCTGGGGCCAGCGTTGCCTTTGTGGGCTTGGGGCGTCCTCCCGGGAATAAGGCTGGCACCTCTGGCTCTGCTCGGGGGCGTCTTCCGTGCCTGGGGGTCTGCATGTCCCTGTGTCAGTCTGCAGGTCAGTCCTGTCTGTCCCATCTGAGGGCCTGTGAGGAGCGTGAGGTGCCGGGTGCAAACCTGCGCAAGGTCGGGGGGCAGCGCGTCCGCTAGCCCTGCTGGAGCGCGGTTTGGGAGGGAAGCTGCTTGAGGTGGGGTGGGGGTGGGGCGGGGGCCGCCGGGGGCCACGCCCTGACTTCCGGCTCTGCACCTGTTTCTCTCCAGGGACCCCCAGAGTTCCCGCAGCACAGTCCCGGCCCTGGACCCTCCAGCTTCCCCCAGCCCCCCAGACTGCCTCTGCAGGACCAGTGGAGAGCACCCCCGCCCCCCCAGGACCGGGACCCGTTCTTCCTGGGAGGTAAACGCAGGGGCGGGGGCCCCGGTGTCCGGGCCCGGAGGCCTGGCGCGGCTCCTGACGCCCTGCCTGTGCGCCCTTCGGTTTCAGGCGAGCCCCGGTTCCCGAGCCACCTCTTCCTGGAGCAGCGCAGCCCGCCGCCTCCGCCTCCCACCCTCCTCGGCAGCAGCCACCCGGTGCCCTCGCCCACTCCCCTGCCCTTCACGCAGCCCGGCCCCGCCTTCAGCCAGCAGGGCCAGCAGCCCGTGTTCCCCCGGGAGCGGCCCGTGAGGCCTGCGCTGCAGCCGCCCGGCCCCGTGGGGCTCCTCCATTACAGCCAGCCCAGCTCCGCCGCCACGAGGCCCTTCATCCCGCCCAGACAGCCCTTCCTGCCCGGCCCCGGACAGCCCTTCCTGCCCACGCACGCGCAGCCCAGCCTGCAGGTACGCGCGGGCGGTCTGTGTCGCGAACCCCCTGGGCGGCAGCGGGGGGTGACTGCGGAGAGATACTCGGGGCCCTGGAGACGAGGCTCACGGATCCGATCCCGTCCCGGCATCCCAGGAAGGCAGCCAGGAGAGGCCTGGAGGCCCCCGAGCACTGCTTGGAGTCGCTCCCCTCTGCCGCTGATCACATCGGGACGCACATCCGTGCGTTTCCCCCCCTTGTGCCCTGGGTCCCATCGGTCACTCTGTTTCCCTCGTATGTCCCTGGTCAGATCGGTCACTCCATCATGTCCTTGGTCACATTGGTCTCTCTAACCACCTGGTTACCCCCACTGTGCGACCAATCACGTGACCCTCGTCGTACCTTCCCTTAGCGGCGGATGAGGGGACAGCCCTCTGCCGCCTTATCTCCTGCAGTAGACGGTGGGAAGAGCTTGGCGTGGCGGGAGATGGCTTTGCCGTACACTGGCATTGTTCGCTGCCCGCATGCCTCCAGGGCTGCCCTCACCCTCACTTCTCCCCAAGGGCTAGTGCGAGGGCCTTGGGCGGAAAAGGCTCGCGCTGTCCGTTCCCACCTGGGGAGGTGAGACCTCCCGGTGCTGGTGTCAGGCAGTGACATGTGACACGTAGGACCCGAGACATACTCAGAGCACAGCGCATAGAGCCAGAACATTTCTGGGTGTCGGAACTGTTTCGGCGATTGGAAAAGGAAAAAAGAAAAGCAGGGTCTTCCTTCAGAAATGCTGCAGCTGGAGATGCGCACTGAGAACCGGAACACCGAGGGTCCTGAGCCGCCCCCTGTAGCCCTGGGCCCTCCGTGCGTTTGTTGCTCTCTGCACTTGGCCTGCCCTGGAGCCGCTGCCTTTGTTTGCAGCCTCCGTTACTTCCTTGGGGGAGGTTGTCTTGTTTTGGGACTCTACCTGGTGATGGTTCGGATTGGCTCCCGTCTCTGCAGCGCTCAGGAGTTACTCCTGGCGGTGCTTGACTGCGGCAGGCGAGCCCCCTCCCGTCTGCTCTCCTGAGACCCTGCCCGCCCAGGGCCCCTCGCTGTCCCGCCGCTGGAGAGGAGGGCGGGGAGGGCGTTCTGGCAGCTGCTTGGGGCCGACAGGGTCGCAGTCCCGGGCAGCTTCTTGCCTGCCTCCGAGGGTCTCTCGGGCTTTTGAGCTTGTGTGGGGGCGCCACCTGACTCGGGCTCTGGTCTCTCTCTCCGGCACGAAGGGGCCCCTGCACCCCCCTCTGCCTCCCCCCCACCAGCCGCAGCCGCAGCTCCAGCCACCGCCGCAGCACCCGCCGCCACCGCAGCACCCGCCGCAGCCGCCACCGCAGCTCCAGCCGCCACCTCACCCGCCGCCCCACGCGCCGCAGCCGCTCCAGCACCAGCACCAGCTCTCGGTGCCACCCCCGCCGCTCCTGCCCATGGCGCAGCCCCCCTTCCGGCCGCATCTGCAGACGCCGCCGCCACAGGCCGCCAGCCGCACGCAGTGCCCTCCGCGACAGGGGCTGAGACACGTGAGTGCCAGCCGGGCGCGGTCGGGCCCCGGGGAGGCGCTTGCCTGGCGCGGGGCCAGGCTCTGGGAGTGAGCCCTGAACGCCTCTGGGCGTGGCCAGAAACTGGACAGAGAACGCACACCAGGAAACGAGCTTCGGGACAGTGGACCTTTGTGCCATGAAACGGCGGTCAGCCGTTCCTGCAGCAGACGCTGCAGAAAGTGTGGGCTGCTTCAGGACGGCCAGTCCGCGTGGGCCAGAGGCTCCTGTTCCCCTGCCCTCATTTCCCCTCAGAGGAACTTGGGGGTCGCCTCTGTGTGCGGCTGTGCCATGCGTCCCGGGTTCACGGCCCGCGTGGCCTCGCTGTCCGCCAGATCCTGTTCCTCTGAGACGGTCAGGGGCTGGACTCCACCACCGCAAGGCCGTATCTGTGGCTCTGTGGGGGAAGCCCTGCCCCGGGACTGCCCTGAGCTCTGCAGAGTTAAGCCCCGGGGGTGCAGGTGGCTTTTGTTGCTGTCTCTTGTCATCACTGTGGGCACACACCCAGCCGTGTTCAGGGCACACTCCTGGCTGCGCTCAGAACTTGTGGGGTGCCTGGGGTCCAGCCTGGGTTGGGTGTGTGCGAGCCAGGTGCTTGCCTGCTGTGTGTGCTGCCACTCTCCCGTGTGTCTCGTCCCCCGATGTTTCCTGCTGCTTTCTGGAGGCAGCATCAAGGGTCAGGGATCCCTAGACCTGGGAAGGTGCCTGTGTGACCGAGGCTCATCTGGGTCACCCGGTGTGCCCTGGGGCTTTGTGGCTTTCAGTACCGATGGAGTCACCTCCCCTCCCCCACACATGCTGTCAGCTGGAGGGACACATATACCCACGCACACCACCTACCGGAGGCGCACACTTGCACACACACACACACACACCGCTGTTAACCGGAGTCACTCGTACGTATCATCTGCTGGAGTCTCTCTCTCTCATACACAGTTTACTGGAGTGACACATACACACACGCGCGCACGCGCACACACACACACACACACACACACACACACACACCTGTCTTCACTCCTGTGGGTTGTGGACAGGACTGTCCTCGGGCCAGACTGCGGGTCAGGGCGC
This sequence comes from Sorex palustris, assembly GCA_028565675.1. Lineage (NCBI taxonomy): Eukaryota > Metazoa > Chordata > Mammalia > Eulipotyphla > Soricidae > Sorex > Sorex palustris. The sequence goes on along the minus strand of JAOXYA010000009.1, from coordinate 465,545 downwards.
AGCAGAGCCTCCTGCGCCGACACTGCCGCGTCGGGTCTGAGGGACAGGGGCCCCGGGGTCCAGAGGGCAGGGAGAGGGCCCGTGTGCAGAGCTGGGGCCTGGGGGTCTTCTCCGCGGACAGTTGCGCCTAAAACACAGCCCTGGTCTGAGCGCCGGCTTCACGGAGTGCAGTCCCCTGCCCTTGAAGAGCCTCTTGGCCGCGGCGCGGTTCTGGTCGTGACCAGCTTGTTCTTTCTGCTCGTGGCAGAATTCCACGGCCCAGAACCTGAGCAAACGGCCCCTGCAGCAGATGCCGCCCGCCGCACCCCGCAACAGCAACCTCCGCGAGCTGCCCATCGCCCCGTCCCACGTCCTGGAGATGACTGCCAGCCGCTGCTCGGCCGCCTCCGCCGCCCCAGGGAAGGCTGCTGCCGGCACGTCCCCACCCACTCGGCCAGCGGTGGGGACCAGAAGCACCCAGGGGAAGGCCGACGTGAGGAGCCAGCCGGCGAGCCCTGGGGCGCAGTCGAAGGGAGAAGCAAAGGCTGAACTGGAGGTACGAGGTGTCCCGGGGCAGCCACGGCATTTCCTGCGGCTGTGGCTCTGCAGTGCTCTGGGGGTGCCCGTGAGAGCCCAGACAATTCCCCCACAAGGGTAAATGAGAGCCCAAAAAAACCCTGAGTAGGGTCTGAGTGCCCAGAGTCCACCCCACAAGGGTCAGTGAGAACCCAGTCTCCCCACAGGATCTATGAGAGCCCGGACAGAGTCAGTGAGTGAGAACCCAGGCAGTCTCCCCACAGAGTCAGTTATTGAAGACCACAGTCTCCCCGCAGTCAGTCAGTGAGAGCCCACAGTCTCCCCACAGAGTCAGTGAGAGCCCAGGCAGTCTCCCCAGAGTCAGTCAGTGAGAACCCAGGCAGTCTTCTGCACAATGTTAGTGAGAGCTCAGTCTCCTCACATGGTCAGTAAGACTAGACAGTCTCCCCGCAGGGTCAGTGAGACCCCATAGTGTCTTCCCACAGGGTTAATCAGTGAGAGCCCAGACAGTCTCGTCATAGGGTCAGTCAGTGAGAACCCAGTTTCCCCACAAGTTCAGTGAGAGCCCGGACAGTCTCTCCACAGAGTCAGTGAGATCCCAGACAGTTTCTCCCCAGTGAGTGAGAGCCCAGGCAGCCTCTCCACAGAGTCAGTGAGAGCCCAGACAAACTCCCTGCAGGATGAGTTGGAGCCCAGTCTCCCCACAGGGTCAGTCAGTCAGAGCCCAGACAGTTTTCCCACGGGGTTAGTGAGTCTGAGCCCGGAGATTCTGCCCACAAGGTCAGTGAGTGAAATTCCAGATAGTCTCCATCAGAGTCAGCCAGTGAGAGCCCAGTCTCCTCACAGGGTAATTGAGAGCCCAGACAGGCTACTGAGAGAGTCAGTCACTGAGAGCCTAGATACTCTTCTCATGGCTCTTTGAGAGCCCAGTCAGTCTCCCGAGAGAGTCAGTCAGTGAGAGACCGGATAGTTTCCTCACAGGTCATTGAGAGCCCAGACAGTTTCCCGACAGGGCCAGTGAGAGCCCGGTGAGTAGACTGCCCATGGGATAAGTCAGTGAGAGCCCAGACAGTCTCACCACAGGGTCATTGAGTTAGAGCCCAGTCAGCCGACCCTGCTCCTCTCTCAGCTTAGCCACGAGACGGTTCTTACTCCAGGCCTTTGGCGCTGTCCTCATCGCTGCAGAATCGAGGTCAGCCAGGGAGGCCCGTGGTGTCTGCTTAGCTCCCTTCGGGCTACGTGGATCCACTTCGGTGGCTCGTCCTTACGACACTGTCCGCTCGACGTGCGTCGACGCTGCAGGGTGCCCACAGTCCACTCTCGCCTTAGCTGCCCCGCCTCACCCAGGAGCTGTTAGGTGTGGCCCGTGGCCGCTCTCCAGAGGTCGGAGGTGGCCTGGGGCTTGTTCCTTCTGCTCCAGCTCGAGGTTGCTCGCAGAATTCTAGGAACAGAACAGTGCTCGTGGTTGGTTTTTTTTTTTTTATGTTGTTTTAGGGTTGGGTTTGGTTTCCGTTCTGGGCCGCACAGCGATGCTCAGGCGCCACTTGTGGCTCTTGCTGGTGCTCAGGGGACCAAACCCAGGTCTGCCACGTGCAAGGCAAACGGCTCCTGCTGTGTTGCTGCTCCGGCCGCAGACTGTCCTGCCAGTTGCCATTGTGCGATGCCGGTGTGGGGCTGAGCTGCGAGCTCTCGCTCTGTCCCCCGTGCTCCTCCCAGGGAGCACCCTGGCGTGGTCAGAGGCTCCGTCCCTGGGGAAGGAGCGCGCCGTCCGTGCCGAGGGTCCAGTGAGGAGGTTCGCAGATGTGGGGGTGCCGTGCGGGCAACCCAGCTCAGGCCCTTGTGCCTGCGAGGACTGCGCTCGGGCCCAGAGAGACCCTCTCACGCCAGCGTAGCCTGTCCTGCTCTCCAAATCACAGGCACCAGCTGGCTCTGGGTCTGTCTGTCCGTCAGCGAGGGGCATGTTCTGTCCGTGATGGTGGCCAGAACACCTTCCCCACTTGCCGAGGGAGGCATGTTCTGTGAAAGCCCGGAGGCCCCGCGTGTGAGTGGCTGAGGCCATTGCTGGCCCCTGTCCGCGGAAGGCAGGAGTGAGGGGCGTTGCCTCTGGTAATGCGTGTGCTGGACAGGGGGTCACGGGGCCCGCGTGGACTGTGTTGTCAGGCCCGCCGGTGGAGAGCGTGGCAGAGGACTCAGCCCTGGGCACGTGCTTCAGCTTTTTGATGAGTGGTGTCACACCTTCAGACCGTCACTGCCCTGGGAGCCGGGAACAGCGCCATTTGTCACTGTCCCCTGGCCTCTGGCCGTGTCCACGTCACTGTTCTGACATGGCTGTTCCAGCTGGAACTCGTTGCTTCCGTTGCTCGAGGCGTCGCCTCTCGGTGACAGAGTGGCCAGAGGGCTGCTGCAGGCTCGCAGGCCTGGGACGCCAGCTCTGGCCTTTTGGAGGCCCCGGCCAACTGCCCACACCTGACCCAGTCACAGTGACCGGGTGCCGACTGGGGGGCAGGGGGCAGCTCATGCTGTCTGTCCACATGGTGCCTGATGCTCGCCCACTGGCCACTTTTTGTATGTTTGGTTTTGTTTTGGCACCACCCGGCGGTGCTCCAAGCTTCTGGTTCTGTACTCCGGGATCACCCCTGATGGGCTCGGGGCACCATATGGGGTTCCAGGGACCAGAGCGGTCAGCTCTGTGCAGGGCAGATTCCCTCCCTGCTGTACTGTGGCTCTGAGCCGCCCCTTGGACCAGCCCTGGGCGAGGCGCTACCCGCTCGTGATGGAGCGCTTCGGGTGGTGCTCCAGGTGGTGCTCTTGGAGGCGCTGGGCTTGCACCAAGGTTCCGGATGTTCGGAGGGCCTGCCTCAGCCCCGTCTTCTGCGCCATTACTATTCCAGTGTTGCCCTGGGACCTCTGCGGTCCAAGGGGAGGGCCGAGTTCAAGGTCACAGGGATTGGCTCAGGCCGTTCGTTAGAGCCAATTATTCCGTGATAAATGAGTTTGAGATCAGGCTGAAAATTCTGTACGAAAAATCAATAGTTCTTATCAGGCGCTTTCAGGTCATCTCCGCTGCACCTTTTGTCGGTCCATCAGAGGAAGCCCTGTAGGCGCGGCCTTCCCTGTGCCCTTGGAACCGGCTGCGGCGGGGAGTGAGCGGCCACTGACGGGCCTCGCTTGTGCTGCCCCGCCAGGCCCCCCGTGTGGGGACGGAGCCGCTAGGCAGGGGAGGGTCTGCCGGCCGTGCCCTCGGCTGACCGGTGCTCTTCTTGCCCCAGTTTCCAGAGGAGGATGAGGAGACGCGGCTGTACCGCCTGAAGATCGAGGAGCAGAAGCGCCTGCGTGAGGAGATCCTGAAGCAGAAGGAGCTGCGGCGGCAGCAGCAGGCAGGCGCCCGCAAGAAGGAGCTGCTTGAGCGCCTGGCGCAGCAGCAGCAGCAGCAGCAGCAGCAGCAGCAGCAGCCGCCGCAGCCGCAGCCGCAGCCGCCGCCGGGCCCCGCCCCCGCGCCCACGGAGCAGGAGGAGCCGGCGGCGGCCGCGGCCCCGTCCCCGCCCAACGGGAACCCCCTCCTGCCCTTCCCCGGCGCCCCGCTCAGGCCGAACGTGAAGAACAGACTCCTGGCGAAGGCCCCCGAGGGCCCCGGTGCTGCGCCCAGACCCGCGCCCTCTGGGCCGCCCGGGGCTCCCTTACCGCTGCACGGACAGCCGGGGAAGCCGCTCAAGCACGTGCGGCCCGCCCGGGCCCCCCCGCTCAGCCCAGCCCAGCACAGGGTCCCTCCGGCCAAGTCCGCCGAGGGGGAGGGCCCGCCCCCCACGCAGGCCCCGCGCTTGGCGGCCCTGCAGGGCCGGCCCCCAGACAGCAAGCTCGGCACCAAGAGGACTGTCATGCACCGGGCCAACAGTGGCGGCGGGGACGGGCCGCACGTCGGCTCCAAAGTCAGGGTCATCAAGCTGTCCGGAGGGGTAAGTCACCCCGGGGTCAGTCCACCAGGGGGCCTGGCGGCCGGTGCAGGTGGTGTGGTGGGAGCCGAGCGCGTCAGCTGCTTACCTCGCTCTCCCCCAGCTTACGAAAGCTGGGCGCTCGCCCAAACTCGGCCCTTCCAGCACTTGGGGGGACATTGTAGAAAATCTACGCAAGTGCCCCTCTGGTCGGGCATGCCTTCTCCCATGACAGCAAGTGACGGCTGTGGGTGGGCCGGTGCCTGCTGCGAGCACAGTGCGACCCCAGGGCCGGCCTCCGCCTCTGCTTCCGCCTGGCGCCTGCACTGCAGGAGCAGGGGCCCTCAGAGCTGCAGGGGGAGGTGGCGAGGCGGGTGGACACCTGGGGAGGCAGAGAGGCCGGCGGACACCTGGGGAGGCAGAGAGGACAGCCTCCAGGCAGCTGCCCGAGGACGCCATGGGGCGAGGAAGACGGGCTCTGGGGCAACCTCGGGAGCCACAGAAGCTGCCAGTGCCGGGCACAGGAGCCACTTGGGCCCGCTGGGCACCTGGCCAAGTCTGAGGTGCTCAGCACCTCTGCCCACTTCGTGGGGTGCCGGCGTCTGTTCTGGTGGCTCACGCTGGCCCCGGTGTGTGTTCCAGGACCGCGGGCTGCGGTGGCAAGGTGGCGTGGCACGGGGCAGATGCCCCCCCTCCCCCCCGGCAGGCACCATCTTCTCTTTCTCCTTCTCTGCATTATGGTTTGCAATACCAAGAGGTCATCGTATTCATTAGGGCATTCAGTATTTTTATCGGGAAGGTAGTAGCCGTTTTATTTATTTTTTTTGGTGAAACTGGGTGGCAGCTTTGGGGTGTGGACATGGCTGCCTGGGCTTCTGGAAGTACAGGGAGGTAGGGGGCAGTCGCCCATCCCGACCCCAAGAAAGTCTGGAGATTTCAGTCGCAAAACCTGCATCCCCAGATATTCAGCAGATTGATAATCTCGGTGAGGCTTGTCCCAAGACTAGAGAGTCTGGCCCGGGGCAGGGCAGGAATTTTGGGTTGTGGAAGCGAGTGGCTGCCAGGGGCTCTGCTCGGGCGGTCACCAGGCTGATCGCCATCCTTCACTTTACCCGAGTCTGGCCAGCTTTGTGCGGGCCCAAGATGAACTGTGGGCTTTGATCTCTTTTGAGATTGACCTCATGGGTCGCTGAAGAGGAGAGGCCAGTAGTTAGGAGAGCTTATGTGGTGGCGTGGAGTTGGCTTGTGGGGGGGACTGCCAGCGCTTCCAGTAGGGTAGGGAAGTGGGGGAGGTAGCCCATCACGACCCGGAGAAAGGCTCGAGGTCTCAGTCACAAAGCCCCACACCCACGTTTTCTGCAGGTTCATGTCCCGGTGGGGTCTGTCATGAGGTGGTAGAGTCCAGCCAGGGGCATGGCGGTGCTTTTGGATTGTGGAGTGGATGGCTGCCGGATACTCTGTTGGGCGGGCCCCCGGCTCACTCGACCCCCTCTGGTTTCCCCCGCCTGTTCGGCCTTGCATGGGTCTGTGATTAACTGCGGTTCTTGATCTCTTTCAAGATTTATTTGTGGGTCTCTGAAGCAAGGCTGGTGAATGAGCTTGTGTAGCTGAGCCGGAGGTGGTGTGTGGGCATGGCTCGCACATACCTCACTTTTGGCCTTTTAATTTCTGGGGAAACTTGGTCCTGAGTTGTTGGGGTCTGGCCAGAGGCACAGGGGTGCATTTGGGGTACTGGGAAGGCTGAAGGCAGCGTTAGGCTGCTGATGCCCTCGCCCCGCTGGGACAGGGTGACCTGCTGGTGGCTCCACGCCCCCTGGGCACGGTGGGTGGCTGCAGACACTGGTCCAGCAGAGCCCGGGGGGGCCATCCCCCCACCCCGGGTCTCCAGACGGTCAGCGAGCTGCGGGTGGCGCGGTCTGTCCAGGGGAGAGAGGGCGGCAGCCCTCAGTCCTGGCGTGGCGTCCGGAGCAGAGCAGGTGCCCTGGGCGCCCCAGCAGTCCCGCACCAGGCTGGCCTGGAAACGGGCCTTGTAAGGAGCTGACGCTTCCGGTCATCCCCGTGAAGTTGTGGGGAGTTTCTGTCCGTTCCGAGAGGCCGCTGCCATTGGGCTCCTTCACCCCTCTGTCCCTCTGTCCCTTGCAGGCGGCGCGCCAAGGCAGTCCTGTTGGGAAGTCAGAGCCAGAAGTTGCGCGGGGCTGGAGGTTTTTGTTCGTGTCCTGTTTTGCTTTGGGGCCCCACGGCGCCCTCCACCCGCGTCTCCCTTCTCGCCTGCCCTCTGGCTGCAGCCTGAGCTGCCCTGTCCTCTGGTCTTCTGGGTCCCCCCGTCTCGGTCCTGACTGGGATCTGGCTCTGCATTCTGGCGTATAGTCATCAGTGGGCGTGCAGGCAGGAGGGCTCCCAAGGCTGTCCCAGGCGGCTGTTTCCTGGTGTGGGAGGCCCGCCCGGCTTCTCATGCTGAGTGTGGGGCTGTTGTGGTGCCGAGAGGTGGGCGAGCCGGAGTCTCCTGGGGGCGGGCGGGTGGGCGCACTTGCCGTGCCTCTGGACAGCCCCCCGTCGCACAGGGCCGGCCAGGAGGTGCGCGCCCCCACCCCACAGGCTCCCGGGCACCTGCTGCCTGCCGTTCCCCTCCGGACCCCCGCCCCCCAAAACAGTTCTAGCTCCACCATCTTTGGGGCGGGTGCAGTTGAGAGGGATCTTTTGCGTTCGGACTTCTCAAACCTGTGAATTAGGTTGGTTTTCCCCCCGCCCACCCCCCAGTTTTATTGTCCAGGTTTGTTGGGTAAAATAACAAAGAAGCCGCTTCAGGCTATTGGGTGTTGGCAGACATTTCTGGATTCCCTTTTGCCTTCCTGCATACTATTCAGTGAGGTGCCCTGTGTGGTGATACTTCCTTTTCGAGGTGAAATATGGAGAAAGCCTCGCTTGCTCATTTCTCAGAAAGCGTGTGTGTGTGTGTGTGTGTGTGTGTGTGTGTGTGTGTGGTGGGGGGAGTGTTTTCTTTTTGGATCACACCTGGCCATACTCAGGGCTTACTCCTGCGCTGCACTCAGGGATCACTCCTGGTGATGCTTGGGCAACCATGTGGGGTGCTGGGGATTGAACGCGGGGTAGCTGCGTGCCAGGCAGACCAGTGCCCTCCCCCCTGTCCTGTCGCTCTGGCCCCTGGCTTAGTTTTTGAGGCATCATCTGGCTCTGGGATGCCGGGGATTGAACCCAGTTTGCCGGGTGCAAGGCCAGAGCCCTCTGAGCTCACCCTCCAGGCCCTCGGCTCCGTGGAAGGATCTAGTTCCGGAATCCGAAGAGGCGCCCGCCTTAGACTCTCGGAGCCTCCAGCCCAGGCAGATGCTGTGTGTTCTCTGGTGGACGTGGGGTGCCTCGGCCCGCCCCTGCCGTACCATCTGGGTGCCCGCTGAAGCGACCCTGTGTCCCCTCCCGCCCAGGTGGTGGCCAGGATGAGCCGATCAGGCGGCAGCTCCGCGGGGCTTCTTTCCTTCCAGGGAGGAGGAAGCTGGCTCCTCAGGCTGCCAGGGTGTTTGAGAGGTGTCTGACCCGCCCGAGATGGCTGGTTCTGTCTGCTGGGCTTCAGCTCGGCCGGGGCCCACGCGCTGTGCCCAGTGCTGGTGGGCGACTGTCCAGGCTGGAGGAGGGGGCAGGGCCCCAGCAGGAGCCTCTGCAGCGCAGGTTCCGAGGCTCCCGTGTGTGCAGTTATGGGGAGGGGGCCCGAGCCTGTCCCCGGACCCCACACTGTCCTCTGGGCGCCTGACAATGTTATCTGTCCACGGCTCCAAGCATCAGATGTCTGTCACGAGCCCAGAAATTAATTTGATGTCACCTGAAGACACGCAATTAATCTTTCCGAGGGCTTCATAATACCTTTGCAGAGAGGGTTGCCAGTTCGGCGGATTTGGATTTTGGGGTTTAGACGGAGATAAGGAAAATTAATTTTTCATCAGGGTTAATACAAGCTAGCAGGGCCACAAAGGCTGCGAAAAATGGTTTGGGAATTTGTCAAGTGTTGTCACTCCAGAATAATGCCGCTTAGCCTCTGATAGGTCTAATCAAGAGTTGAGATTTCTATAGGGAGGGATTAATCAATTTGCTCACTAGTGAATGCACGTCAGTGATACCACTTCTTCGCGGGCTCTCAGAATGGAAATAAGATTTGATCTGTCAGAATGCAGGACGCCTTGGCAGTATCAATGGGCATTTTTATCTATGTATTTAAACCATTTGTTATAAATGAATTTGTCCTGCCTGCTGTGCCTGTACGCCTCCTTTTTGTAATGATCAAGCTGATGCTACTCCCTTGGCTGGATGCAGGCAGAGCTGTTCACATAAATACATGCAGCAAACACGTAGAAATGGGTTTGTCCTGCCTGTCGGTGCCTGTAGGCCTCCCTTTGTAATGACCAAGCTGAGAAAGTAGCGTTCCCGAAGGCACTGCTGTCCGTGTACATGCAGATCCGTGTCATCTGCATGAACAGAAATAGGTTCCAGCATCTGTCGTGCCCGTGGGTGTCCGTGGACCCCGAGCGCCTCCGGCCCGCGGGTCTCCCTCGGAGATCGCCTGTGTGTGGGCCGCGGGAGATGAGGCGTCACCCTCCGCCCTGGTTGGTGAGGAAAGGAGTGAAGGGGCACTGTGCGGGGAGAGTGGCCACGTGGAGCGGAGGGACTAGCTCGCTCCAGTGCTCCGTTTCGGGCCTCCCAATGGCAGTGCTCCTCCCGGGTCCGTGCCTGTTCCCTGTGGTGGCCAGATCCGCCCTCTGTGACGTCCCCTCTCCTGCCGGAACCGCACCCTGTCCCTGCCGCTGTCCTGGGCTCACCCCCACGCGCCGTGCCGTCCCGCCCACCGCCTTCTGTTCCTTTCTCGGCCAGGATGTCTGGTGGGTGTTGGGGCCCTGGCGGTCAGCGGCCGCTCACAGCAGGCCCGGCGGGCCATGTGGAACTGGGCCCTTCTGAGGCGGCTGGTCTCCGGATCCTTGGTCTGTCGGGCACCTGAGGGGGACACGAGGGAGCGTGCGTGCCCCGTCCACCCCCCACTTCCTGAGGCGCGGGGGGAGTGGCGCCCCTTCCTCGGGGCTGGGGGCTCTGAGCCCACCCAGCCTGAGGCCTCTCCTGTCTCCCAGCAGGGCGGCGAGAGCGAAGGCTTCTTCCACACCGAGGCCGCGCCCCAGCGGCTCCCCCCACCGGCCCGCAAGGTGACGCTGACCAAGGGGGCGCTCCAGCCGCCGCCCCACCCGCCCATGGGCGCGCACATGCACCCTGCCGGGCCCCCAGGCATCAGGAGTATCCAGGGCATCCACCCGGCCAAGAAGGTACTGCCCACCTGCACCCCTGCACGGCTGCTGTGTGAGCAGAGCCTGCGGACACACCCCTGCCCCTGCCCCCTTCTCCCTCTTCCCTCTCCTCCTCCCTGCACCATCCCTGTGCACGCGGGGCTGGGCCTGGCCATGCAGGAGGCGGCTCTGACCTGCTGCCCTGGGCACCCTCCCTGCCCTCCCTCCGGAGCCGGCCACTGAGTGTCTGTGGTTGCAGGTGGTCCTGCACGGACGAGGCCGCGGTGTGGCCGGCAGCCTGGGCCGGGGCCGCCTCATGCCCAACAAGCAGAACCTGCGGGTGGTCGAGTGCAAGCCGCAGTCGTGCGTGGTCTCCGTGGAGGGGCTGTCCCTGTCCACCACGGATGTGCAGCTCCGGAGCCTGCTGGTGTCCGTGGGGCCCATCCAGGTGGGTGCCTGCCTGGGGCGCGCTTGGGCGCCAGGCCTGGGCCTTTGGCGCTGTGCGGACCCGGGTGGGGTGGGGGCGGGAGCCTCGTGGGGCAGCGGCGCCACCTGCAGCTCCCGGGCGGGACAGCGGGGGCGGGACTGAGCGCTTCTCCCCGCAGAGCCTGCAGATGCTGCCGCAGCAGCGGAAAGCCATTGCCACGTTCAAGGAGCCAGCCCACGCGCTCGCCTTCCAGCAGAAGTTCCACAGGTACCGGGCGCCCGCGGGAGCCGCCGCGCCGCCCCGCGGCCCCGCAGGCCCTCACCCTGTCCCGTCCGCCCCACAGGCACATGATCGATCTGTCCCACATCAACGTGGCCCTGATCGTGGAGTGACCGCTTCCCGGAGGCCGACCCGGCGCTGCCCTGCGACGCAGACAGAGGCCCCCGAGCGCAGCCCCGCGCCTCTCGAGGCCCGCGGGCCCGTTGCCCGCCGCGGCCGGCCTGGCCTGGCCTGGACTCGGGAGACGGAACTTGCGGGACGCGCGGCCTGGCGTGGGGTCGGCTAGCTTCTGAGTGTGTGGGCGCCGCAGAGAACTTGGGCTTCTGTTTCCTCTGTCCCACGTCCTCCCGCATGTGGACAGTGTTCTCGGGTCCCTCCCCGCGCCACTGAGCAGTGCCCAGAGCAGGGATGGCGGCAGCGCACGGCCGCTCGCAGAAAGAACACTTGATAATGGTTGCACTCACCTTCCGCGCAGGCAGTGAGACTTTCTCACGCCCTCACCTGCCCTGACTGCCCGAGGCCCCGGGGCGGGTGGGAGCGGGGAGGTCCCCTTGCAGCACGCGCCTCCCGCGGGCGGCGTCCTTCTCGGACTTCCTTTTGGAGCAGGGCTGGGGTCCCTCGGCGGGTTAGCTTGGGGTCCGGTGGGGAGCAGACCCAGGCAGAGCAGTGGGGACAGTTTCTTCTGGGGTTCCAGCAGCGGCCCAGGGCCTCCCCCATACTCTAGACACTCTGGAGACCCGATGGAGACCTGAACCGGGCATCCAGCTGGGGCCAGCAGCGAGGGGACGTGGGTGGTCAGGGGTGAACGTGGGAGCCGGACGCCGTGTGCCCTTCCAGACAGGACCGGGGGGAGTCTGCCGGACTCCCCTCGCCCCTCAGCCCAGGTGCTCAGCCCTGTCGTCCAGAAGGCCCAGCCAGCCTGTGGACGGTGGGGGCAGGGGGGTGCGGCCCGAATGCTGGCGCCTCAGTGTGGCTGCCCCCCGGGCATCCGTTGCAGTCCAGGGCTCCTGTCGGGTGGTCCCGTCCCGGGAGGAGAAGGTAGGGGCGGGAGTGCTCGCTCGGAGAGCCGGCGTAGCGGCGCTGGCCCCCTCTGGGGTCCACCTGGGCCTGCGGGCGTGCGAGCAGTTTCTTCCTGGGTAGCGAGTGTCCCGGGCGCGGTGCTCGGAAGGGCGCTGGCCAGTGCGACAGGCGGGGTGGGGCGCGGCCGCTGCGCCCGCGGGAGTCAGGGCACCGAGCCCAGCCTCTGGAAGATCCGCTGCAACCATTATCTTTGTTCTTTCTCTATCATGCATTTGGAACGAGATGCAGAGACACCATCCGTGTAAATATGGACCTTTTAAAATTAAAACGTTCTTGAACACGCTTTCCAGTCAGCAGCACCCTAGGTATGTTAGTTCTCTCGTGTTGTCCTGCCGAAGTGGAAGGGATCCAGTTCCATAATTGTTGGCGTGTGTGTGTGCGTGTACATCGATTTTTATAAAGATGCTAGTAAGTCATACATTCGCCCTGCCCCGTGTATTATTTGCTCACAAACTCAGCAGCTCAGAGCCAGTGACCCCGCTCTAGCCGTGAGGTAAACACGAGCGTGCGTGTGTGGCGCCAGGTTCTGTTTTCTTTCCGATTTTGTTTTGATTTTGTGCTGTAATGTAAGCTCCCGTAGCTGCCTCGGGGCGTCCCGGGACCCTGGTCTGGCCCTGCCTGTGAAACTCGGACTGATGACCCGGAAGGGAAAGGCGCAGCCCCTGTGATGAGCAGGGGCGCCCCCAGGAGGTCCCGGGCCTGGGGGAGGGCGGGGGGGCGGGGCCTGCCCACGATCTGTAAATGTCCTGGTTCCGCAGCGTTCCAGAAGAGACGGCGTCGGCCTGCACGGGACTCGCAGCTGCTGCTTCTGCTGACCGGAGTCTGTTGCTGGGGGGCGGGGGGGGCGCCCCGTGTCAATAACCTACTTTCTTCTAACACTGACTCCTCAGGGCCGGCGGACGGAGAGGGAGAGGCCTGTGGGCACCGTGGTCTGGGCAGCCCTGCTGGGCTCTGGTAGGAGGACAGAGCGGGCCGGGCACCCCCTCGCTCCCGGTGTTGTTTGTGTGGGTCAGTGGTTTGCTCAGGAAGGTAAGCGTGCTGCTCCCCCGGACGCGCTCAGCGGTAGTGACCGGCGGGCCGTGCAGGGGTGGGCAGCCCGGCTGCCCCCACCCCCCTAGCTTGTGTCTGCGGTCCGTGTGGCAGCTGGTGGCTGCCAGGCGGGCCTGGGGCCCTGCCGCGTCCTGTCCGGAGGGCAGACGGAGACGGTCTCCCGGAACCCTGACCGTGTGTGTCCTCTCGGGCTCTGAATCCTAAGGATTCTGTGTGAGGTGCTGTGCACCTGTCCCCGTGCTTTGGGCACGGGCCGCCAGGCCTGCGGGCCTGTACCCAACTCCCGATCCATATTGGATCCCAGGTAGGCGCCTGTGGCGCCGCTGGCGGAGCCAGCCTCCGGGCAGCCAGGGTGGGCAGGAGCCGCGGTGCGGCTCTCAGTGGGGCTTGGCTCGCTTGCTGCACTTGCTTCCAGGCGCCCGAGGCCCAGGAGGGGCGGGGGGGGGGGGCTCGGGGCTTTTCGGCACTTTCAGGTCCGGACCGCGGCGCGGACGACGGCGGTGCAGCCTCACACGTCACCTGCTTCTTCCTCCCCGGCTTTGCTTCCACAGCGCAGGGTCCTCGCAGCGTCGGGAGCCGCTCGCCCCAGGCCCCCGCCCCTTTGGTTTCCAGGTGCAGCCTCGGAGCGGCCCTCGCCCTCTGCGCCCTCACCCCTTTGCTCCCACAGGTCGCGGCCTCGTTTCCTCCCGCAGGTGGGGGCGGGAGATAACCGGCTTTCGATTTGCAGGGGACGCCGAGGTGCCGTGGCGGGGGCGGGGGGGCGGCACTAACGTCCCTCTCTGTCCCTCTACTTTGCAGGACCTTTGCATGAGCTCAGGTAGAGGTAGTCTCCCCCGAGTGCTGGGAGCCGCCCACCCTAGTGTGCGCCACGGGCCGCCCCGGAGAGAAGCTGTGTAGCGAGCGGCCTCGACCTCCCCCTCGCGCATGGGGCCCCCGGCTGGCCCTTGTGTTGGGCCCGCCTGCTCGCCATGTGTGTGTCTCTGGAGCACTTGCACGTGCCGCCATGTTCATTGTACTGTAACCACAGACGTGTGTCAATAAAGCGACGTTCGCTCTGGGCCCGGCCTCTCCTTGCTCGCGCCGCCCTCGCCCCTTCCCCGGGGACAGAACCTCTCTCGGCCCTGAGGACGTGGGGGCCCGTCCAGCCTGGGGCACGGCCACATGAGGCCCTGCGGGGACCCAGGCGCATGCTCCCCCCCATCTGCCACGTCCAGCTGCCTGGGGGTTCCAGGCTAACTCCTGGCCTTGTGCTTAGGGCCCTGGGGTGTCACGTCAGCCATGTGCTGGGGGCCTGGGGTGGGGACTGTCCGCGGGAAGAGCTGGACCCCGTGGGGGGGGTGCTGCCTCCACCCACCTGTCCGTGACCCTCTGCTGCCCCATCCAGAACTCATCTGGGGCCTGTGGTGGCACCGGTGAGGGGCGGGGAGGGTGAGCTGGGGCTGGCAGTGGTGAGGAGGGCAGAGCAGGTGAACGGGGGCTGGCAGGGGGTGAGGAGCAGGGGATGGACTGGGGCCAGCCAGGGTGAGTCAGGGCTGGCAGAGGCGAGGGATGGAAGGTGGTCATGGGCCAGCAGGGCCAAGGAGCGGAGCAGGTGGGCTGGGGCTGCCAGGGGAGAGGGGCAGTGGGTGGGTGGGCCGGCAGGGGTGAGGGGCAGAGGGACGGGCTGTGGGGACTGGGCTGGCAGCTTCTGGAGAGTGCGTGTGTGGTGCGGCCAGGAAGGACCAGCTGGACCCATCCTCCCCACATGCTGCCCCGGCACCGTCACAGGGGTGCCGGGGGAGGACCTCTGGGTGGTGTTGGCGTGCTCACCGCCCAGACCCTCAACGACTCCGCCCCCCCCCCATCTGCTTACAACTGGCCTCTGCTCACACCCTGTCAAATCTGCCTGACATGGTACAGGGCACGCGGGGTGCATCCGCGCAGGACCAGAACCTGCATCCCCCGTGTGCAGACGTGTGTGTGTGCACGCACAACAGCACAGCCCCGCACCTGTGCTTGTGCCCCGTCCGCTCCCCTTGCACCCGTGCTCACGTTCCTGCATGCACCAACTTGGCATTCGGCACTGGTGGCGACATACGACCACACACATGTTCTTGACATGTTCACACGGTACCACTCACGTGGTTGGCACGCTCACACATGGCCACACTTTGTCACAGCAGGTTGTGATCTGCTCGGGGTTCTTGTGGCTCGGTGGACAGTGGGTCGGTCCCACGAGTGAGGGCTGGAAGTCTCTTCCAAACCAAGACACCAAGGGATGTGCCCACTCTTGGTCACAGCCCGTGAAGATTCTAGTCGAAACTGCCTGCCTGGTCACACATGCCAGTGAGGTGGGGCGTGGCCTGGCTCTGAGTGCCTAGAAGGGCCACTCGGATGGATTCCGTGCCTGTCGTCGCGTGGGATCTGCTCTCATCCACCTGGAGCAGATTGGACCCAGCCTGGCCCCGCCCTCCGCCTTGGCACACAGCGCTGTCACTGCCTGGCCTGCAGGGCCTGGAGGGGAGCTGGGCATGGGGGCACCGGGAGGCTGTCCCCTGATCGCGGGCCTTGATGCCCCATCCAGCTCCGGTCCCGCTCACGGCCGGGCCGACTGCCCCCAACCCCAGACCCTTCGCCTGCCTGTCAGCCGGCTGTGCGACCCCGGGTGTCCCAGGGGTAGAGCTGCCCTTGCTGTCTCCTGAGGGTGCCGCCCCACCTCGAGGCCCTGGCAAGTCAGGACCCTTCCCGGGGGGGGGTGGGCACTGGCCATCCCGGACGGTATCAGTGCCTGGACCTGGGGGACGCCCACCCCCCTCTGTCCCAGGCCAGGGCAGCTGCATGAGGGGCTTTGAAAGTGCCCCCCATCCCAGAAGGCAGAAGACTGTGGTGCGGGGGTTGACACAGCTTGCCAGAGGCTCGGCGCGGCACAGCAGGGTTCCTGGAGGCAGACGGGACGGGGACACGCATGGTGACAGGGAGGCAGGTGACACAGACAGGTGACAGGGAGGGTGTGCCGGGAACCCAGGGAGGTGACGTGAACTGACGTGCAGGCGAGGGTCAGGCTGCCGGCGGGCTTCTGCTTCCTTCAGAGACAGAGTGGTTTCCGTCACCCCCAAGGCTCCGCTGGTCGCCTGCTCCGGCTGGCACCTTGGAGTCCAGCACCAGCCTCCCCTGGGGCCCTCGAAGGCAGTGGCCACGGGGTCCTGTCCCGAGGGGTGCTGGGGCAGGAGTGTGGTTGGGGCCGGGCCCTCGGGACCCACCACTCACAGGCGCGTCCCTCCCAGCCAGGCTTCGTCCTGTTCCCTGCTCTTCCCTTTCTGCCCTTGGCCTTGCTGTCCCAGAGAAAAGCCGTCTAGAGCAGGCGACCAGGCCTGGTGTCCCCCTGGTGTTGCTGGACTGTGCCCGGCTCCCCCGCTGGAGGGCGGCCAGTGGCCACTTCGGACAGCCTGCGGCCTGCGAGCAGCCTGCACTGTCTCCCTGCGGCCAGCAGGCGGCGCGCGCGCCACACGGAGCCGCACACAGCGCCCGGCCGCCTCCCATCCCCTCCCCTCCCCTCCCCTCCCCTCGCCCCCTGCTCGCAGCCGCTCCCCCTCCCGAGGAACGGGGAGAGTTCACCAGCAAAGGCAGTGTCCGGGGGACCCAGGGGCGCCTGGACACGTTTCAGGCGGGTCTGCCCGGCACCGCAGGCCCCTTCCCTGGGCCCCTTCGTGGGGGCGCCCGCAGCCTCGTTTGTTGGGGAGGGGAGCCGGGGCCTTGTGGGGGGAGATGGCACTTCTGCCCTTCAGGACAGTGCGCTGGGCACTCCCCGCTGCTGCCTGTGTCCAGCCAGGGCATCCCGGGGGCTGACAGGAGGCCCGCACCAGAACCAGCTCCGTGGCCCCAAGGCTCGCCGTGGGGCGTTGAGGGGGAGCTCAGGGCTCACTGGGGCTCGGAGAGCACAGGGGGTTCCAGAGAGCAATGGGCCCCCTGCTGTGCCGCCCTGGCCTGAGTATCTTCCCCCCTTGCGGAAGCAGGTTCCCTCTGCTGCGGCTGCCCGGGCCCCAGTCTCAGTGGCCGGCTGCACCCCCCCTCCCCCGGGTGCCGCTCTTTCATCTGTGAGAACTCCTCGAGGGACAGGAAGGACAATCCCTGAGTCCTGGTGGCTTTCAGGGTCACCCCACGCAGGGTCTTGGCTCTGACCTGGGGCAGCAAGGACAGGGGCTCAGTGCATACACACGCATGAGCACATGTGCAAACACACATGCATAAACACAAATGCAAGGAACACTCATACATGTGCACTCATGGGCACACATCACACTCAAGTGGGCACACGGCATGCACTCAAATGCACACATGTAC
Organism: Sorex palustris; assembly: GCA_028565675.1. Taxonomy (NCBI): domain Eukaryota; kingdom Metazoa; phylum Chordata; class Mammalia; order Eulipotyphla; family Soricidae; genus Sorex; species Sorex palustris. Next base: position 448,668 of record JAOXYA010000009.1, on the reverse strand, counting down.
ACACATGCAGATCACGCCAATGTGCACATGCAGATCACGCCAATGTGCACACACGCACACTTGTGCACACGGACATGCACGCGTGCAGACAAGATCATGTGCACACCCCGGCACTCATGCACACACAAAGACAGTCACGCACACACGGGCACACTCACGCTCATACACAGGTGCACACCTGTGCGCACACACACTCACGTGCACACATCTGCACACACGGATACATACGCGTGCACACATTCACAGTCAAGCACGTGCGCACAAGTGCATGCTCCTGCACACGCACACGCAGACACTCATGCTCACATGGCCATGTGTGTACATGCGGGGACACATTCCTGGGCACACGCATACACACACGCAGTCCTGTACCCACGCAGATGCACACTCTCATGCGCACACACATGGACGCAGAGCCTCTGGCTCAACTTTATTGATTCCAACAAGGAAGCACAAGAGGAGGGTGAAGTACATTCGGAGACATTTCGGGCAGGGGCGCGCCGCCGACGATCGGGGCGAGGGGCCGTGTGGTGGGGGTGGCCAGGCCATGTCCAGCTTCTCCTCACGTGGTCGTGGGAGCCGAAGCTGGCTGGACACTGGGGAAGCGTCTGTCCGAGCAGCCTGGAGAAGACTGGGGGCAGGTGGGCACGCCCGGAGCTGCTGGGTGGGACCCCGTTCGCCAGGGTGCCACGGGCCGGCCACGGGAGCAGAGCCCTGCCTGGGGCATGTAAAGCCGTGGGCCACATCCCACGCACATGACGGCGGACACTTGCTCCGGTCAGTCCGCCTGCCAGCTGGGCCCGGGTCCTGGGTTCCGCTGAGACCACCGCCGACCTACCCAGGCCCTGGGTCCATCCTGCCCCCTTCATCGGGGCCGGCTGCAGTGACATGGAACTTTGCCACACTTTGGGTGGCAGAGGTCCCGGACCCAGCAATGTCCACAGCCCACCACACACTGGGGACGTGGACCACAGCGCGCCCCTCGGCAGGCAGGGCTGTCTGGCGGCCAGCAGGCAGAGTGGACTCGGAGCCATCTCTAAGGCAGAGACAGAAGTGGGGCCAAGCCCCTACCCGCAGCAGGGCCAGGTTGTGGGGGATGAGGGTGGGAGGGCCGGAGGTCAGCCCCTTCCTGCAGAGCACTGAGCCCAGGCACGCGGGGGTCCGCGGCCCTCCAGAGCAGCCGGCGGCGGCAGGGCGGGGGGCTGCTCCTCCGGGATTCACAGTATCAGCACGTCTGTCTGCGCACGCTCCGGGAGGTTCCCCGCCGCGAGGCCCCGCGGCAGCCTCGCCACACACTGACGTCTGCGGGACACTTTATTTCTATAAAACTGTTACAAAATAGTCAAAAATACATTTTAGTAAATTTACAGCAGTTATTTCTCGATTTATTAATGCAAAACAGCCTTTGTTTTCCTCTGTACAAACTACAGGCTCCGACCGTGTGGGCTCATTACTATGTGTGCTTCGTAAAAAATAGTATTTTCTAGTAAAGTCTTTGAAGTTAAAAATAACAGTTCTTCCAGCCTGTCCAAAAAAAAATGTATTCGCATGTAAGCACATGTGTTCATGAGTGCCTTGTATGTGCGTGTGTGCGTGTGTGTGCGTGCAATGGTCCTGACTTGGGAGGTGGCGGGGCTGATCCAAGCGAACGGGCCACCACGAAGCCGTCCAGGGCCTGGCTTCACCAGTGGCAGACACTAGTTAAATTAAAATAATATATCTTTATATCTTACACTATTTCAAAAATGAAATGTCATTCAGTTACGTAGTGAACTCTCAAAAAATCTAATTTACAATTCTGTGTATAAAAATAGAATTTGCGGACTCCCCGAGCTCGCCTGGGTTCACGCGTGGCCTGGAGGGGAGCCCCGAGGGCGGCGCGCGGCTCTCTGGAAGCCCGGGCGAGGGGTGTGTAGAAAAATAGACTCTGAGCAGGTGGCCCGGCCTCGCGGACGGCTCTCCGCCCGCCCGGGAGCACAGTTCGTGTGGTAGCAATAAATTATCCAAGAAACAAACTAGTTAAGGCTTTTGAAGGTCCTGTTCATATTATTTAAACATCTATTCATACCAAACAAATAAATAGCCAGGAGAGGTGAAAAAAACAACCAAAAATAAAACAACAACTGAAAACTTCAAAAAACAGCCAAAAAAAATACATGTCGACTCCTCCCCGCGCGGGAGCTGGGGCCGCGCGTCCTCGCGGGCGGCTCCCGCCGGCCGTCGGGTAACCCTTACTTGACACATAATAATGACAAGCTAGTCTCGTTAACACTATTGCTGATTG
>JAOXYA010000009.1:409400-442001 GCA_028565675.1 Sorex palustris | reverse complement strand
TCCAGGCCATCATGTCTGCCCGGAGGGGAAAGGGTGTAGCCCCATTCGCCCTCTCTTCTCTGGAAAGAGGGATGGCGACTGCATGGGTGCCCTGTGGATAGCAGGTATGAGCCGGGGGTGTGGGGGTGACTAAAACCTCATGGGAAGGGGGGCGTTCTGGTCCGTCCTTCATGTCCTACCGTGGCCACAAGTTGCCCCCCACGAGCGGCTCTCCCACCCGCCCTTCCTTCTGTCCATCATCGTGTCCACCCGCCCCTCTGGCCACCTGTCCTGAGTGCTTGTGGGTCTGTCCCTGTGATGTCTGGTTGGTGAGAGGTCTAATGGCCCTCGCAGAGCCCAAGGACAGGCCCTCGGGAGCCCGCCCTGTGCCCCCCTTCACCTTCCTCGCACCTCTGCTGGCCCCCGGGTCCCCGAGTCTCTAGCATCCACGCTGCTCTCCAGCCTCTGCCAGAGTGCGCCAACGCTTCCTGCAGCCCTCGCTTCTGAGGCCTTCTAGAAAGGTGTGTGGAGGGGGGTGCTGAGGCCTGGGACATGGTGATGGAGATCGGGCATGCGATGGCAGAGGCACGAGCTGTGTGGCTGCCACGGAATGTTCCAGCACAGAGTCATGCACGGCTCTCCGCATTTCCTCGCTCTTTACTCCTTTAATTTGGTTTCCAGCCACAACCTGGGATTCCACAGAGCCCTTCATGTCAGCCTTTCTAAAGGTGGCAACATCTCAGGAGCCCGTGAGGCCTGTGGGGAGCCCATGGTGAAGGGAAGGCACCGTGCAGAGGGCCGCAGGGTGGGGCCCCACCATGCAGGGGGTTGCAGGGGCCCACGGCGCACAGTCTGTGTGCCAAGTCCAGTTGCAGTGACTTCACTGCAGCTGCAGTTGAGGGCAGTGTCTGGGCAGGATGCAGCATGTGCAGTGCCGTGGAGAGCTGGGCTGACCCTGGCCCCCTCACCAGCTCCACAGACTCTGCTCTGAGCTCGTGGCCCACCCGTGAGGGCAGGCGGGGAGCTGTGCCTCCCCGGGTCCCCCAAGGTCTCGGGCTCCTGCTACCAGCCCCGTCAGCGTCGTCCTCCTTGCCCCGAGGCTTCTGTCTTGTTTCTCTCTGGGCGCTGTGCCTGCCCCCAACATTCTCCCCTGCGGGGTCTGATGCTCCCTCCTCAGTGCTCCCAGTTCCGTCTGCAGGAGCAGTCTGGGGCCCAGGGCCACAGGGAGACAGCTGTGGTTCCACAGAGCAATCGTGGCTTCCCCGCCATGGGCCTCCTCACTTCTGGGCAGATTGTGGAATCCTGGATGGACAGGGTGTGTGTGTGTGTGTGTGTGTGTGTGTGTGTGTTTAGAGCAGAGAGGGCCCGGCCCCGAGGTTGAGAGGCTGCGAAGAGGCGGCCGGAAAAGCCACAATTAGGTGCCACTTTGCAGCTATTTGCATTGGCCGGAGGCGGGAGTGGGTGGGAAGGAAGAAGCAGCCCTTCCCACAGGCTGGGGTGGGAGCCAGTGAGTCACACTGCTGCCTCAGTTTCCCCACCCTTGCACCTGCCACACGCGTGTCGTCCTGGCGCGGGGCCCGCGGGCATTCTCCTTCCTTCCTATTTTAGTGTTTGCTGCTCTGTGGGCAGAAGGAGTGTGTGTGTGTGTGTGTGTGTGTGTGTGCGCGCGTTTGTGTGTGTGTCTGAATGACCCTTTGGAAAATAAACTGACGAGGTAAAAGATGTTCTCGGGAGCCTCATGCCAGCCAAGACCACCCACCCAGCGGGCACAGGCTGCAGCGGGAAGACCTGCCTGACCCCACTCAGGCCCCACCGGGCGGAGACCAGCCCCACTGGGGAGCGCAACACAGGTCCCAGCCCTGGCCAGAGAAGACCCTTCCCTGAAAAGGGCGCGGGGGAAGTGGGCACTCCCATACAGCCAACGCGGTAGCAGGGAGGGGTCCAAATGACCGAGCGCCAGGGCTAGGCGCCACGATCTCCCTCAGAAGGCCAGGACGCGCACCACCATACAGTGTCGTCTGGCTGTGAGGGACAGAGCGCCCGGCAAGGCAGACCTGCGCCGTCTCCCACCCCATGAGGAACTGAGGCAGAAGCACACGGCTGCCCAGTGCCTGCCCCCATGGCTGAGAGGAGGGAGAATCTCCCGACACCATGGAGAAGCCGCGGGCAGGGCCTGAGGTCTGACTGTGCACTGCTGGTCTGAGTCTGCAGGCAAAAGGCCCTGGAGGCCCCGAGCGCCAGAGCTGGACACTGGGCACAGCAGAGACGGTCAGTGTGACAAGCTTCCCGAGGAGGGCCAACCGAGGGAAAACCCAAGATGCTCCAGACCCCAAGTGCGGCCTCAACACACAAAAACCATGGCGACGGGAAGGGGTGTTTGGAGGCTGGGGAGCGTTTAGGCCGGGAGCTGTGCACAGAAGGAGCGTGTCATGGCCACACACAGATGCCAATGTGTGCACACGCTCACAGACATGCTCACACAGACACACTCACATAGACACACAGATACATGATCATAGACACTCACACAGATATAGGATCATGGACACGCTCACACGCAGACACTCACGCATACACATGCTCAGTCATACTCACATAGACATGCTCACATGCAGACACTCACACATATACGTGATCGGTCACGCTAGGACATGCTCAGACACAGGTGCATACACAGACTTACACTCATACACGCAGACGCTCACACACAGACAGACACGCTCAAACATGCTCACGCATACTCACACACACACAGACGCTCACGCATACTCACAGATGCACTCACCCATGTACACACATTCACACACAAAGATGCTCACACAGCTTGCAGAGGCACCCCACAAGACACCCTCCCCTCACTCCCACTCCTACACTCAGGGACACACAGTCACATCCGCACACACTCACTGCCCTGGGGAGCCCAGAGCATGCCGGCTCCTGGGGCTGAGCCTGAGCCCCTGCGGCTGGGTGGGACACTGTGGTGGGGGCCAGCCCGGCTGTCCCACTGGCGGGAGCAGGGGCTGGGGCTGGGAGGACCCTTCAGGGGAGACCCGGACGCTGCATGCCAGGAGGGTCTGGAGGGAGGCCTGGGGGTGTTCAAGGTGACGCTGACTGTGCCTGTGCCCGCCAGCCCATCTCTCATGCCTGCTCCTGCAGGTCTCAGAGGACCGGGCTGGCACTGCAGCCGGGTAGTGAGTCTCCTGCCCCCCAGGAAGTGGGCAGCTGCTGGTGGCCAGTGTCTGGCTTGGGCACCCGTGGGGCTGCTCGGTCTGTGTCCCAGGACCCTGCTGGGGTCCCAGAGCCGGTGTTTCTGAAGTGGCCGCATCCAACTCTCCCGGGAACTCCCGGCTCACCCAACCATCCACGGGGGTAGCGTGTTCCTGCAAGAAAGTGCCGGCCAGCCAGGGGCACTGGCCCCACACACGCCGGACTCCAGCCCCAAGTCCTGCTTCTGGGCAGAAGCATCAGATGTAGAGACCCAGGGCCAGCTGCAAGTGGCCCCTCTCTGCCCGAGGCCCGCATGGGTGTCCCCGGGTCCCAGCCCGAAACTCCACGGCAGGTTCTGAGCCCACGGCCACGGGCTCTGTCCCGCCACCTCCGCAGTGGCAGCGGCAGCCAGCTGGCACCAGCCCAGCCGTCAGCACCAGAACAGGGACAGGCGTCTCAGATTCCTGGAAAGCGGGGTCCCAGGGGGCCTGCGGGGCGTCGCAGCTCACGGCCCCGAGAAGGGAGCCTGGATCCCGGGGAGGGACAGGCTGCAGGGCTGTGCTTGACCCCCACGCACGGGGAGCTGCCTCCCGTCCACGCCTGCCCAGCTGTGCCGCGGGCATCCCGGGCTGGCCCCGGCCTCTCTCCACGGGGCAGTGGCTGACAGGAGGGCCAAGGGCCGGGGCACTGGGTACGGGGCCTTGCTGTTCTCTCTGCTCCGCGAGGCTGTGCAACATTGTTCTCGAAGGATCTTCGGCATGGGGCTGGTCGGGCGCAAGCGGGGGCTGCCGCAGAGCAGGTGGCCACGCAGGGGGCCAGCGGCCTCAAGCCTACACCCACAGGGAAATTTCTCGTTCTGCAGGCCAGTGGCTCTCAGGGAGGCTCTGATTGGTTCTTCCTAATTGAGACGAGGTGCTGATTGGTTCTTTGAGACACCTGTATCTCAGGGAGAGTCTGATTGGTTCTTTGAGACCCCCTGTATCTTAGGAAGATTCTGATTGGTTCTCTGAGACACCCTGTATCTCAGGGAGAGTCTGATTGGTTCTTTGAGACGTCCTGTATTTTAGGGAGACTCTGATTGGTTCTTTGAGACCTCCTGTATTTTAGGGAGACTCTGGTTGGTTCTTTGAGACCCCCCTGTATTTTAGGGAGAATCTGATTGGTTCTTTGAGAACCCCTTTATTTTAAGGAGAGTCTGATTGGTCCTTTGAGACCCCCTGTATCTTAGGGAGACTTTGATTGGTTCTTTGAGACCCCTGTATCTGAGGGAGACTCTGATTGGTTCTTCCAGGCCCAGCGTGTCAGTGAAGCTTGATTGGTACCACAGGTCCAGCGTGTCGCCCCTGGAGCGGGACCGAGGTCCCGGCTGCTCGGGGCCCAGCTGGCGGCGAGTGCGCAGGCCGGGAGGGGCTGCAGGCCCGGCACTGGCGGCAGCCGCATCCGCTCGTGCTGCCGGCTGGGACCCCCCGGCGGATCGGCCGCCTCGTCATGCCCGGGCCAGACAGGGTCTGTCCAGGGTGCGGCCGTGGCTTTGGACTCGCCGGGCGGGCGGGCGTGGGGGGGACCCTGGGTGCCCCTCAGCTCGGGAGCAGCAGGTTGGGGCCCTTCCCTGTGGCCTTGGGGAGCCCCCCGGTTCCCGCCTGTGGGGTCTGCGCCGTGGGACCTGCACCGTGAGGCCTGCACCGTGGGGTCTGCAGTGGGGCAGACTGTGGGGTCTGCACCCGGGGTCTGCACCGTGGGGTCTGCGCCGTGGGGTCTGCGCCGTGGGGTCTGCAGTGGGGCAGTGCGCCTGAGCTCCGCGGGGGGGGGGGGTGAGTTGGGCCCCGTCCTTTCTCTGCTTGCAGGGGAAGGACGAACTCCGCTCCCCCGCATTGCTGGGGGTCATTCGCCCTTGCTGGAGGCCACACCAGGCCTCGGGCTCGCCTGGAGCTGGACAGGCCACGCTGTGAGTGGTTGCGGCGCTGGTTGCTGCGTCTTCTGTGAGGAAGTAGAGCGTCCACATTTGGGGGGTGAGACAGAGACCCCCAGGGACTCCCAGGTGCCAACATCACCCTGGGTCACCTGCCGCCTGCCCCGTGGGGACTGACTGGTGGACAGACGCGGGATCCCAACTGTCCCCAGGTCCTGGTGACTTGAGCAAGAGGTGCAGCCCTGGCCCGGCACGTGCATGGCTCCATGGACCCTGGAGAATAAGACCTTGGTGACCCCCCCCAGCTGGCACTGCCACTTCCGGGCTGGGACCAGGGGTGGCCGAGGGCAGTGTCTGACCCGGCAGCTGCTCTGTGGGCGCTGCCGGCTGTGTGGCCAGGCCCTTCTGGGGGCCCTGTGAAGCTCACGGGGCTTTGGGGTCTGGAACCTTCTTCCCACCCATCCACCTGCCCCAAGCCCGCCTTGGCTGAGCTGCTGGGCTTCCTGGCTCCTGGACGTCTGCCCTCACCCTGGCGCGGGGGTCTCACCGCCCAACTCTCCTTCCGCCTGCGGGGCAGCGGGGGAGGGAGAGGAGACGGAGAGCTGCCGGGACCCCCAGCTTCCAGGCCGGGAGGGGGTCTGCGGGGAGGCGGGCAGGCAAGCAGTCCCTTGGGTTTGCAGTGCTGTGAGCTCCCGTGGCAGGTGCTGGGGGTCTGGGGGAGCCACACATGCACACACGACACACAGTGCACATGCGCACACACAAACACATGAGTACCCCGCGATTAATGATGCAGCACCACACAACACACGTGTAACACACAGCATGCAATGATACACATGCACTTGGAACACACAACATACACAAATGCACATGTAACATACAGACATGCACATGGAACACACACAAAACATACGTGTAAACAGGCAGCACATGCACAGCGGTGCACGGCAGCCCCAGGCTGCGTGATCACATGTGCACGCATGCAGTGTATGCCTAGAGCTCAGGCACACACACACACACACACACACACACACACAGAGGAGCATGCGCCCAAGTGCGCCCCCCCCCACGTGCTGGCCTGGTGGGTGAGGCTTCTCCGGGGACTCCCAGATGCACCTTCCTCCAGGTGCCTGCAGGTGTGCAATCCCGGGGGCCTCCTGGGAGAGGCTGCTCCTCCCCAGGCAGTGATCGGGTCCCCAAGTGCCGCTTCTCAGGGGTGCTGGCCTGCTGGAGAGGAAGATCTGAGCCCAGTGGCCCCCGGCAGCAGGTGGTGGAGGGCCCAAGGGTGCAGGTAAGGGGGGGCCAGAGACGGGAGCGGGGGTGTTGCGGGCTGGGCTGTGGTCAGGCTGGTGAGCTGGGCCAGGGAGGGCAGTGTCCAGCACTGGCCAGCAGCTGCTGAGCCCAGAGCATGGGACAGGGTGTCCCGGGAAGGGGACATCTCTGCAGGGGGACTCAGACCTGAGAGGGGACTCAGTGCTGAGGGGGTTCTTATTCCTAAGTACTCAGTACCGGGGTACTCAGTCTTCAGCACTCAGTGCTGTGGAGGTTCCTGGTCTTGAGCACTCGGCTCCAACATGCCTCTGGGAGCATGTGGTGTCTGAGCCTGTCCAAGTCCGTCTGTCCCCTGTGCCCACCCCTCCGCCTCCTCCCCTCCCGGGCAGGTGCTCGAGCTCGGTGCAGCCGCGCGCCTGCCGCCTGGCGCCCGCGTTCGACTCACCAGGGCACGTGTTTCGATCGTTCCAACAGGTCAGGAGCCTCGCTGAACCATGAGACATTATTTGTGACTATCAACAATTATTTTCCTATTAATGTAATTAAATATCTCATTCTTTCCTCCCGAGTAGCTTGGGAGAGATAAATCTTCCAATTATCTTCACTTTCCAGCCGTTTTTTCCCCCTTCAAAATATCTCTAATTATCACTCTTGCTACGTCTAATCGGCTCGCATAAATTAGGTTCTATTCTTAGCCTCCTTCCCAGCCCGTCTCTTTCTAGCACTTTGTATGTTATGGTGACAAGTTCTAAGCTCACACATCCTTTCCGCAAACAGCCCGAATGGGAAGGACCCGGCGAGAACCGTGTATTGACACAGAAGCTGCCTCTGAAGAGTCTAAACACAGAACAAAGCGCCAGTCCCGGCCCTCGCCCCACTCCGTGGAATTTCTCACCCTCGCGCGGCTGACCCCCAAGTCGGCGCCTCCGTCCTCCCCACCCCGGGCCTCCCTGGCGCGCTCCAGGTGGGCTGTGGGGGACAGGGGCCTGGGAGGGGTCAGGCCAGGCCTTTGTGAGGGGCCTGGGAGGGGGAGAACTGGTCCTGGATGGAGACTGGGCCTGGGGCACCACGGAGACCCTCCCACCCCGGTGTCCCTAGCGGAGACCGTGGGAGCCCCTAGCCCTGGGTTTGGGCCGGCCTCCCGGTGCCACGGGGTCCCTGTGGGTGCTAGTCGGGGTGGCCCCACAGTGTGGCCCCTGAGGCAGGGCAGGGCCTGCTCTGGGCACGCGCCAGGCCAGCGGACACCTCGGGAGGTTCCTGCAAACCCAGACCAGCCTTGGATTGTGCGGGCAGCTTCAGGGCTGGGCTGGGGACCCCCAGGCAGCCTCCATGAGGGGAGCGAGGGAGACCCCTGCCTGTGCAGTGGCACCCTTAGCTGTGGCATCCCCTTGGGACCACCCCACTCTGTCCCTCTGTCCTCACCGCCGGGGTGGGCGGCCCAGTGTCTGGGGTGTCTGTGCAGCGGCTCCGGGGAAGGCGTGTGGCTCCCCGAGGCCCTCAGCAGCCGGGAGCCCCGGGGAGGAGCCGGGGTGCGTGTCCGGGCCCCCGTGAGGTCACAGTGTCCTGGGCCTTGGAAGGACACCGGAGGTTTCCTGGGGACCCGCTCTCGGCTCCTGCCCACCCCTCCCGGGGCAGACCTGAGCTGTACCCCGCGGGCAGCTGTGTCCAGACCAGGGGCCGGTCCTGGGGTTGGGGGGCAGTGGGCCCAAGGGTGCTCCAGCCCCTGTGCAGTCCCCACCAGACCCCCTCTCCGTGTCCCAGAGCAGACCCCCTCCTCTGCTCCCCCGTGGCCCCCTGCCCTGCCACGATTCCCACCTGGCCCGGGACCTGAGCCTGCGGGCACCCTGGACGCCCCGAGTCTCTCAGCCGAGGCCACCTGCATCTCACAGCGTCCCTCAGCCCAGCGCCTGCCCTGCCCGCCTCGGGGACCCCTCCCCGCCCCAGCACCCCAAACGGCACGGCCACGGGGCAGCGGTTCCTGTGACTCATGCACACACACACTCCCACTCACAGATCCACACACAGGCACACCACTCATACAGGCAGACACACCACACAGACACACACACCACACTCATACAGATCCACACTCCCACAGACACACACCACACACCCACACATGCAGACACACCACACACAGACACACACACCACACTCACACAGATCCACACTCCCACAGACACACACCACACACCCACACATGCAGACACACCACACACTCACACCACACTCATACACAGATTCACACTCACAGACACATACCACACACTCATATAGGCAGACACACCACACACAGACACACACAGCACACTCATACATAGATTCACTCACACAGACACACGCCACATACTCACACACACAGTCACACACCGCACACGCGCAGAGACACCACACTCATCCACGGATTCACACTCACACACACACCAAACACTCATACATGCAGACACACCACACACTCAGACGCACACCACACATACAGATTCATACTCACACAGACACACACCACATACACACGCAGTCGCACACTGCACACTCACAGACACACACCCCCACACACTCATACACACAGACACACACACCACACACACACAGACACACACACCACACTCTCATACACAGATTCACACTCACACAGACACACACCACACACTCATATACATAGACACACACTCATAATTCACACGCAGACACATGCACACACACTCACATACTCGCTTTCACACACACATTACACTCACACTGAGACATGCACTCACACTGCCCGGTGTTGCCCTGCAGCCCCGAGGGCCTGCTTGGGGCAGTTCCTGCCAGGCTCTGAGCCACTGCACTGCTGGCCCGTCTCTGCCCCTGAGGTGCTGACTGGGGCTGGGGCCGGGCTGGACGGGAGCAGGGCGGGAGGGGCCAGGCTGGGGCCGGAAGCGTCGGGACTCTCCGGAAGCGTCGGGACTTCAGGCCCGGGGACTGGCTTCCTCTGGCCCCAGGAGTGAGGCTGGCTGGGGTGGGGCTTTGGGAAAATGTTCTCACTGGCAGGTGGAGTGACACCCCAGGAGCCGAAGCCATGTCCCAGGGGTTCCCCCTCGTGCCCACTGCAGCCTCGGGCCGCCTCCTTCCCCCCGGACGCGCTGCTCAGCCTCACGGGCTGCTGCAGGAGTGGGAGCGCTTTGTCGTCGAGACGGCGCCCGACCCGCGGGGCCATCGCAGCGAGCAGATGACTCAGGACAGCGTGCTCGGAGAATGCCCTTTTATTTGGAATCGGGCAAACAGAGAAGGAATTATTTCTATTTGCTTTTTCTGTTGGATATTTTAAGGGCTGCTCTGTCTGAGAAAACCTGCTGTTTACTGGCAGTTGACAGAAATCACAAGTGGACGTGTCAAAACAAGCGGGAGGAGGTTACTTTTGATGTGTCTCTCGGAGCGCCGTGGTGCTTTCCGACGGGCGGCTGCCAAGAAAGGGCCCCTTCACGAGAAGCGTCTGCGGAGCCGTGCGGCGGCCGGCACAGGCCCGGGGCAGCGGGTGCCCGGGTCCACGTGAGCCCCCGGCCCCTGGCCTGTGTACACGGGGGTCCGGTGCCCGGTGGGACTCGCAGATGGGCTCAGGGACGCCCCCAGAAGCAGGGTCCCCAGCAAGACACAGGAAGTGGCTCCCAGCACTGGGCATGGGGGGAGGGCAGGTGACCTCACAGTGGGGGGACAAGTGACCTCACAGTGGGGGTCAGCCCAGGTGACCTCACAGTGGGGGGACAAGTAACCTCACAGTGGGGGTCAGCCCAGGTGGTCTCACAGTGAGGGCAGCTGACCTGTTCTCAGCCCCGTGCTTGCCCCGTGGCAGCTGCTGTGTCATGGCCCCCCCTTGGGGACATCTCCGGTCTTCTCTGCTGGCCCGTGGGTGGCTCTGCCTGACCCCGGCGCTCCACAAGGTCTGGCCTTCTGGGGTGCTTCTCCTCACCTGATGGATGTCCTGCTCATGTGTCCCACCCGCTCTGGGGCCAGCGGGTCAGCTCCTGCCCAAAGCCCAGCCGCCTCCCTGCCAAGGGAGGGACATTTCTCAGTCCACTCGAACCCGAGCACCTCAGGTAGGTTCAATAAAAGCCGTGTCCAACCCCCGACAGGGCCAGGTGAGGGACGCCACCTGCAGCCCAGCTCCGGGCTCTGCTGACCCCCAGGCCACCCAGGAGCGAGGCAGAGCCCCCCAGAGCTGGGAGCCCGGAGCGCCAGGCGGTGCTGCTCCAGATTCCCAAGCTCCGAGAAGGCCCTGGTCCTCTGGGCCAGCACGGAGGCGCTGCCAGCCCGTGGCTGGTTGTGGATGGGCAGGAGAGGTGCCCAGGACGCTCCAGCCTGGCCCCGCCGTCCTCACCGGCTCTCTCTCGGCTCAATTCTGCCTGTTTGGGCTTCTTACATTGGGGGGCTTTGCTGTTATGTGCAGGAAACAATGTTATATTCTGTACTTTCATGTTGCAAAATATGTGCTAATTGTGTTATTTCCTGCGAACCGTCACTCAGCCGGCATGAAACATCGCTATTTATATCAACTCACATCTTCTCGTTTATTTGACGTGATGTTTGTAAAGACACTGGAACTTTATGATCCTTGTCAGTGTGATTTATGTAATTTCTTGCTCCACTTTCAACCTGTTTGTATCTTTGCATCTGTCAGGCATGCGTCTCCCGCAGATAAAACAGTTAAATCTTTTTTTAAAGATCTGCTTGACAGCCGTGTTTGATTAGACGGCTCAGCCACGACACGGAGCCTTGACGAGGTGGGTCTGCGTCTGCCCTCTGCGTCTTCTCCGCGTGCCGTGGAAGCTTCTCCCCGCTTCTGATCCTCCTCTGCAGCTCCTCTGTGGCACGGAGATGGCCTAGGGGCGTGGACTCTGCCACGATTTCTCACCAAATGTGATAGAATTGCTTGTTTCTTCAGTGGCTACTACTGGATCGATGCTCTGGGCACAAAAACCGCCACGCGCCAGGATGCTCCGCGGTGATGAGCACCTCACACGATTGCTTGTGTTTGGGGGAGGTCAGGACACCCCTGCTCAGGGCTGACTCCCGCCTCTGTGTCAGGGCCGGCCCCTCCCCTGACAGCCGGGTCTCTGGAGGACCTGCGTGTGCTCCGGTGTCTGCCGGACGAGCAGGCCTCTCTCTGTGTCTCATTCTTGCACTTTTTCGTGCCCCCACCAATTGTTTTCTTTCTCGAATCTGTTTCTGCAATGACTCACCCACCTGCTGTCCATGTCAGAGGAACCGTGTGTGTGTGTGTGTGTGCGTTACACAATCAATGGCATCATCACAGCCTATTATTGTCTGTAATTGCTTTGTAAATTGGTTGAGAGGAGGAGGAAAATGCACGTGATTGTCCCGTCTGACGTACGGGACTCCCTTTCGTGGCACTGTGTGTGTATGTGTGCATGCATGTGTGTACGCAAAAGCATGTGTGCGTAGTGCGCATGTGTGCATGTGTGTGCATGTGTATATGTACCTGTACGTGCATGCACGTGTGTATGCATGCACGGATGTGCATGTGTGCGTGTGTGTGGTATATGTGTGTGCACGCATGCGTGCACGTGTGCACATAGGTGTGTGCATGTGTGTGCATGCACAAAGGTGTGTGCACATGTGTGTGCTTGCGTGTGTGTGCATGTGCGCGTGTGCTTGAGTGTGAATTAGCCACCTATGAAATCACTTTCTTTCAATCTGAAGCTCTTTCTTCAGGACCGATGGGTGGCAAGTCCACCAGCAACTGACGTGTTCTGACGTGTTCGTCCGGAAGTATGGAGGTTGCCTCCGTTTCTCAGATGTAGTTCTTCTAGATAAATGCCAGCGTGGCTTGGTCCTTCTTCCTTTTGGGCTTTGAGGGGGTCACCCAGTGCCTTCTCACTTCCATTGTTCCGATGAGAAGTCTGCAGTCACGATTCCTGGCTCCGAGCGTGTGGGCGCACGCATGAGTGTGCGTGTGTGAGCGTGCGGTGTGTGTGACTGTGAGCAGATGTATGAGTGTGACCGAGGGTCGTGAGAGGGCCATGGTGGGAGTTATTTTCCCCCAGCTGATGACAGGATTTTTATTGTGATCGTCATTTTCCTGTGGTGTGTCTGTGAATGGCCTTCTGCATCTCCTCTTTGGAAAACCTTGAGGTTTCATTGATGCTTGGATTGTTTCCGAGTCAGACCTGAGTGTTTCCAGCTATTACCCGGGACGCTGGCTCTGCCCCTCCCCCGGGAGCGGGGGGGCCCAAGGGCCTGTGTCCTCACGGTGCTGCTCCCTCCTCCCCTCTGCCGGCACCCCTGAAACTGTCCCACCTGGGCCACTGTCCTTCTCTGTCCGGAATTCCCTTTGTCTCTCGTTCCTCCCGTGATCTCTGTTTCTTCGATGAGACATTGTCATTGTGCCTTTCTTCTTCCAGTCTGGTTTCCTGGGGCCCTTTGGACACACTCAGAAGAGTTTCTTTGAAGCCTTTGTGAACCCTGACATCTGAGTCTTTTCTTTTCTCGGTATATTTCTTTGCGTGCCTTTTAATTTTTTGTTGGGACCCGGACACGTTAGCTGATGCACCGGGGCCACGGGTGCTGGCTTCTCTGTCAGAGGCTGTGGCTGTCTGCTCTCCTTGGCTGCCTGGAGACCCTCCGCCGTCCCCCATCCCACAGCCTCTGCCTGGGGGGGACAGTGTCCATCAGGGGCTCTCTAGCCTCCCTGTCTGCTGTGACTCAGGCTTCCTCGTTGACCAACTGTCAGCTCCAGCCACCCAGCTCCTGGGCCACTGTTCATGCCGTGTCCCCAGCGTGCGTGGCTCCTTTTCATGCCGTGGCCCTGGCCTTGAGGAAGGATTTCCTCGCCGTCTGTGCTGCTTCTCCTGAGAACTGAGACGCTGCTGAGCGCCCAGCAGGTTCCGTTCATAGGCCGGCCGCCCCCTGAGTAGCACTCGGCAGCCCTGTCCGGAGACAGCCAGTGACACCCTTCCCAGGCCCAGGAGCTCAGCCCAGCTGCCGGCCAGGTGCCTCTCCAGGATACGGCACCCGTGGCTCTCTTGGGGGGTGTGGGCGTCCGCCTGCCCCCCCCCCCCAGAGTGTCAGGCGATGCTGCGCGGCATAGAGCTGAGTCTCTGGGGACACGCGGGGCCCACAACAGCCACTGCCACTGCTGCGGGGTCCTGGAGGTGTGAGGGGACAGGGAGCAGGGGTCAGGCAGGGGCAGGAACCGAGGGCAGAGGGCAGGAGGCTGGACAGGGGCCTGGGCAGGGCAGGGGGTGCCCTCGCTCTCCACTGGGCCTGTCCACTGTTGCCTTCCTTTGCCTTCACTATCTAAGACTTTGCTTCCCTCCTTCCCTCTGTCCACGCCGGCCCCTGGGAAAGCGTCTGGCCTGCCCCTCGGTGGTCTGCTCTCCTGGGCCTCATGCAGGAAGGCAAGCAGGAGGGGTCATCTGTCCCATTCTGCCCCCCCCCGTGTTCTCTCCCTTGGCGCTGGCTGCCCTTGCCCCTGAGGTTCTGCCCTGGCTGGGCTACGTGGCTGCCACAGCTGCTCCTGTCACTCGGCGGGCACTTCCGCCCCCACAATGAGGCTCACGTGCCACCCCCTGGCTGCCTTGGGGCCCTGGGGCCCGTCCCTCAGGCACCCGGAAAGTTTCCTCGGGCCCTGACTGCCATCACCCATCACACTAAGGGACTGAGGTCACGGCACCCAGTGGCCGGTCTGCAGGGTCCCGGCTCACACACAGGACATGCCAACACACACACACGGGACACTCCAACATGTGCACACATGGGACACGCCAACACACATGGGACACACCAACACTCACACATGAGATATGCCAACATTTGCACACATGGGACACACCAACACACACACAGGACACGCCAACATGCGCACACATGGGACATGCCAATACACAGGGGACACGCCAACACACACGGGACACGCCAACATGCACACACATGGAACACACCAACAAGCGCACACAGGGGACATGCTAACACCCACGGGGCACGCCAACACACGCACACATGACATGCCAACACACACACAGGACACGCCAACATGCGCACACACAGGACACACCAACACACACACTGGACATGCCAACACTCACCCTCCCAGCCGGGGTCACCGAACGTCCTCGTCAGTGTCTGTCGGAAACTTGCTCACTCGGGGCATCAGCGGGGCTCGGGGCCTAGCCTGGGCTTCCTCCGGCCTGCCCTCATGTCTCTGTGTCTCTGTCTGTGTCTCTGTCCCATCCCGTCCTATCCCCGTTCCATCCCCGTCCCCGTCCCTGTCCCGTGTCTGTCTCCTGGCCTCTGTCTCTGCACTTTCTCCCATCACACCGAGTCACACAGCCACAGCCCCCCCTCCCCCCGGAAGTGGCTCTTGGTGCTGGTGGTGTTTCCGGCTGCGGGTGAGCTGCCGAGTCCCTGGCTTCCGCTGCCTGCTGGTGCCCCCACACCCAGAGTGCCGAGCTCACGGGGCTGAGGCGGGGCCTGTGGGTGACACTTGGTCCTCTGCTCCTTCCTGAGCGTCAGGGGGTTCCCGTGCCCCCTCCCAAATCGTTGGCTGGGAGTGTGCTGACCAGCCAGGCTCTCCTCTCTTCATCACACAAGCCCGGTTGTGGGCCTTGCCCGGGCGCCCCTATGCTCTGAAGGGTCCGCAGACCCCCGGCATCGCACACTGGACTCGCTGCTCTGCCCATGGCTGTGGGTTCGTGCATGCCACGCTGCTGGGGAAAAGAAGCCTCTTCGCCAAACAAGCCAGTGCTGCATCCCACCCTAGATGCTTGATTCATTGAGTCTCATAGTCAGGAACCCCCGCATCCACCCCCCCGCTCCTGCCGTCCCCCTCAAGGACGCCGGGTCCCGCAGCCAGAGGAGCAGAGAAGCCGCCTCTGGAGGCCAGGCCAGGCGGGAGAGCGGGCGTGCCAGGCAGGGAAGTGTGTCTTGGACCCGAATGAATGAAGCAGCTAATTAATGGCAACGCCTACCAGAGGCAGTGAAGGTGTGATGTGGCTTTGGCGTCCTGGCGGATTCTGCAATGCTGAGCCATCGCCCGGGGGGCAGGGAGGGCGGGCAGGGGCCGCTCCCACGTGGGGAGGCCTGCACAGCTCTGAGGTGCCCAGTGCCCGCGGGGCAGGGGAGACCCAAGTGCTCCCTCTTTCCGGCACCATCCGGGCTCTGAGAGGAATATCTGGTCTGAAGGAACGAGCTGCCCGGCCAGCGCCCCCAGGGCCTAGGTGCTCTCCGCTGGAGGGTCAGGGATGGTGTCCGGGCAGGTGACTTCGGCCACGTCAGAGGCAGCTGTGTACGGGCATCCTGAGGGGACTCGCTGGGGTTCAGCTGCCCATGGGGGCCCGGGCACCCTGGATTCCCTCCAGAGACGCAGAGACCAAACAAGGGCAGTGCAGAGGCCTCTGCGGCACCCCAGGGTCGGGCCTCTGAACCCCAGTACCCATCTCGGCCACAGTGGCCACCCTGCCCAGGACCATGCGATTTTCAGACTACATGTGGGAGGAGTCTGTGATGGGTGGAGTCTGTGATGGGCAGAGTCTTGTGGTGGGAGGAGTCTGGGTGGGCGGGGTCTGTGATGGGCGAGGTTTGTGATGGGCAGAGTCTGTGGTGGGCGGAGTCTGATGGGCAGAGTCTGTGGTGGGAGGAATCTGTGAGGGGGTGGAGCCTGTGATGGGCGGAGTCTTGTGGTGGGAGGAGTCTTGGTGGGAGGAGCCTGTGGTGGGTCTAGTCTGTGATGGGCGGAGCTTGTGCGGTGGGCGGGGTCTTTGATGGGCGGAGTCTTCTGGGAGGAGTCTGGGTGGGCGAGGTCTGTGATGGGCGAGGTTTGTGATGGGCGGAGTCTGTGGTGGGAGGAATCTGTGATGGGGTGGAGTCTGTAATCAGCGGAGTCTGTGATAGGCAGAGCCTGTGATGAGCGTGGTCTGATGGGCGGAGTCTGTAGTAGGAGTAGTCTGTGGTGGGTGGAGTCTTGATAGGCGGTGCTTGTGATGGGCGGAGTCTGTGGTGGGAGGAGTCTGGTGGGAGGAATTTGATGGGCAGAGTCTGTGGTGGGCGGAGTCTTGATAGGCGGTGCTTGTGATGGGCGGGATCTGTGGTGGGAGGAGTCCTGTGACGGGCGGAGCTTGTGTGATAGGAGGAGTCTGTAATGGGCGGGGCTTGTGATAAGCGGAGTCTGGTGGGAGGAGTCTGTGGTGGGAGGAATCTTTGATGGGCAGAGTCTCTGGTGGGTGGCGTATGATGGGCGGAGCCTTGATGGGCATGGTCTGATGGGTGGAGTCTGGTGAAAGGAGTCTGTGGTGGGCGGAGTCTGTGATGGGAGGAGTCTGTGGTGGGAGGAGTCTGCGGTGGGAGGAATCTGTGATGGGCGGAATCTCTGATAGGTGGAGTCTTTGATGGGCGGAGTCTGATAAGCAGAGCCTTGATGGGTGTGGTCTGATGGGTGGAGTCTATAGTAGAAGGAGTCTGGTGGGTGGAGTCTTGATAGGCGGGGCTTGTGATGGGCGGAGTCTGTGGTGGGAGGAGCCTGTGGTGGGTCTAGTCTGTGATGGGCGGAGCTTGTGCGGTGGGCGGGGGTCTTTGATGGGCGGAGTCTTCTGGGAGGAGTCTGTGACGGGAGGAGGCTTTCTTCAGCGGATGGGCCATGCGCCTGTATCTTCTCCAAGCACACAGCACAGCTCAGTGTGTCCCACGCCTCCGGTTTTATTGGGGAGCTCCTGCTTCCCTTCAGGGTCTCCTAGGAGCTGTGTGCTGGGGCTGCAGTGGGAGACCGGCAGGCAGCCTCCTGGGTGTGCCCAAGGCTCCTCTGGTGACTGGAGGAAGAAGGAACCCCGGGGCAATGTGCCTGCTCCTTCTGAGTTTGGGGTTTTGTTGTATTGGGACTGCAGACAGCTATGGTCAGGGGTTTCTCCTGGCTCTGCACCCAGGCATCACTCCTGGTGGGCTCTGGGGACCATATGGGGTGCTGGGATTGAGTTCAGGTCGGCTCCGTGCAAGGTCAGAGTCCTCCCCCTTTAGTCTCTCTCTCTCTCTCTCTCAGGCCCGTTGTTTTATCTTTTGTCTCCTGGGTGACACCTGGCTCAGCTCCAAGGCACCTGTGACCCAGGGCTCTGTGTGCGTCCAGTGATCCCTCTGTGTGGTTTAGTCTCGCTGTGATGCTGGGCACCAGTGGTGACCTGAAATCAAACTTTCTCCTGGGGCATGTCCTCAAGTGAATTCTTTGCCAATGGAATGACGAACACCTCAGATCTGTCATACCAAAGCAGTGCAAGTATGTGTGTGAGTGTGTGCACATGTGTGCATATATGTGTGTGCAGGCATGCCTACAGCATGCATACATGTGGGCATATGCCTCCACATGTGGTGTGAAAATGCATGTGTATAAACACTTGTGTATACCTACCCCCAAATACATGCAGATTATTCTTGAAACACATGGGTGTGCATACATGTGCCTACATGAGTGATGCACATGTGTTTACATGCATGTGCAACGTGCATGAACATGCATGTGTGCGGTGTGAGCACAGATGTGTGTACATGTATGATGCATGCACGCACATATTCTGTGAGTGTGCACATGTGTATGTTTGGCATATATGTGCATGTAGGCTGAGTGTGAATGTAGGTGGTATCTACACACAGGCATGTGCCTGCACAATCCTGTGAGTATACACGCATGTTTGCATGTACTATGTGCACACACAGTGCCTGCATGTATGCTACAAGTGCCTGCATGCGATTTGCATGTATGTGCCTGGATGTGCTGAGAGTCTCTGTGGGCTACTTACATGTGACACGTTGTGCATATATACATGCAGGTATGTTGTGACTTTGCATTCATGTGGTGAATGCACACAGACCTTCCACCTATGCTGAAAGTGTGCACATGCAAGTGGCAATTTACATATACTCCAATAAGCACACATAGGTGCATACATGTGATGTGTCCCTATTCATGAATTATGCTTTAGATATGCATGTGTGTACATGCATGTGGTATGTTCACACGTGTGCTTGCACATACAACAGGAGTGCGCACACATGTGGAATGTGAGAACACAGGTCTGTGCATGTGCTGTAAGCATGCACATGACGTGTACACACATGTGTACTGGGACTCTGCATGTGTCCATGGATGTGCTGTGCCTACGATGCTTGCATGTATGCTGGAAGAGGGCGCGCAGGCACACACATGTGCCATGGAGGCACGCAATGCCTTCTTGTCTTGTGTGCAGTCATATGGCGTGGGTACATATCTATGTACACCTGCAGTTAGTGTGCATGTGTGCATGCTAGGGCATGCATAGGCACACTTGCAGTGTGTGCCTACACGTGAACACACGTGTTTCGGGAGTGCTTGTGATACACATGCAAGATGTGCACGACCATCTGTCTGCGTGTTGGGCATGTGCATATATCTGTGAATGGTGTGAATATGCACGTGGGCACGCATGCATGTGCCTGCCCATATGGCTGAAGTAGGCATGCACGTGGCACGCACATCCGTGTGCCTACATGCAGGCTGAGAGCTCCCCTGAGGTGAAGCAGTGCCTCCTCCCTCTTGTGCCCGCTGGTGAGAGTAACACCTCTCTCCCATGCCCGCTGGTGTGGAGGGGTCATCCCCTCGTGCCTGCTGCTTGGAGCTACCTCCCCCCTGGCCCCGGTTCCCTGGCAGTTGTGCAGGTCCTGGCTGGGGCTCAGTGCGAGGCCGCACTCACCTGCTGCTGTGCCCTGCATGCAGATGGGCGAGGGGCCTGCTGCCCCCGCTCCGCTGGTGTGTCTTGGGGGTGACTGGCTCTCCCACAGGCTTGTCCCGCACCAGTCCCGTCCATCTCTGGGCCTTGGAGGGCTGGGGTCCCGCTTGTCCAGGCTTGCCACCTGCTCTCACCACCCGCGGGAGACCTGTGGAGTCGGCCCGGCTCTGGGCCCTGAGGCCAGAGGATGGTCTCTGGGGACAGGGAGAGATGGGGACACGGCAGGACCCGCTCCAGCTGGGGCGGGTGAAGGTGGTGGCGGGGACCCCAGAAGGCCGGCTGGGAGCAGCACCAGAGGGCCGGGCTTGGTGGCATGTTTGGTGTGGCTGAGCGGAATGAGGAGGCCAGGCAGAGCCAAGGAGGCATCTGGGCGCTGCTGAGCAGAGAAGCCCACTGTGTGTGTGTGTGTGTGTGTGCGTGTGCATGTGTGTGCATGTGTGCGTGTGTGTGCATGCGTGTGCATGCGTGCGGTGTGTGCATGTGTGCGTGTGTACATGTGTATGTACGTGTGTGTGCGTGTGTGTGTGTTGGGGGGCCCTGGCAATACAGGTGGGTGCAGCTGAGGCAGCAACCCTCATAGCAGCCGTTTCCAGAAAGATCCTATTTGGCTGCGGCCCTTCCCCAGTCCCAGAGCGGCCCGGGGGGAAAGTGTGCTCTCCTCGCTCCTGCTTCCGACACACACCAAGGCCCCTTGGGGACAGCAGGGTGGCTCGTGTGGAGGGACGGGCGACTGCACCTGTGCAAGAGCCCCAACGGCCTCCCGTGCAGGTGGACACTGGGGCGTCCGGGCGTGGGCTGGTCTGGGTCTGCAGCGGCAGGACCAGCACAGGAGCCACCACGGCCGGGCTCCCGCCGGGCTCTCCGGAGCACCGTCCCTGCTCAGTGGGTTCTGAACGCCTGCTGGTGCCGAAGCCCAAGACGGGCGGCCCCTCTGCCCTCACTGCCTTGCTCTGCTCCTGGACAATCGGCTCTGGGTGCAGGTGGAGGAGCGCGAGTTCTGCCCTGGGTCCTCCCTGGAGCACGGAGGGGGCGCTATGTGCTCCCACCAGGCTGGGGTCCCCAGTGGTGAGCGGCTCCGGCACGGCTAATGCTGGGCCAGCAGACTGTGGTGTGTGGCCTGCTCTGAGCCCTGGGCATGGCCCGGCCTTGTGGCCTGCAGTTACCCACCTGCCCCATCCAGCCTGGGTCCAGCCGGGGCGGGACAGAGAGATGGACAGGGCTGGCTGGTTCTGGGGAGGGTCCCCACTACTCACGGGGGCTGTGTCTGCTGGTGGCAGGGCCCTGGCCTCCTCCTGCCCCTCCAGCGCCCCGACCTCGCGGCTCTTGTCCCCCAACGTCCAGCAGCTGCTTCTCCATCTCTCCACGTCCCTCCCGGGGCTATTGCCTGATGCCCCTGTGCCGGGTTGGCTGTGGGCCCCTCCCTGCCTGGGCACAGGCCTGGCTAGGGCCTCGCCTCTCAGCGGCTCTGGGGTCAGGGCTGGCAGCGGGCGGGAGAGGGTCTGGGCTGCGCCAGCCTTTGAGGTCCGTGTCCTGGAGGGCAGCGCTGTGTGGGAGTGGGCCCGGGCCTGGGCTTGCCGGCTGGGCAGGGCACGGGGGCAATGGGTCGGGGAGGCCAGTCCTGCTCCAGGGCAGGGCGTGGGGAGACCCAAGCTGGAGCGCGGACGTGCCCGGCCCTCTCGGCCCCCAGAGAAGCGTGCGTTCGTGTCCCACTGGCCCTCAGAGCAGGGGCTGTGGGTGGGCGGCGGTGCCCCTCCTTTCTGGACTCGGCCTCCCGGGCCGGGGTCCCTGTGGAGAGGCCATGGGGCTGCATCCAGGGTGCAAGGAGAGTAACCAAGCAGGACACGTCCAGGTTCTCGCCGTCCAGAGCCCAGGACTTGACACCTACACCCAGGTGCAAAGACATTGATGCAGGAAGGTCAGCGTCCAGCACCCCTGACCGGTCAGCAGATGTGAGTGACAAGCAGGTGTCCAGCAGGGAGAGGCTGGGCGGGGCCAGGCATGGACACTGAGATCCGTAGGAGAAGGGAGAGTGGCCACGTCTTGCCTCCGGTGGACAGAGACAGGAGTGGCCTTGGGTACAGCTCAGATGACGGGAGGTGGGTGGCCTTGTGGTCAAGGGCAGCGTGTGCTGAGCCGTGACCCCCGGGTGAGGGACGGGAGGGGCAGAACCTCCCACTGCAGCGAAGGACCCGGCAGTGCGGGGCCTGTAAACGGGGCTCCCAACTGGGAATCAAGGGTTGCTGTATGTTTGTCCCTCTGTGGGTCCAGCCCAGGGTCACGCATTCTCCTCCTGCCTGGCCCCCGGGGACCTGTGTGGCCACTGCAGCCAGGTTCCATCTCCCAGCTGGCTCCTGTCCTTCAGGGGAAAGGACGACTGCCCGGCCGACCCCAGATCATCCCGTGACACACCCAGAGGGCTCAGCGTGCCCTCAGACAGGACGCTGCAGACCCAGGCGGACCACCAGTCTCTGTGGGCGCTGCTGGGACCGGCGGAGCCGCCGACAGAAGCAGGAGGATGCTGGCCGGGGACGGAGGTGTGGGCCGGGGGTCTGGGGCTCTCAGGAGCATGGGGTGCACTCAGGGGCACCAGGTACCATGTCAGCGGGGGGCAGAGCCTTCACCCGAGGGATTGGGGGGGGAGGGCCCGGAGGGGAGCCAGGAGGGCTGTGAGTGCCCGTGGGTGTGTATGCGTCCAGGATGCCTGTCTCCATGTGTGTGGGATGGATGTGCACACAGGGCGTGAAGGGACACATGTGTAGAGGCATGTGCACATGCATGCAGGCCGCGTGCAGACCCCCATGCAGGGTGCCGCATCATACGTGTGCACGTGTGTATGGATGGGTGAGCAGGTGGGACATGTCCGGTGCTCACGCCCCACCACGGGACGGCCTCTCTCTGGCGGCCCCAGGAGGCGGTCGAGAAGCCCCGTGCACCCCGGGGAACCCCACTCTGGGTGCTGCTCGCGGGGCTTTCCCGCCGCACCCCGCCCCGGCCGCACTCCCGGGAAATCCCGGGGCCCTTTGAAGTGGAGCCCCGGGCTGCCGGGCTTCCCGCTGCGGCTTCAAAGGCCGGAGAGGTGGGACCGACCAGGCAGGGCGCGAGGGCGTGGGTGTGGTGGTGGGTGAGGCCAGGGAAGCCTGCGAGCAGCCGCCCCCCACCCCGCCTCACCCCTCCGGGCGGGGACCCTCACTCCCCTCACTCATCACTCGCCCCTGAGTGTGCCAGCCGACCGGGGGCACAAGTACCCTCCATGCCTCCATCCACTCCGCCATTCATTCACCCACATGCTCATTCGCCAATTCACTCATTCACACGCACACCCTCATTCATTCTCCCTCCATCCCCTCCCCCGCCCATGCATCTGTCAGCCCGTGTCTCCGCCCTCCTGCACTCCCTCCTCTGCACAGCCCCCCTCCTCACCCCTGCACGAACGCCCTCATCCACGCCCTGATTCACCCCTGCATGTGCTCATCAGTCCCCCGTTCCTCCCCCCACAGTGTTCACGAGCAGCAGCTGGCCCCCCTCCCAGCCCCTCCCGGCCTCACACTCAGCCCTGCCCACGTCTGCCTGACGCATCTCCCTCGCTGTCCTGCCCCGGGGGATGCTTGTCTGTGCCCTGGCCGCACAGCGGGGCGTCCTGAGCGTGAGCGAGTCTCTGACCCCTGGGGCTCCCTTGTGGTCACCAGCAGCCTTGCCGGGTCTCCCTGGAGATGAGGTGTGACCGGCCCCTAGGCCTGCGTCCCCTTCCCTGCCGGGACGCCCTCACTGAGCAGAGCTGCAGAGGCAGCCGTGGTGGCGAGTGTCCAGCAGAGAAGGTCCTGCTTTGGCCATTTGGTGTCCGGCTCTGTGGGAGCTGCCGGGGTCCAGCCTGTGGGAACCGGCGTCAGCTGTGCTGGGGATGGCGGGAGACGAGGGACTAGCCCTCGGCACTCAGCGAGGTGGCCACCGGTGGCCACGTTCAGCTCAGCCCTGAGGGTCAGTGCCCCGTGTCCCCATTCCTGCCCTGAGCCTCTTGGTGGCCGCGGGGGTCTCTGCGTGTGCTGGAGGCGAGAGGCACAGCTGTAGAGGCTTCCGGAGCCTGTGCTGCGCTGGCCGAGGTGACACTGGCCCCGAGTGTCCCTGAAATGGTCCCTGGGCACAGCCAGGAGTGGCCCCAGACCCTTCCTGGGCCTGTGTGCAGGGACATGTGTGCAGTGGTGTCTGCATGCGTGTGCTCATGTGAGCCACACGCACCTGTGTGTGCCTGTGCGTGCATCTTTGAGTCGTCCACATACATCTGAGCACGTGTGCTCATGTGTGTCTGCACGTGTGCGTGGACAAGTGTGTGTGCTGGGTGTGTGGGGCCGAGCGGGGCAGCTGTGCTGTCCCTCCAGGCCAGCCCTGCCCACCCGTGTCAGCTGGGTTGCGCCCTCATGCCCCCTCCCAACCATGAACCCACCTTGAGGTGGGTCCCGGGGACCCGGACAGCCCCTCAGCCCTTCCCTGAGAGGCGCCATGACTCCCCGGGGGCCCCTGGTGTGGGGGTCACAGCACCCTGCCCCCTGGCCCCCTTCCTTGTCTCCGTGCCGGGTGGGTCCTGCCGTGCCCCTGATGCCCCCACAGGGCACCAGGCCTCCACCAAGATGACCCCTTTCCTGCTGCCGTCCTGAGCTGCCTCCTGGGAGGGCCTCTGCGCCGAATGACAGGGGCAGGCACCTCGGGTGGCGCTGGGACAGGGTGAGTGTGAGGGGGATGGGTGCTAGGAGGGGGAGGGGCGGGGAGGGAGGGCGGGTGGCCGTGCAGGGAGGGGGAGGGGAGAGGTGGGGGGGCTGAGCATAGCGTGCCCTGCCCAGGTCACTCCCCCTGACCCCGACAGTGGCCTGTGCTTCTGCCTGCTCTGGACCCTGGGGGTCCCGTACTCAGGCCTGGGTGGGCTCCGGCTGGGCTGTGTGTCTCTGCCTTGTCCCCTGGGGGCCTGGCCTGTGCCCACTGTCCCACCATTGCCCGCCGTGACCCCTGCACCTTGCCCTGGCAACAGGGACGTCCAGGCTCCCTGAGCTGCCCTTTGGCCGGGGCAGCAGGCAGGCGCCTGCCTGCCTTCTACACGGCTGAGCCCGGCCCCTCCCTGACCGCCAGGTGACCGAGGCCCCGGAGTGATGCCTGGGCAGAGCCAGGAGGAAGCCTTGAGCAGAAACAAGCACAAACACCCACAGACACGCGCACGTGGGCGGGCACGGACCCACGCCCCGTGGGCCCGGCCGTCCTGCTCTCGGGGCGCAGCCTGGCAGTCGAAGCCTCGTGGACTCGGAAGGGGGAGCGCCGGGCGGGACAGCCACGGGCACGAACGCTCCTTGGCACGCCCGAAAAGGAAGCGAGAGACTTTGAAAATATTAAAGGTTATTACCACATGTCAAGTGGCCGTCAGGGAGAGCTCCAGGTTCTCAGCACACTGGGACTAATTTAATTTATTTGAATGTCTTTGTTAGCTGGAGGAGCTCTGGGACGGGCTTGTCACTCCCCCAATCAATCGCCTGCAGGCGCCCCCCCACCCCCAGGAGGGCGCACTCGCCCCTCCGAGCGAGCGGGGATCAAAGCCGTGGCTTGGCTCCAACAGGGGGGCTGTTTACTTCAAAGGGGGGGCGCAGCCTTTCAACCCGCCCTCCTCGCCTCGGCCCTGCGTCGGCTCGCGGGGAGCCTGCGGAGCCCAGGGCGGGCGCGCGCGTGCGTGTGCGTGCGTGTACGTGCGTGTGTGTGTGCGGGCAGGTGCTCGGCCGGTCCCGAGAGCTCCCAGCCACGTCCTGAGGCCGTCCTGGGCGTCCCCCTGCCTGGGCGTCCCCCACCGCCCCGCACTCGCCCTCGGCAGCCCCAGGCCCCGGCTCTTCTCCCTGGCCAGGGCCGGGAGCGCGCTGAGCACTGGGCCGGGAGCACCGAGAGGGGCCGCCGGCCGCGTGCCGTGGGGGCGCCTCCCACCAGCACCCGTCACGAATACTTTCATGTCTGACTCACTTAAGCCCGAGTCGCAGCCCGGCCTCGGCGTGAATTATTGAAGTTTAAAGGCATTCCTTTCAAAGCCCAGCGCCTGGCGCGGGATGAAAGGGCGCGCGGCTTACCGAGTTACATTGGTAATTACTAAGTAACCCTTTAAACACTCGATATGCAAATACGGGCCCGGTCCCCGCCCCCCCACCGGCTCTGCGCGGGGCTTGATCCAACCCCGAGATGCTAATCCGCGTTTGTGCAGGGGATCAGCGGCAGGGCGTCTGGGGCCGTGGGCGGGGCGCTGTGGCCGCTCTCCCCCGTGGCCCGTCCACGCGCTCGAGTCCGGGCTGCGGCTCCTGGCGCCAAGCGGGGCGGGTGCAGAGGGGGCGCTCCTGGGCGCGGAGAGGGGCCGTGGGAGGGACCCGAGAGAGGAAGGGACGAGGCCGCCGTGGCCCACCCGGGGCTCCTTGTCCCCCACGCAGCGGCCTTGCTCCTGCCTCTCCTGGCCACTCCCAGGCCGGGACCCCTCTGCCCCTCGGCCAGGCTGTCCGCCACGATCTGCCCTGCAGGGGTCAGCGAGGCTGCCAGGGCAGAGCGGAGGGTCCCAGGAGTGACCTGGGTGGGCACGGGGCGGGGCTGCTGACCCCGCAGGTGTGAGGTGACCCTGGGCTTTCTGCACGCCTGGGTGGGTCTGTCCAGAGGGCACAGCGCCGGGAAGTGCCCAGAGGCCGCATGGGGCCAGCATGGGGCAGCAGCCCAGGCCCTCAGGCTCATGTGGACAGGATGTCCCTGGCCCCCTCTGCTGCTTTGGGCTCTGAGGGGAGTGTGTCGGCCCGGCCCCACCCGCCTCTGTCTGAGGTCTCTCGGCTGAGTGCTGCATGGGGTGGGGGGATCTGCAGCTCCCGAGACCCCCAGAGCATGCCGGGCCCTCCAGGGTCTGAGCCACGTAGGACAGCTGAGCTGTGTGGGGTCTGTCCAGGGCATCTGTCTGTCCAGGGTGTCCGTCTGTCCCAGGGGTGTCCCTGCTCTGTGGCCATGTCAGCCCCATGCAGTCTGTCTTCCTGGAGGCCACAGACCTAATTCTCAAATGTCCCTCCCGTGGCCCTGACAGAGAACAGGCTCTGCAGCCTGATGCCTGGTCCCCGGGCTCTGCAGGGAGTGGAGCTGGTGGTGTTCCGCACGCGGGACGTGGCATGGAGCTGGTGGTCCACACGGGGGACGTGGTGTGGAGCTGATGGTCTGTACATGGGGTGCGGTGTGAAACTGGTGGTCCGCACATGAGACGCGGTGCAGTGTGGGGGAGCTGGACGTCTGTCACCGCAGCCGGAGTGGCAGTTCACGGATCGCGCTGTCCATCCATCCGCGTCTCTGGCTGTGGGCGCCCAGGCTGTTCAGACACGCCCAGGGTGGGGGCGGGAGCACCAGGGCCCTTTCTGCCCCACTGCCTCCCTCCCCGGACGTTCCTCAGCACCCTCCAGGCGCCAAGCAGAGGTCTCGGGGGCTGAGTCTCTTGGAGAGACCCCAGCGTGGCTAGTGGGATGCTGTGGGGGCTGTGGCAGCAGGAAACCGCTCTCAGGGGCCTCTCGAAGGTCAGGGCTGCCGGACAGCGCAGAAGCCTCGAGGCCTGTATGTGAGAGTGTGCAAGTGTGAGTGTGTGCAAACACCAGTGTGCGAGGGTGCTGTGTGTGTGTGCAGACACGAGTGTGTGCTATATGAGTGTGTGCAAATAACAGCTGTGTGAGCATGCAGAGTGAGTGTAAACACAGACGTGTGAGTGTGCTGTGTGCAAACATAAGTCTGAGTGTGATGGCTCGTGTGAGCACAAGGGTCCGAGTGTGCTGTGAGTGTGCTGCATGTGGATTTTCTGTGTATTCACTTGGGCATACCAGTGTGCAAATGCGTGAGAGTGCTGTGTCCATATACCTGAGTGGTACGTGCCTGTGTGTGCATGTGTGCATGTGCAGATGTGTGTATGCACATGCATGTGTGTTTGCGTGTGTTTGCATGTGTGTTCATGTGTATGCACATGCATGTGTGTTTGCATGTATGTGTGTGCGCATTTGCACATGTGTGCATGTGTGTACCATGTGCATGTGTGTGCATAAGTGTGTGCATGTGTGCATGTATGCATGTGTATGCATGTGTATAATGTGTGTGGCATGTGTTCACATGTGTGCATCTGCATGCATGTACGCACATGTTTGCACGTGTGTGTGCACGTGTGTGTGCGTGTGCATGCACCACTGTGGCTCCAGCAGGGCGTTGACTCCAGGTGTTCTCATGCTGAGTGGAGGGAGGCAGTCTGGCTTCACTCCGCACTGGTCATGAGGACAAAGGATTGATCACTGGTACAGAGAACTGATCGTTAGTACAGAGGATTGATCGATCTTGAGTGCCGAGAATCAATAATTCGTGCGGAGGACTGATGGCTCGTACCGGACTCTGCTCGTTAGCACAGAGAGCTGCTGGCCAGGGACTCCGTCAGGGTGCTGAGGACAGGCGTGAGGAGCTGCTGTGGAGGAGAGGCCCACGGCGCCCTTGGGCCAGCTCCTGCCAGTCCCTCTAACGGGAGCCCGGCTGTGCCCGTGTGGCCGTAGGCTGGAGCTGCCCGGGTTCCTGCCCGTCAGGGCTTGTCTGACTCTGCTGCCCCGGGGTCTCTGGCCTGCCGCCTCACAGGTCACTCCTGACGAGCCGGGGACCAAGCAGGGCCCACTGCGTGCCAAGCCAGCCCTCTCCGCCTCCTCCCTGTGCTCTGAAGGGGACCCTGGTTAGGGTGAGGCGTTGGCCCCTGGCCCTGGTCCATCCCTCTGCGTCTCATGGTGAGACGCTGTCCCTCACTATGGACATAAACAGCCATTGCGTGGCCGCGGGTGTGTGCTGTTTGTGAATATTGCAGTCGGCCCCTTTAGGGGTCCACCTTGTTCTCTGGGCACAGACCTTCCTCTTCCTTCTGACTCCGCAAACCACGTGCGGCCTGAGCGCAGTTTCCAGGTTCCAGAAATGGGTCGTCTCTGCCGCTTCCTGCCCGTGGCTGGCCCCGTGGAGTGGCTGACCCCACGTGCGAGGAACGTGGGTGGGTGGGCTGGGAGCATGGGTGACCCGGCCTCATGGCCCCTTGTCTCCGCCCAGAATCTCGTCCGGCTTCCTGGGGCGCGTCTGGGCAGGGGCGGGTGTTCCAGGACACTCCCTGGGGGACAGTGACCCTGTCTGTGGTGGCCTGTGTGTCTCCGGTCACTCCTGACGGCTGAGCTCATGGGGCAGAACTCCTAGGGCAGCCGAGCAGCCGGTCCCCTGGAAGGGCAACCCCCACTGTCCCCTGTCCCCGAGCCAGGTCCTGTCTGGTCCCCTGGCACCGCCGAGCCCGGCACCCAGACCCCCGAGGCCCTGGGTCAGGGGATGGGGCAGGGCCTGGTTGGGGGACGGAGGCAGCTTCTGGAGGAGGGAGTGTCCAGCCAGGGCCTCAGTGCCCTCCTGGACCCCAGGCTCTGGCCGGAAGTGAGCAGTTATGGCCCCAGTGGGGGCGGGTGTGGCCTGGCCTGGGGGGTCTCTGGGATGTGGGGGATGGTGAGGCTGCCTGCTGTCCCCCTGCCCTCCCGCCTTGAGCCCCCACAGGGTCGCCTGGTCAGCGACCTGCTCAGTGCCCCAGGCACACGGGGCCCCAGCAGGGAGAGGGCTGCGGGCAGGGGCCCTGGGCAGGGGCAGGTGTGGAGGGGCAGCGCTGCAGCCTCTGGGTCTGTATGGGATGAGGCTGACAGGAGAGAACATTCTGGAAAGCCCAAGGAACGAAGGTGCCCGTCCCGCTGCCCTTCAGTCTTGTGTCCAGCGGGAGGCGCCTTGTCCAGCAGGAGTGGCCGGCAGAGAGGCGATCGTGACACATCTGGACTATGCTTCTGTGTGGATGGGCGGCAGCTCACAGAGGGCCTGGGCACGGCTCCCTGCCCTCCACAGGAAGGTCCCGTGCCTGCCCTGTGGACGGGGAGAGCAGCGGAGAGCCAAGTGCTGGGCGGCAGCTCGGATCTTACAGAGGGAGTGAAGACTGTGACCCGGGCGGGAGGCCTGGGAACACCCTCAGGACAGCTGCAACGTCCCTCAGCCCAGAGATGGAAAACGGGCCTGCATGGGCCGATGACTAACAGCTTGGTTTCTGCGGTGGGCATGGGCCAGGTGTGCAGGGCTGTGCTGGTAGGGGCCGTGGGGTCTCCCAAGTCTGCGTGTCCCGTGGGGTCTCCAGTGTCTGCATGTCCCGTGTGGTTTCCGTGTGCTCTGCATGTCCCCGGGGGTCTCGTGTACCCTGTGGCTCAGTCCCGTTGGCCCTGCGAGTCTCACCCGGGGCGCTCTCCGCCCGGTCCCTCTGTCCCTCGGATGCCACCTGCCACCAAGGCCCATCTCCCCCTCCGAGGACGCCCCACGTTGACATGACTGTGGCTGATTCACTGCTGGGAACGGCCTCCTTCACCCCGTGTTTCTGACCGCTTCTGCACGTGAGCCTGTTTCTGTCCGTTCATTCCACATCGCAGGACCCCGGGGTGTCGCTTCTGGGCCCTGAGGCGTTTGTGTTTGCTGGTTGCTGAGTAACGATCGTGTCTCTGAGGCCCGAGGCTTTACCACACACGGCTGCTGTCACAGCACATGCGGGTCTCAGGGCCTAGGACCACCTGCCCAGCCAGGCTCTGTGCTGGAGGTCACAGGAAGCCTCGGGCCGTGCCACATGTGGGCGGGGGGTGGGGGTGTCAGCTCTTTTGTTGTGTTTGGTTCAGAGTATGAGTAAGCCCCCGGCTCCAGTCCCCAGAGCTGGGCTCGGCTCTAAGCAGCCCCCACAGGGCCGAGGGCCTGGGCCCGTGAGGTACCGCCTGGTGGGTGGCTGAGCCCTGTGGGACCCCCGTGAAGAGCCCAGGGCCCCACCACAGCCCAAGACTCTCCCCCAAGTCCTGTTGCAGAAGCCTGGCATGGTGGTGGGCACTGGCTGAGACGAAGGGGCTTGGGGGCGCAGGAGACCCCACTCAACACGGGCGAGGGGTGCAGGGATACTGAGCATGGCCTGCGGAGGCTTCTAGAAGCATCCGGAGGGATGCCCGGCCCCAGGTCAGATAACAGAATTACTGTTTGCTCTGCCTCAGCCCCAGCATATGGAGGAGACCCTGGGTGGGGACAGGGAGAGGGGTTGGTGGGCCCACCGCTCCCCCGGCATCTGCAGGCTCGAGGGGCCCAGTGTCCACCTGCTCACGGCCTGCAGGCAGTGTCCAGAAGGACCCTCAGCCTGGACGGGGCCCAGGGAGCGAGCCCCAAGGCCTGGGGCTGCCTCTGGCGTGGACCCCCTGGGCCGCTTCCTTCCTGCTTGGCCTCATGCACCCTCCCCCCCGCTGACCTGTGAGGGCAGCAGCGATGCCCTTTCTGTGTGTGGAGGACAGTGCAGCCACTCACGGCCACGCCATGGGCCACAGCCGCACTGGAGTGTCTGCCAAAGGACGTCTCAACCCGAGGGGTCGGTGCAGGAGGACCCAGGGGGATGCAGGGGAGATGCAGGGGGACACAGAAGAACCCGGGGGGGGATGCAGAGGGACACAGAGGGGCGCTTGGGGGGGGCTTCCCTCTCCTGCTGGGAGCCGGGCCAGGGTCTCCGGGAGCCCCGCCTCAAGCTCTGCGGTGGAGATGGGGGACACACTCGGCCTACCCCCCCACCCGCCCGGCCGCAGCCGTCCACTCTTGGAAGGAATCCCGCTGAGAGCTTTCTCGAGACATTTCGACGTGATAGGTTTCTCTAATTTAGAGGCTGGAAGGCAGGTCCTGCAGTTGCATCATCTCCCGGGGCCTCCAGAGACCAGACCCGCCAGCTGGGGACGGTGCCCTGGCCGGGCCCCGCCTGCCCCGCGCCCTCTGCTCCTGGACACTTGCGCTGACAAGTCTGCGGTCCAGAGGCCCATGGGACCCTACGGGCCTGGAGAAGGACCAAATCCTGCAGTTTGCTGCTCTCGGATGCAGCCTGGGTGCGTCATGGGGCAAGCCGGGAGAAGGACAGACCCTGAGTGGCCCAGAGACAGCAGAGCCTGGAGCCCATCTCGGCGGGCAGAGCCTCCCCGTGGGCCAGCGGGGTGGAGGGGCCAGGCCAGGCGTTTCTGCATGAAACCTGCCGTTAAATATAGGAGATCACAGCGCTAAAAGAAAATCTTAAAAAATTAATTAAACACACACACACACACACACACACACAGACACACACGACCCGCTATCTGGCTCTTTATCTTTCCTGGTGGCCCGGAACGTTCTGTCCCTTCACATCCTCCATCCGTCAGAGCAGGGATGACGCCGGCTTCAAAGGCTGGCCTTGGGGCTGGCGTGTGCAGCCGCGAGGGGCCTTGAGAGCTGGCACGAAAGCGGATCTGCGAGGGACTGACTGCGTGAGGTCAGGGGCACCACGGCCACCCCCCGCACCCCACCCCGCCCGAGGGGCCCCCAGGCCTCTCCTGCCACTCGCAAATGCTCCCACACAGGCCTGGGGGTCCTGCCCAGCACCAGGCGCCAATGCCAGGAGGCCTTTCCTGGCCCGGGGGACTGGTGCTGGCGGGGGAATGGGCACTGGGGGGATGGGCGCTGGCAGCGGGGGGGTGGGGATGGACACTGGGTGATGGAGATGTGGAGGCTGAGGCGGCAGCAGCAGGTGCAGGACTCTGGGGTGTGTCACTGACCGCAGAGCCTGCCCTCAACCAGCCCGGTGCCCGTCTGCCCCCTCCTGCCCAACTCTCAAGAAGAAGCAAATGGTTTTTTCACTTGAAGCATTTTTCAATTAAAAATGGGGCTACCCCTCCCGCCCCAAGGGGTCAGGCCCTGGCAGCCAAGACCCTCCAGAACTGAACGGCCACCATGCTCACAGCTGCTCCCCACACACTCGGGCTGAGCCTCACCCACAAGTGAATCCCCAGAAAACCCAGGTCTATGGGACTTGTGACTGACAACTCCAGGTTCTACGGATCCGGGAATGGGTGACCTCCCCCGGGTCCTCCTGTTTCTGGTGACTTGGCGGCCCCACCACAAGCCACCTCTGGCTGGCGCCAGATAATATCATCAACAGCCACGATCCAGAGACTCGTGGTCCTTCTCTCTCAGAAGAGAGCACAAAATGACACAAAAAGAGAGCACAAAATGGGCATAGCCATGCCTCCAGACCCCGCACCAAGCTGTTTCATGCAGGACACCCCAGAAGGGAGTGGGTGAGGCCCTTCCCCACCCCCAAGCGACGTAGGTTCAGCAGCCAAAAACCTCTAGAACTCAACTGCCGCCATGCTCATGGCCACTCTCCACACACTTGTACCGAGCCTCACCCACGAGTGAACCTATTCCTGGACATCTCCTACCTCACACCACCCATACTCCAAGAGTAGTGCACCACACCTGATGGGGTTCAAAGTAGCCATCAACCAATCTTAGAGGGAAATATTTTTTTCATATATATATATGAAATGGTGATACCATTTCACCAAAACTCTTCAGTGCCACCCTCGAGAACATCATGCGACAACTGGAATGGGAAAGCATGGG
>JAOXYA010000009.1:396804-409300 GCA_028565675.1 Sorex palustris | reverse complement strand
TATGGTGGTGGGAAGGTGTAATGGTGGTGGGATTGGTGTTTGAATATTAAATGTAATCAAATATTGTGAACTACTTTGTAAAAATAAATTTAAAAAATTCAAAAATAAATAAACCCCCCTCCCTCAAACTTTCCTTACTGCTTTTTCTCCCAAAACATTTCTTTCATTCCAGTTTTATTGGACATTTACAATGAGCTTTATTGTAATTGTTCTTTTCCCGTTAAGAGCCTGGTGGTGCCGTGTGGGGCACATGAGGTTCTAGAAGCTTCCACAGGAGTAGCGTCAGTCTGGGGCATCAGCCCCTTCCTGGAGCATCAGCCCCGAGGCAGGTATAGGATGCAGAGTTACAGGTGGCCGTGGCGAGTACCTTACCCCTTACTCCATGATTTAGACCCAGCACATGTCCACACAGTGGCATACGCCACTTTAGAAAGTCACGATCCTATAGAACTCCCGGGAGCTGGAGGGGAGGGTCCCGAGGCCTGGCCACCTGGACCACTCATGTGACGAAACAGGGTCCGTGCCCCCCGCCCAGCACTCATCTGATGGTGAAACTAGTGCTAAGACTAACACAAATGCAAGCCGAGTGTGAGTGCAGCACTGACACGAGTGCCCGTGGCGCTCCACGGTCACTCCTAGTGCCCCTCCAACCGGACGCTGATGTTCCTCAGGCTCCTACAGCGCTACGGTGACGAGGGTCCCAGTGCTGCAGGGACGCTCTCTGGCTATCGCCGATCCCGGCTACGGCAGGCGCCCGGAGCCAGTGCAGGGCCAGCACCACTGCCAGCCCGCCACGCTGGCCACGTCTCCTGCACCAACATGGACACACGCTGGCTTGGGTCCTGCTCCTGTGTGTGCTGTATGCAATGTGTGTGCTGTTTGTGCTGCAAGTGTTGTGCGTGTGCACTGTGTGCTGCGTTTGCTGCGTGCAGTGTGTGCTGTGTGAACATGTTGCTGTGTGGTGAGTGTGATGTGTTGCTGTGTGCTGTGTGCTCTGCATGTGCTGTGTGTTGTATGCATATGATGTGCATAACATGTGTGTGCATGTGCATATATGTGGTTTGTATATCATGCGTGTGCAGCAATGTGGTACATGCAGTATGCATGTAGCATGTGGTGTGTCCTGTACATGTGGGATGTGTGAAGAATCTGTATGTATATGTGGTGGTACTTAGGATGTGTGGCATGTCATATACATGTTTAGTATATGTATGAAGCATGTTTGCTGTATGTATTACCTGATGTATATGGTGTACACGATGTGTAGTGTGTGCTGTGCAGCATGTGTGGTGTGCAGTGTGTAACACGTATTGTGCATGTATATGATGT
This sequence comes from Sorex palustris, assembly GCA_028565675.1. Taxonomy (NCBI): domain Eukaryota; kingdom Metazoa; phylum Chordata; class Mammalia; order Eulipotyphla; family Soricidae; genus Sorex; species Sorex palustris. The sequence continues at coordinate 407,971 of JAOXYA010000009.1, read as the reverse complement.
ATGGCATGCTATGAGGCATGTCACATGTGTGGCCTATAGCATGTGTGCTGTGTGGCATGTGCAGTGTGTGTATGACAAGTACAGTGTGGTATGTAGCATGTGTGATATGTGGCAGGTAGTATGTGCGGTGTGTGGCACATAGCATGTGCAGTATGGCGTGTAGCATGTGCAGTGTGTGGCTTGCAGCATGTGTGGCATGATACAGCACCGTGGTGTGTAGCATTGTGATGTGTGGAGCACTGCGGCGTGTGCCATGTAGCATGTGCAGTGTGTGTCCTATCCCGTGTGTGTGGCATGTCATGTGTGGTGCGTGGCATGTTATGTTGCATGTGTCATGTAGCATGTGTGGTGCGTGGCATGTTGTATGGCATGCGTGGTGCGTGGCATGTTGCGTGTGGCATGTAGTATGTGTGGTGTGTGGTGAGTTGCGTGTGCGGTGTGGGCCGTGCCTGTTCTCAGTGTTGGCCCGATGCTGCAGGAGCTGGCGCCCGCCCGGCCTGGCTGTCCCTGCCACTGCCGGGACTGGAAGTTTCCACGGGAGACGCCGTCCCCTTGCTGAGGTGGCGAGTTCATGTGAGGTGAGGCACTGCCTGCCGGCTGCGGGAGGCGCCAGCGGCGGTGACACGCAGAGGGACCGATTCCCGTCGTGATTCAGGTCACAGCGCCTCAGATTGGCTGTCGCCATGGCAACCAGAGCTGCTTGGCGCGGAGCCTGGTCTCGGCTCCTTGGGAGGGGGCCGGCCCCCCGCAGAGCGCACCTGACACAGGCGGGGGGCCGGGGCCTCGAGGGCCCTTGGCAGAGGACAAGGATGCGGCGCTGCTTCTGGGGTGGGTGGGGTGGGTGGACTGGGGCTCTGCCGGCCTGCGGGCACGTGCTCCCCCACAGGGCTTCAGGAGTGCGGGTGGCAAGACCCCCAGGGCCCCTGAGCCTGCCCCCCAGCAGTGTGGGATGAGCTTCCGTGGAGGGGTCCGGGCGGGGGTTCCACGCCCCAGACACGGAAGAGAACGACAAAGGGGCAGTGACCACATCTTGCAAAGCCAGGACATGCCAGGGGCGGGGGGTGGGGCGGCGCCAGGGGCCGTGTGGGCGCAGCCACCGCCAGGACCCCGACCACGGCAGGCAGCGCTGTCAGGGGTGTCACGCATGCACTGCTGAGCCCTGGGTCTGCTTCCAGGGGCGGCTGGAAACCGGAGGAGGGACTGCGGACGGACACAGAGGGACACGGCGTGGACACGAGCGAAAGGGAGATGAAGAGGACAGTCCTGCTCACAGTGGCACAAGAAGAGCGAAATGCCAAGGATAAATTTAACAAAGGCGGGCAAAGAGCTCTGCGGTGAAAACGGCCAGAAACTGTTGAAAACCCAGAGCAAGCGGCAGCGAGAGTGCGGCCCCCTCCCCCCCTCAGCCCCCCCTCCGGGGCCGGGCGCTGGGAGCGGCCAAAGCAACGGAGCCTCCACCCAGGCTGCATGAGCTTCCGACAGTCTTTGTCAAGAAACGGGAAATGTTAGCGGGGGAAGATGCGGCTCAGGCGGTCTGGGGAGCACAGGAGGAGCCCAGTCCAGAGCAGGGACGCAGGGCCCGGACCGGACCCACACCGCAGCGCAGAGTGGACGAGGAGGGTCCCTTCCTGGGAGGTTCGAGGACGGTCACAGGAACCAGCTCGTTGCAGGGGGGAGTCGTCAGGAGAGGCACTCGCACGGATGGGGTGTTTACATGAGTGTCCCAGGCACAGGAGGACACTGGCAGTCCTACAACCATCACCCAAGTGACCAGAGAACAGACGTGCCTCCCCACTCAGGCGGCCAAGAGGAATACAGGAGACACTTGTCACCGTCATGCCCGGGACACACGAAGACAGAGCCGGCACGGATGGACAGGACAGCTGCCCTCCAAGGGTCTGAGCTCTCTGCCGGCCACTGCACGCAGGGGTCTGGGGGCAGGGCGGAGACACCCCAACACCCTCCAAGCAGCAGTCAGGGGGCCAGACTCTCCCTCGGGCAACCCGCGGAGTAAGGCAGACACTCGGGAACTGGAGGTGGTGGGCGCGGGGCCAGCATCACTGCAGACACGTCCGGGGGCCTTGCACATGGCCAGCTCGCTCCTAGCCTGCACCCACGGAGGCCTCTGAGCCCGCCAGGAGGGATCCCTGAGTGCAGAGCCCGGAGTCAGCCCTGAGCCCTGGGGTGGCCCAAATACAGAGACAAAAGCATGAGAGCCACTTCTGTGTCTGTGCTGAAGAAGGGAGAGGCCAGGCGGGCACGACGGTCCCATCGGGCTTCCGGGAACACTGCGATCCACTCAGTGTACAGCAAAGCCCCCAGACAGTTCTAGAAGCCCCACGGGAGTATTGGGGAAGGTGCTGGGACGCTCCTTCACGAGCACAGAGCTTTAGGAGGGGATTTTTTCACTTTTTTCCGTGCAATTGACCGACCCTACCGTTAGATAAATCCAGGAGAGGACAGAAGCTGGAAGAGAGGCTCCCTCGGCCCCCACACACCCACTGAACTGTCCCGAGCACCTCCTGGATCCCCGGGCAGGTCCACGTGTCTGTATGTGCGTGAACATGTGTTCACATACCTGTTTGCAAGCATGTGTTTGCAGGCACATGGTACACAACGTGTTCACATGTGCGCACACAGGTGTGCATGTGTGGCTGCCCGTGTGCTCAAGGGTGTTTGTGCATGTGTGCACGTGTTCCCGTCCACCACGTTTCTGTGTGTGACCCCCGGCTCTGTCCCATGCCCCCATGCCTGCCGCCCGCTGCAGGACCAGAGGCCTTTCTCCTGATTGGCTTGTCTCTGTGCGTCTCCCACGGGCCTGGACGGGTCTGGCGCGGCTCTGGGCTGTGCTCGTGGCCAGCAGTGGTCAGCCGTGCGTGCACAGCTGAGTCTGGAGCCAGCCACGGCGTCCATCTGGCCTCTCCCTTCTTCAGCATAGACGCGAAAGTGGTTCTTATGTTTTTGTCTCTGTATTTGGGCCACCCCAGGGCTCAGGGCTGACTCTGGGCTCTGCACTCAGGGATCCCTCCTGGCGGGCTCGGGAGGCCTCGTGGGTGCGGGGATGGGAGTGGGCTGGTCACGTGCAAGGCCCGCCGGCCGTGTCTGCTGGCCCCTGTGCCCACCACCCTCATTCACACTCTCACGGTGGCTCACTCTCCCCCACGCCCTCACACTCTCAAGATCACTGTCACACTCATGCTCGTTCACACTCTCACACTGACCCTCACGCTGGCTGTCTCGTGTGTGTTCACTCACGTTTGCTCTTACCCCGTCTCTCGTGCTTGCTCACACTGGCCTCACACTCGCTCTCTCCGGGGCTCTAAGTGCAGGAACCCTCCCGGACCCTGCTTCAGGCCAAAGGCCCCCAGGGGCCCCCGCAGCGGCCTGCAGGGACAGGCTCGGTCTCAGGGCTCACTTCCGGGGCTGGGGCGTTCCTGCCCTAGGCCACACGGTCCCCAAAAGCCCCCGCTGTGCTGAGGGGAGTGACGGGGTGAGTCAGGGTGTCGCCATTCACGGCACCCCTCCCGTGAGGGTGCCAGGGCGTAGACCCCTCCTGGCAGGGCCGTCCAGGAAGGGCACCAGTGTGCCATGTGGGTCCACCTTGGCACTTGGGCTTGACCTGCAGCCTGGGCAGAACCACGGGCCTGGGCCAGGGCTGGCGCTGCCGACCCCTCCCCCACACCGGCCATGAGCCACCAAACCATGGGCCGGCCCCACCTGGGACCTGGGCCTCACAGGGACCCGCCGCCCCACGACCATGGGCCGGGCCTTGGGGCGGAGTGTCCGTGGCTGGTTGGTTCTTGCTTCCCTTTGTTCTTGTTTTTCCTCTCGTGTCTCGTGGCAAACCAGATAGCGAGGAAATCGCCAATGGGAACGGAGCGTCGTTCTGATTATTGTGGCTAATTAAATAACACTCTCGGTGACGCGCCACGGTAATTAGCTCCTTTCCCTCACTCAGCTTTGCCTGTTAATTTAGTTCCTAAATTTATTTCTGAACTATGGACTTAATAGATGGTGACTTTAATGAGGTTTGAAAAACGCACCAGTTGTTGATCAGCTGGCTCTTAGGAGTCATTCTGAATGTGACATAGATTTCAGGTAATTTGAAGGTAATTTCGAGAAGAGCCGGCCATTTCTTGGGAAATAATTGAGAAAGTAATGGAAAGGTGTTTGCTATTTATAACACGGCGCCCGGTGGCCTGGATGCTGCTTTCTGTTCTCCTGCCCATCTTCCCCGATTCGGTTTCTTTCCTGGCCTCCTCCGAGGCTCCAGCGACGCCTCAGAGCATGAATTTGTGTGCCAGCGGGTGTGTGTGCAAGTATGCGTGTATGTGCACGTGCATGTCTGTGTGAACGTGAACACGAGTGTGCGCAACTCTGTGTGCATGTGTGTAGCAGTGTGCATGCAACTACATGTGTGTGTGCACGAGTGCGTGCATGCATGCGAGTGTGCATGTCCAGCGATGCTGGTAGGGGCAAGTGACTGACCATGGTACGGCCATGGGAGGCAAACAGCTCACACCCTGACTCCCGCTCAGCTGTGTGGACACTGCACTGGAACCTGCCTCAGAGGTGCCGGGGGCCCAGAGCCTGCTCAGCCAGCGTGCGTGCCGTGGGGTTGATGCCAGAGCACCACTGGCATCTCCAGTGTCACTGTGCCCCGGAAGATGGGGCTCCAACCCCTTCCGCTCCACTTCTGCCTGCTGTGTCCCGTAGCATGACAGAGACCCTCTGCCCCACCCCACCCCCAGGCTGGGCACCATACAGCACGAGGGGCACCAAGGTCCAGTCCTGGAGCCCTGGATGTGGGAGCACGCCAAGGACCCAAGGGGGGAGCAGACGAGCCCTGTGCCCGGCCAGGCTCACCGCGGGGCCACAGCGCTGTGTGACAGGTCCTGCCTCCGAGCCCCACCTCAGCGCCCTCGCCCGTCTGCCTCGCTCCCGGCCCTGGGCAGCGCGGAGCAGCACTTGGACCTTCTTGCCCAGCATTCAGCCGCCGTGTTTGGAAGCAATTAATGGGGAAGCTTTCTTGTCCCGCTGCATCAATTGGTCTTGAGGCGAGCAGCCGCCAGGCGGGGTGGGGGTGGGAGCCGGGGTGGGGTGGGAGGGTGGGGGGTGGCTGTGCTTTTCGCGTTCCCACGCGAGCATTTCCCCCCTCCGCTGGCGGTTCTGCAGTGGCTCGAGGGCCAATTACCTCGGGGCACTGCCGCGGGCCGCTCGGGCCTTTCTTCACTGGGAGCGATGAGGGGACAGCCCAACAAGGCCTCCACAAATATGTGAAGTGGCTGGAGAGCCTTCAGGGTACCTGTGAGGAGGGTCCTCCAGGCGGCTTAGGGAACAATGGCCGGGGGCAGCCGGCCCGGCTTTATTTTGTCCACACGATCCATTTCACACGCACCCAGGCAACTGCTGAATGGCGGATTAACGCGGACTCACCTTATTAAAATGGGGGTCCAGGGCAAACAAGGGGGGTGGGGGGCTCGAATCTGGAGTGGAGGATTCCTGAGACCCTTTGTGGCCAGCATGTCACATTCAGCCCTGCTGGGAAACAGGCGGTGATTCCTGGGACTGTCCCCGGTCGCAGACCCTGGCAGGGCTGACGCTGTGACCGCCGGGCAATCGCTGCAGGTCCCCTCACGGCCCGCCGATGCTGGGCAAAGGACCCCTGCTCTGAGGGGGGTTCTGTCCCTGCTCTGGGGGATATTCTGTCTCAGTGCCAAGCCCCAGCTTTTAACCATTCCCAGGACAGAAAGTCGGGCACACACTCTCACGCCCAATACCCAGCCGTACCAGCCACGCTGCCTCCGGGTCCACACTGCAGCAGCCACAGGAATCCTGCTGATTATTAGTGTCTAATGCAGCTTATCGGGGCGTAGCATCATGACAAGGGTCCAGGAACGCGTGTGCACACGTGCGCGCACACACACACCCCCCCCAGATTTCTGCCACCAGAAACTACACACAGACACAGACACACACACACACACAGACACACAGACACAGACAGACACACACACACACACACACACACACACACACCAAATTTCTACCACTAGAAACCCCATCCACGGCTCGTGCTGGCTTTGGACATATCTGCAGGCAGCCCGGGAAGTGGCCGGCTTGACCAGGCTCCACTTCCCGTTGCCGGCTCTGTGGCCACAGCCACATCTGCTCCTGATAACGCAAATAAGCTCGTCCCTGAGCAGACGCCTAGGCCTGACCAGAACCCCGTCTGTTTCCTCGCCCAGTTTGGGATTATGGAGCATTATTGTATCAGAAGAAAACACACTCTGAAGGCAAAATGGACACGATCTGGCAAAGTGGTGACTCAGTTACCAAAAGGGCTTTCTCGGATGCACATGTGATTTCCAGGCGCCGGCACGGACAGCAAATAGTGACAGGGGACACAAAAGCCAAGGACACCAGGCCGAGAGCCAGCAGGCGGAGCCCAGGGGACACACAGGGAGCCCAGCCGAGGGCCTGGAGCGCGGAGAGCAGGGCCAGGTGTTGCTGGGGCGGAAGCCGCACAAGGGACCGTGTCGCCCCATGAGCCCAGAGGCTGGGATGTGCTCCCGGGGTCATCAGACTCTGTGAGTCAGATGAGAGTCTGGGCCCCGGAACTCAGCCCCAAATCCCGGGCTGGGGGCAGAGGGAGGGCGAAGACAGAGCCAGCCCGGAAGTCTGTGAGCCCGGACAGTGACACTACTGAAAGCAGGGGCAGCAGGGTGGAGGCTGGGGCTAGGGGTCTGTGCTGGGTCAGGGCACGTGGACGAGGACATCAGCCCAGCAGGAGCCGGAAAGCGACTGACGTCAGCTCCTGTGGGACCCAGGGCCCGTCCCCTCACCAGAGCAGAGGGCCCATGTGTCTTGGGGCGGGGGGCAGAGAATGCCACCGGGATCACATGTCTGTGTGTATGTGGGGGAGGAGTCAGTGTGGCCCTCGCTGGTGGGAGCAGCCCCAGGAAGGCTGATGTCACCTGCTGTGTCCCGGACAGCCTCTGGATGGTCGACGTCACCTTGACAGGAGCAGCCCCGTGCGGCGGCTGTCTCAGAGAGCCCTGAGCCTGTCCTCGGGAACATCCCCAGCTGCAGCAGGCAGGAAGGACCCTGGGTGACGCCGAGCAAGCAGAGACGCCTTCCCTGAAAGGCCTCCTCTGGCGGAGACGGCAGCGTGGACAGCGTCACCTGCAAGCGGAGAAGAAGCGGAGTGAAATCTTTCGGTGCTGGCCGCCCTAAGCCATGATGGTCTCTGCTGTGTCCATCAGGGTGTTGAGATTTTTATCTCCAGTAGAGAAACGTAAGGAAACCCTGAGAGAAAACACGAATGAATCCCTAAGCGCGCACCCCCCACCAGGCCGCCGTCTCCAGGCAGGCATCAGCACCAGGTGCATCGCGGTTGTCTTGGGACTCGCTCAGGTTCGCGGCAGCTGCCCTGGCTCAGTGGTGTCACCGAGCCAGTCTCCCTGGAGGGACAGGACACGGCCCTGGGTGGGCTCCAGACCGTCACACCTTGTCCTGGGCGCGGGCACACACAGGTGATGGTTCCCGGTGGACTTCAGGGGACGGCAGGCGTGGATGGACAAGGCTGGGCGTCCGTTGAGTTCCTGCAGCTGGGCAGGAGGACAAGGGCGGCACCTACCAATAGCACTCGGGGTCGGCTGGTGCTCTGGGGAGAAGCGGGGACCCTGAGACTGCCCTGCTCCGTCTCAGGCTCTGCTGGTGGCTCTGAGGCTGCAGCATGTGGCGTGGGGTGAGGCGCCGGTGACCCGAGGCCCGGGGAGCCCCTGGGGTGCCGCAGAGGCACAGAGGGTCCCCACACTGCCGCCGGCCCACACAGCCCCTTCTTGATGCTTGGCCTCAGTCACCCCTTGGCCTGCCGCCCTCTGGGTCCCGCGCAGGCCCGAGGTGCCTCCGTTCTCCCCATCCCTCCCACCCATGGGCTCTTGGGGCTGAGACTGACAAGGCACCCAGGGAAGAAGGCCCTGGGGTGCCGGATCCGAGGAGAGCAGTGGGTACAGCCCTCCCCCCACCCACACACACACACACCAGCAGTGCTACAGCTTTCTTGACAGGGAGCTGAAGTGGGCAAACGTGTCTCGCCAAAGCAATGTATACAACAGGGCTTGTTCGTGCCGCCACTTCTCCGAAAGAGAATCTGAAAAGCGGTACATCACTGTGTGCACTAGCCATCAGACAGCATCCTAAAATTGACATAAGTATTACTTACCTTAAGCACCGCCAACCTGCTCTCATTCAAACCTGTCCTCTCCAGTCCCAGGACATACAGTCCCTGAGGAGCAGAGCATCAATCCGGACTCTGGACACTTCTTCCCCGGTGATGGTGACGTCTCGCAGCAAGGTCACAGGCGGTGGCCTGAGGCCGAGATAAATAACGGGAAATGGGACCTTGAGCTTGACGAAGGGAAATGCAGCTCTCAGCCCCGGCCCGGAAATGACCCTTGAATTAGCTGCAAGCCCACGAGCGCCTCTGAAAGCGCCAGTGGAGCTTTTCCAAACCCGGCCAACCTTCGCCTTTCCCGCTGGGCCAACCTTGCCCTTTCCGCCCAAACCAACGCTTTCGCACCGACCCAGCTCCACTTCCCGGGCATCCGCCCACTTTGCTGTCCTGTGCACAGTAGGCTTTGTACAGTGCGAGTCAGTACAAAACGCTTTCCCTCCACGATGAGAAGACCTAGTTCTTTCTTCCTGCCGCTTCTGCACTGGCGCCGGGCCCTGGAGTGGGCAGGGCTGCCCCTGGGGTGCTCAGGGGGCAGGAGTTGCTGGGGGGCTCCCTCGAGCACAGCCTGCCCTCAGTCCATGCTGCGTCTGCCTGACCCAAGCCCATTCCCCCAGCACGGCCACTGGCGGAGCGCTGAGCAAGGGCCGAGTGGGCCAGGAGGTGCCCAGGGCAGCTGCCGAGGGCTGTGGTGCTGGGGCGGGCCTGGCCCTTCCTCTGCCCCAGCCGGGCCCTTTCAGCTCCCTCGTTTGGTCGCTGTGTAAGATTCTGCTTGGAGGGAAACGCTCCCCCGTGAGAACTCTGGGGCCACGAGCACGCCACCCCCCATCACACAGCCGGCAGCAGCTGCAGGGCACTCAGAGACTCGGCAGGACACAGCACAGCCTTCTAAAGGCACAGCTGACACCCACACAGGCACCCTGCGGGCCCTGGCTAGAAGCTGTGCCTCACCCCAAGAAAATCAGGGCCCCTGTGGTGGTGAGACGATCTGTGGGGCCCATTACTGGTGGATCCTGTGAGACATGAAAGAAGAAACTGGGCGAGGGCAGACTGGGCCCGGGTGAGGTAAGGAGGTCTGAGCATGAAGCGCAGAAGAGGCCGAGCAGTCCTGGGGCTGACACTGAGGGGCCTTGGGCACACAATGCCACCGGGGGCCAAGGGACAGAGCAGGGACAAGAACTCACCACTCGCCTCTCTCCTAGGACAGGGTTTGCTCCAGATGCAGCCAGAACTTAACCAGAGCCCAACCAGGCTCAACAGAGACAGGAACCTAGCCAGTGGCAAACTAGAATCCAACCAGAGCCCAACCAGAATTCAATCAGAGCCCACCAGAACCCAACTAGAACCCAACTAGAATCCAACCGGAGCCCAACCAGAATCCAACCAGAGTCCAACAACAGCCCAACCAGAATCCAGTCAGAGTCCAACAAGAATCCAATCGGAATCCAACAAGAAACCAGAGTCCAACCAGAACTTAACCAGAAACCATCCAGAGTCCAACCAGAACCTAACAAGAAACAAATCAGAATCCAACCAGAACGGAACAAGACCCAACCAAAATCCAACCAGAGTTCAACCAGAACCCAACTAGAGTCCAACCAGAATCTAACCAGAATCCAACAGAGTCCAACCAGAACTCACTCAGAGTCCCACCAGAATCTAATCGGCATACAGGAAGCTCTGGTTCTGTCCAGGGTGTCGACCCCCAAGGAGAGTAGAGGGCGGGTGAGGGGCAGTGGACCAGGAGGTGTGATGTTGGGGAGACTGGCTGGGAGCAGTCCCCTACTGGCAGCAGGGACATCTGACTCAGTGCGGAGAGATTTTCTCCTCCTGGAAGTTTAGTCAGAGGCTTGTCGTCTTGTGGCTAAGGATATTCAAATGCGCACTTCATGCTGGATCGCCCGGGTCCCAACAGTGCCATGTGCCATGATCCAAAGGCCCGTGGCCAAGACCTTCCCCGGGCCCGTGCTGGCCTGCTGCTCCTGTGTCCATGGTTCTCCAGCGCTCTTCAAGAACCATGCTCCTGGGGAAGAAAGTCAGCCTCGGGCAGGGTGCTCAGCTGGCCCCAGCGCAAAGACACTACCACGGAACAGTCAGCCCGACTGTGACCACCTTTGGAGCGCACGGCACTTTAATAAAGCTTGGGAAGAATATATAGGCCAGTCAGTTAACAGCACAGCCACCTTCCAGTGGGCACACAGCCTGGAGACTGCAGAAACAGCATCATCTGACACCATCACAACCCAGGGGACCGTTTTAAAAACTTGTTCTGGGGTCGCACCACGGGGTGCTCAGGGCTCACTTCTGCCAGGGCTCAGGAAACCATATGGGGTGCTGGGGCTTGAGCCTGGATTGGCACGTGCAGGCAAACACCTTTTCTGTCCCCTCTCTTTGGACCTGATGGGACCATTCTCATCACCTCCATTTTCCCAGGGAGAGAATCGGTTTGCAAACATGGTTTGACAACTTATTGTGATAGGGTCATGGAAACGGACAACACGTGTCCAGGTTTCCTTCTGTGCCTGGCAGTGCCTGAGTCGACTCTGAGGCCCTCCTCTGTCCTGCACAAGGCTTCAGGCTGACGTCTGTCCATCTGCAAGCTCACTCTACTTTGTTCTTTGTCTTTACTCCTGACCAAGTTTCATTCTGTCTCATTTTCATGAGGTGACGAATTTTAATTTTTTCCTCAGTCTTTAAAGCCACTGGTCACGGCCTTACCCTGGGCACCGTCTGCAGCCAGAGATCTCGCCAGTCACACCTCTTTTCTCTCTTTCTAAAACATTATGATCACTTACTGCACTGAGCAACTCGATCGATGCACCTCTTAGTTGTACTGGGTGTGCTTGGGATCTGCTTGGAGTGATAGCACAGCGGTAGGGCGTTTGCCTTGCACACAGCCAACATGGCCGACCCGAGTTCGATTCCTCCGCC
>JAOXYA010000009.1:340894-379774 GCA_028565675.1 Sorex palustris | reverse complement strand
TTCCGGGGGCGGGGCTGGGCTGTGGGCGTGTCCGAGACTCCGGGGGCGGGCTCGGCTATGGGCGTGTCCGAGACTCCGGGGGCGGGGCTCGGCTGTGGGCGTGTCTGAGACTCCGGGGGCGGGGCTCGGCTGTGGGCGTGTCCAGGCAGAGCCCTGGAATTGGCCTCCCGTGACGTGGCTGCACCCCTGATGCCCGTTGGTGCGAGGTTCCTTGGGATGTGGCCTAAAAACGTTGGGAGCGCAGAGGAGGCTGGAAGGGTCAAGGCCGGAGGCGGTGGGCGTGAGACGGGGCCCTAGGGTGCGAGTCAGGCCTGCGAGCCGGCCTCACTCGCCCTGCCCGGGCTGTGCTCACCGCCGGACTGGCCTAGTGCTGGCCGGGGCTGGCCGCGGTCTTGCCTTTGACCTCAGACTGGGGGTCCCCAGAGCCACGAATGGGAGCGGGGGTTGGTTGCTCACGTACCGAGCAGCTGCGCCAAGTGTTTGCAGCACTCAAAGCCCAGGGTCCTAGGGCAGAGGGCAGTCCTGGGAAGGTCTGTCCCGGACGCCGCAGCCGGGACACCCGGCAGGGACACGAGGCCCCTCTGGACTGCAGATACAGTTGTGGGTAGGTGGGGGCTTGATTCTGTCTCGCTGGCATTTCGGAAGCCGAAGGCTCTGATCGTGATCCCGCTGAGTGCCGCTGCCTGTCCCGGGGGACTGGGCTGCTGGGCCTGTGGCCCGCGGGGACCCCCTTTCTGCCCTGTGGGTGCGGAGCCTGAGGGAGAAGGCACAGGGGCACGTGACACCACCCAGCCCGAACCCAGATGGGCCTGGGCGGCAAAGCACACGCCTTGCTGGCGGAGACCCGAGTCCAGTGTCGCGGTCACTGTGGGGAGCGGAGGGTGTGGGCGCCGCCCGCAGCTGTGGACAGCGGAGCCCCAGGACGGGCCGGAGGAGACCCTGCTCCTGCCCTGGGCCCTCCCACCCATCTGCAGGGGACACCCCTGCGTCACTGCCGCTTCCTTTCTGGGCCCCTCTGACGCCTGACCTGATTCCCCCACCAGCTGCGAGGGCACTGAGGCAGGAGCAGTTTCCTGGCGGTGCTCCAGTGAGGGGGTGTGGAGGCGCGTGTGCTCACTCCTGTCCTCGGGCGCAGCCCTCTGTGCTCCGTGGGGTCATGCTGCGGGCCCCAGGCAGTCCCTGAGGCCTTCTGCCTGCCTGGAAGGACGCCCTGGAGGCCCCTCCTCCTGCCCTGGAGGCACGGGCTCTGAGCCCACCCCAGCCCACACTGGTCAGCGTGGGGTCCCCCACTTCCCCTGACCCAGCAGCCAGCCTGGTCAGCACTGACCCTGCACTCTCTTGGCAGGAAGAGAGGAGAGGACGGGGAGCTCTGAAGGCCAGTCAGCGGCCCTGGGATGTCCAGGAACAAGGTGGGCAGCACGCGCCCCAGCTGTACCGGCAGGGTCCAACCTGGACTCCGCTGAGGAGGGGCTGGTCGCCGTGGTCTGCTCGCCGTGTCCAGGCCCGGGGCCACGTCCCACGCTGTGAGATTCTCTCCCGCCTCACGGCTCCCGGCCTGTCCCGGCGGCTGCAGGCTGCTCGGCCTTTCTGCTTGCAGGGCCCGGCGCCGAAGCTGGACGTCTCGGCAGTGACGGCAGCCGCCCTGCAGGACCACATCCTCCGGGACCGGCAGCTGCGGGGTCTCTCGGCGGCCCACGGCACCCCAGCCCGGGCGCAGCTGCGGCAGGAGCGAGCCGCCCTCCGTGCCCTGCGGAGCAACGCCAAGGCGGTGGTGGACACGGGGCTGCGGAGAAGGGCCAGGCCCCCACCCGCCGCCCTCCCTGGGACGGAGGAAGAGGCCGTGTTGGACCCCCGGCCACCACCGCTGTCGCTGGGTACTAGCTGAGTGTGCGGGAGGCAGGCGCGTCCCCTCGGGGTTGCCCCACCTTCCCAGGGTGCCGAGTGTCCCTGGGTGTGTGCTGAGTGTGTGACTGTGTGTGTGGCTGAGTGTGTGACTGTGTGGTGTGTGTGACTGGCTGTGTGTGACTATATGGCTGTGTAGGTCACTGTGTGGCTGTGTGTATGTGTGACTGTGTATAGCTGTGTGTGACTATATGACTGTGTGACTATGGTTGTGCGGGTGACTGTGTGTCACTGTGTGTGGCTGTCTGAGTGGCTGTGTGTGACTGTGTGGCAGAGTGTTGACTGCGTGTATGGCTGAGTGAGTGGCTTGTGGCTGTGTGCGACTGTATGACTGTATGTGACTGTGTGTATGGCCTTGTGTGTGACTGTGTCCGGCTGTGTTTATGGCTGCGTGACTGTGTGTGTGACTGTGTGTGTGTGACTGTGCGAGAGGAGGCCCGGGGTGAGGGAGGGAGAGACACACTCACATCTCCCTGCAGTCCCCGGTGTGGCCTGGAAAGTTCCGTGTTCCACCCCTACTGCTTCCCGGGTGCAGCTTGCCCTGACCCTGACCCTGACCGTCGGGGAGCTGCGGCGGTCCTCTCGGGGCCGTCTCTGCAGGACTGTCGGCTCCCTCCGGCCTGCTGGGTGGTGCTGAGGCGGGGTGGGGAGGGGACGTGCGGGCCGGTCCCTCCTTCCTCCCGGGAGGCCGGCTGACACTGGAGCTTCTCCACACGGGCTCGGGGTTCTCGGGACCAGCCCGGATCCCAGCCAGCCTCCAGCAGGGCGCGGGGTGGCCAGGGGGTCGGGGCTGGGGACACTGACCACCCCGGCCCACGACAGCACAGAAGCTGGGCCTGGTGCCCCCGCCGCCCCCGCCGCTGTCCCCCGCCGGCTGGGAGCGGGTGAAGCAGAGATCGGTGGCGGAGGGCGACTCGGACCGGCCGTGCCCCATCTGCAGGGAGGATTTCGAGCTGAAGCCGCAGGTGCGAGCGGGGCCCGGGGCACGGAGGGGTGGGGCCGCCCACTGGCAGGGGCCCAGTGGAAGCACGGGGGGTCCCGAGTCCCAGCGTAGGCAGGTCTAGGGCGTCAGCCGCACGCTGACCCCAACAGGCTGTTGACCCTCCGCTGCCCCAGAGCAGGGACTTGGCCCCCGCTGGCTCAGAGCCAAGAGCCTCTGGTCAGAGCGTCTCTGCGGTCGGAGCTGGGGGCATGGGCCGAGGCCCCGGTTTCGCAGTGGAAGGGGCGCACCCAGGTGCCTTCCCGGCTCCCCAGGGCCTTCTGCTGGGGTCCAAGTGGAGCCTGGGAGCCCACGGCACGCCGCGCCCCTGCACCCGCCCCACAGCCGCAGCACGGTCACACTGTGGCCTCCGCCTCGCCGTCCCCCTCGCAGCGTCCTCCTCCCTGTCCTGCAGGTGCTGCTGTCCTGCTCCCACGTGCTCCACAGGGTGAGGCTCCTGTGCTTTGGGGGGGCGGCGGGTGACGCCTGAACCCGCTGGGCCGGCCGGCCGGGGGCCGGTGAGGGGCACCCCGGACTCCTGTCCCCCCACAGGCGTGCCTCCAGTCCTTGGAGAAGTTCACCGGCAGGAAGAGCTGCCCCCTGTGCCGCCAGAGCCAGTACGAGACCCGCCTCATTCACGACGGGGCCCAGCTCTTCAGGGCCAGGTGCGCGACCAGGTGTGTGACCCGCGTGCACACGGGTGTGACGAGCCGCCTCCAACCAGGTGTCGAATGGATGCGGCCAAGGTGTGCGGCCAGATGTGAGCAGGCGTGTGAGCAGGTGTGTGAAGTGTGTGAACAGGTGTGTGAGCAGGTGTGAGGTGTGAGCCGGGGTGTGAGAGCAGGTGTGTGTTAGCAGGTGTGCGAAGTGTGTGAGCAGATGTGTGAGCAGGTGTGTGAAGTTGTGAGCAGGTGTGTGAGCAGGCGTGAGGCCGCTCGGGCCTGCAGCACCTGCAGCCGCGGGCCCGGCCCGTCTCTCCCTGCGCAGCCGGCCAGCGGGGTCGGGCTGCAGGGTCAGGGCTGTCCCCTGCAGGGTCCAGGCGTGCTGGCGCGGGCACGTGGTGAGGAGGTGGTACCGGCACCTGAGGAGCACCGTGCCGCCCTCGGACCCAAAGCTGCGCAGGAAGTTCTTTGAAGACAAGGTAGGCGTGAGGCCCCAGCGGGGGCAGGGGACGGGGTTCGCGGCCGGTTGGCAGCAGCGGGGCCGGCGCGGGGCACGAGCGAGCAGAGACGGGGTGCGGCCCTCTGCCCCTACCGTCGTCCACCACGGCAGGCGGGTGTGGAGGGAAAACAAGGGCTGCCCTGTCCCTGCTCCCTGGAGAGCGCCCGGCTGAGGGGCAGCCACTCTGGGGCCCCGCAGATGGCACCTTCCCACCCAGTGATGTCACACGGGCACACACCCGAGGGGACAGGGTGCTTGCAGGGGAGACGGCCGGGAGCTGTGGACACCATTGGCGGCTGTGTCACAGGAGAGGGCCTGCGCCCTGGCAGGCTGTGGGCATGCCTGGCACCGCCCCAGGCACCAATGGCAGAGGGCGCGGGCTGCTCACAGCCCTCCCCTCGGGGCCGGGGTAACGTGCATGCCTGGAGCTGTGCCAGCCGTGCCCACAGCCTGCCAGGGCCATGGGGTAGCCCCTCCTGACAGCTGTGCCCCGGCCGGGGCTGCTTAGTCCTCACTTCCTGACCAGTCACGGGGACGGTCTCACAGCAAACCGGGCAGCACCCAATGCCACCGGCCATGCCCCCGCTCCCCGCGAGTGACCTGGGGCCCGGGGCCACGTGAGGTCCCGTGGCTACTGTCACTGCATCCACGACCTCCAACAGGCTGAGCTTCCCCTCTGTCCCGGATGGGGCCCTGACGCCTGAGCCCCCCAGAGCCGCCGCCAGGAGAGGGTGGGGTGGGAAGGGCTCCGGGGAGCAGCAGCGGCAAGGGTGCCCCCCGAAACAGCCGTGCGGGGCTTGGGTGCCACTCCAGCCTCACGGGCCGGCTGTCCCGCCACGCCCGTCCGGTGGCACCAGGTCCGGTGGCCACGGCATCAGGTCTGCCCTGCCCCTCGGTGCCCGCGGTGGAAGCTCGGGACCCGGGGCCTCTCCACGGACTCAGACGGGGCCCGGTCTCGGGACTGAGATCAAAGGCGCCGGCAGAGGTCACTGGAAGTGCCACCGCCTCGAAGCCCGGGGTCCCCAGCGGGCAGTGGGGCCCTCCAGCGCCTTTGATCCTTATCGAGCGGGAGTGGCGGCCCCTCTCCCCAGTGGAGTCCCGGGGGGCGACCCCACCCCCGCGGGGGCTTCTCTGCATTTACATCTCCTCAAACAGCGCTAGCCGCAGAGTTTGCTCAGCGCTTGACTTCCTTTATCACATGGAGATGGCAAACATTCTGTTGCCAGCGTCAAGGGGCTCCGAGCACTGAGACGGGAAGGATAGTAAACCCGTAAAAGCTTATCAA
Organism: Sorex palustris; assembly: GCA_028565675.1. Lineage (NCBI taxonomy): Eukaryota > Metazoa > Chordata > Mammalia > Eulipotyphla > Soricidae > Sorex > Sorex palustris. The sequence continues at coordinate 374,447 of JAOXYA010000009.1, read as the reverse complement.
CGGATCCGATTGATACGCCGTAAATTCCAGGCTTTTCACTGGCCCGCACAGGCGGCCGTAAGTCAACACATTAGTAAGCGATTTGCTGCCATCGAGACGGAGCCGGGCCTCCGGGCGGGGCGCGGGCACTCAGAGTTCACAGGCGAGGGGCGTCCCGGGGCGTGTCCAGGCCGCGGCCGCTGCCGTGCGCGGGGACCGGTCGGAGGGACGCCCAGGGAACGCGGCTGGGCCGTCTGGGTCCTCAGGGGCTCGGGGGCTGCCCCGCCGTCCGCGGGCAGAGCGAGCACTGCGTTCCTTTAGAAGGTGCTGTGCAGGGTCCCCCACGCTCCTCGCCTGGGCTGGCTCCGTCATGGGGCAGCCGGCACCTGCCTGCACAGGCCTGGCTGCTCCACCAAACCTCCACCGTGCCCGGGCCTGCCGGCCACGGCCTCGTAACGCCCGCCAGCAGCATCTGCCCCCACCGCGGCGGACGCTCGGGGCCGGGCCCGTCTGACCGGGGAGCCCAGCACTGTCCGGGAGGACCGGAGGGGGTCTCTGCATGGATGCTGGCTCAGGCCGTGACGCCATGAGGGCCCCTCGGGAGGCCTGCTGGCATCCAGCCCTGCCCCCACAGGAGCCCCGTGCAGTCCGACTGTCCCCGTTCTGGAGCCTGTTTGCAGTCCGACTGTCCCCCCCGGGAGCTGTTTGCAGTCTGTGTCCCCTTGGGGGCCTGTTTCTAGTCTGACTGTTGCCCGCTTCCAGTCCAGCTGCCGCCTTGGGGGCCAGGTTAGTCTGACTCTGCCCCCTCCAGAACCGGCGTGCAAGTCTGGCCGTGCCCCCAGGACTGGTGTGAGTCTGACTGTGCCCAACTGGGAACTGGCGTACGTCTGACTGTGCCTCCTTGAGAGTCACTCAATGTTCTGACTGTGCCCCCTGGAAGCGCATTTACAGTCCGATTGACTCAGCCCCCTCAGAGGCAGCTCGCAGAGTGACGGTGGCCGTGTATAGGTACGGCACTGGCGGGCGAGCAGGGGCTACTGGGCACAGCGGACAGGGGAGCAGGGGCGGCTGTCAGTGACAGGTAAGCAGGAACCGCCGTGTGCGCCTGACGGGAGCAGGGGCTGCCGCGCAAGGGTGAGGGGCATTGCGGAGACGGGGAATCGGGGGGCAGGACAGGGTCGGGGAGAGGGAACCACGGAGAGGCGGCCCAGGCCCCAACCTTGTGTTCCACACGCTGCTGTCCAGGAGGATCCGTCCTACAGGGGCGGTGTGGGCAGGGACTGGACGGGTGACCATCGAGGGGGCGTCTCTGGAGGGGCAGTCACTCTCCAAGGTGCCTGAGGCCGAGGCAGCAGGCCAACCTGGGGACCGAGCACTGCTTAAGGCAGGGACGGTCTCTCAGCAATGGGCTCCGCCAGCTTGGAGCAGAGTCAGCAGCGTGCAAGGGTGGGGGGCGGCGGTCCTGGCTCCGTTATGGCTGGGCGCCAGCCGGGCCCTGGCCCGGGCCAACCCAGAGATGGTGCCACGGCGGGGAACACCCTTCTCCGCCCACGGTCAGTGGCAATGACCCAACGAGCTGCGGCCGGCCGGGACAGCCCGGGAGCAGGGAGTGGACGCCGAGGCCCAGGGGCTGGCCCGGTGCCTGCCCGGCGGCTCACACGCACCCGCCCACCGGCCCGCCCCAGTTCACAGAGATCAGCCAGCGCCTGCTGCGCTCCTACGGCACGGACGTGGACGCGCTGCTCTCGGAAGTGGAGCGCTGCCTGGCCGTCAACCGCGGCGTCCTGCGGCAGCTGGAGGAGGCCAGGGGCCGCGGGCTCTCGGCGCAGGACTGGGAGAAGATCCAGGCGCAGGTGGGCGGGGACCGCCGGGGTCGGGAGGGGCCGCCCCGAAGCCGCTGACCTGGCCCGGCCCGCAGGCGCTGCGGCGGGAGGGCACCGACTGCCCCATCTGCCTCGGCCCGCTGTGGGCGCCAGGGACCGGCCGCCGCGCCACCGCCCTGCTGTCCTGCTCACACCTGTTCCACCACACCTGCCTGCTGGCCCTGGAGGAGTTCTCCCTGGGGGACGCGTCCCCCTTCCGTGCTTGTCCCCTCTGCCGCTCCTGTTACCGAAAGAAAATTCTGGAAGGCTGACTCCACAGTTGGAATGATGGAACCCAGGGGCCGGGGCCACTCCTCGGGACGCCTGTGACTCGCGCCGTCACGCTCGGGCCCACGCAGGCCCGCCACTCCCCACCAGGCCCGCCCCGGGAGTTGCTGTCACCGGGGTCCCACTGCCCTGAGCCACGGGGGCGCCACCACTGCCAAGGGCCCCCGTGGCAGGTCCCCAAAGTGCGCTAGTGGGCAAGGAGCTGCTCAGTCAAGTGGCCGTGTCAAGCCGCGGATCTGGAGACTTCCTGGAGAGCGAGCAGGCGGCTGCCGGCTCTGGGCGGGGAACCGGCACAGTGACGCTGGACCTGCCTGTCCCCACAGCAGCCTCGGGGGTCAGTGCTCCCGAGGGCCTGGCCATAGGCACACCGCGGTCACACGTCAGGGCTGGTGCCACGGGGCCAGCCTCCATCCCTGACACACATGGGCAGGGGTGTGTGTGCGCGAGTGTGTGTGTGTGTGTACGTATGTGTGCGTGAACATGCCCTTCGGGCTCCGGAGCAGGTCGTGGGCCAAAGCAGTGTCCCTTACCCCACCGGCGGTCACACAGACACTCGGGCTGCCAGGACCTCAGCACCGTGGGTGCTCGTTCTGGAGAAACCTGAAGACATGGACCCGCAGCCCACACTCACCCCTGCGGGCGGCACCCACACTCCACACACACACACACACACACCACAGCAGCACGCAGGTGCACGCTAGGGAACCCTGGCCGGGTCTACCCCACCACATGGCCAGCACAGCCCACCGAGCCTCAGTGGGCCACTCACACTAGAGGCAGCCGGCAGGGCAGCTCCAAGCCAGAAAGCGGCCAGACGGGCACCAGGGCAGAGAAGGGGGGCTCAGAATCCCCACGGTCTGGGCCTGGAGGCCGACCACACTGACCATCATGTCCACTGAGCTCTCATGGGCGCTCGCATGGCCCTTCCTGTCCACCAAGCTCTGAGCGGGCGTGTGCTCTAACTGACCTTCCTGTCTGCTGAGCTGAGGGGCTTGCACTCTGACCTTCGTGTCTGTGTCCACTGGGCTCTGAGGGGCGTCTGCGCAGACTGTGTCTGCTGAGCTGTGGTCTCCAGCATGCTCCAGGCTGCCACGGGAGGCAGCAGCAGCTTCCAGCTCCCGGAGCATGGAGCAGATGCCTCCGTCCCGGTGGGCGAGCGGCAGGACCCCACTGAGGGCTCAGCACAGCAGCTCTGAGCTGAGAGGCGGCGGCGCGGCCAGTGGGCACCACTCTGGCCATGGTTTCCTCGTGCAGGCCCATGCCGGCCAGTGCGGGAAGGCCCCTCACCTGCTCCATTTCCCCAGCCCCGGCCACTCAAGACGGAAAACACAAAGCACGAGAATTGTTCCCAGAACGTGAAATCACTTTTTGCAAAACTTTTATGTCGGAGACATTGAAAAGGTCACACTTGGAAGTGTCCCTTGGAAACGAGCAAACGCAACACCGGAATGGACGGCGCAGTGGGCGAGGGGCCCACAGCACGTCCCTGTGGCTCAGTGACAGGCCCGGAGGGGCCACGGGCGAGGCCGCCCTCAGTGCATCCGCGTGGCTGGCGCGGCAGTGCTGCTGCTCTTGCCAGGGGCCTGCCACGGCTCTCTGGGCAGCGGGCAGCAGGGCCCGGGGAGGCACCACCCGAGCAGGACCAGGGGCCTGGCACAAGGGCCACTGCAAGAGCCTCAGGCAGGGCCACGTCTCTCAAAGAGGCAGCAGTGTACGCCCCGTGGCCAGTCCCGAGACATGCTGGGAGGGCAGCAGTGGCGACGTCCACTGCGTCACCGTCCTCCTGCCGCGGGGGCCTGGGGCTGGCCCCAGCCATGGAAGGGCCCTCCTCCCCCCACACCAGTGTCAAGAGGAAGTCCTCCCCACTCCCTTCCCCCACCAGGAAGCGCCACGTGCACACGGGCAGGAATGTTCCAGCTTAGAGCCTGGCTGAGCCCTGCGGCCGTGGGCAGAGCCCCCACCTCCTGGGCATCGCTGCCCCCAACCATCCCAGGGAGCCCTGGAGCCCGCGGGCACAGCCCACCCCACCCCCACCGGCCCGTGCCTGACAGGGTTCCAAGACCCCCAGCCAGCCACCTCGGTGGGAAGCTCGTGGGACGGACAGTCGCCACAGAGAGCCTGAGCCCCTCTCAGGGCCCAGGGACCGGACCCCTCCAGGGGCAGCAGCCCTGTTCTGATGAGGCGTCCAGGCCGGGCCCCTCTGCTCCCCTCGTCAGTGCTCACCCAGCAAGTTCCCAGCCCGACGGCTCCCAGTTGCAGTCCTGATGCCGAGGAGCTCAATCCAGACACGGGCAGTTCTGATACAGTTCTGAGACACGAGGGACGTCCCTCGCTCCATCAGGAGCAAGACACAGGTGCCCGCGCTCCCACGCTGGGCGGAAGGGGTCTGCGTTGAGTCCACTCAGCCAGTCACTGTCCCGTAGACGGCCATGAGCCACGTGTCCCCGCAGTGTCCCGCAGCGACCGCCCGCAGGCTCGTGCATGGAGCCCACCAGCTCCTCACAGTGAGGACTCGGAGGCCACCTGACAGGCCACTGCCCCCGGACACTGCCGCACGGCCTGGCGGGTCAGCCTGGAGCGCCTGTGAGCCTGAGGCTGCGCCAGGCAGTGAAAGGCCGTCCGAGCCGGAAGGACGCGACAGGGAATGAGGCTCAGAACCGAGTGACGGACGTGGCACCTGGGGGTGCCCGGCTGCCAGGAGGGGCGACGCATCACCCGCTTGGACAGTCACGGGGCCGCAGGCCATCTGAGCATGGACACACCTTCCCGGGCCTCGGCCTTGGCTCAGGTTTCATGCAATCACCCCACTGGACTCCACGGCCAGTGGGCAGGGGAGTCAGAAGACTTGAGTCCAGGCCCCAAGTTCTCGGCAAGAAACGTGGAGTGCTCCAAGCCGGGCCACTGCCTTGGGGACCGGCCGCTCACCGCCAGGTCTCCGAGCGGGGGGGGAACTCCTGTGTCCTCCCTGACACGGCCGCGTGTGCACTGGGACCACTGCACAGCAGATGCGGCCCCCGGCAGCCCCGGAGACACGGGGTCCTCCGTGTTTGAGAAGATGGGCCTGGCCACGCCCTCGGCAGGGAGGCCCAGAGGGAGCAGGGAGGTGACGCGGACGGAGGCCTCCGTCTGCCTGGGGCACGGGGCCACCTCACAAGGCCTTCTGGTGCCCATTGGCTGCAGGCTTGGAGCCGTCCGAGTCCCGGGCAGGGTTCGAGAACTGCAGTTTGTGAAGGCCTGCAAAGGAAGAAGTGCTCAGATAGGGCACAGCGGAGACAAGCCTGGGGCAGAGGACAGGGATGGGGCAGGGAACGGTCAGGTGGAAAAGACACAGGCCTGCTGACCACATCATGCATCGCCTCAGGGCCACATGGGCCCTCCCGACCATATGACGTGTCACCTCAGGGCCACGAGGCTTCTGACACCGGGGAGGAGCCACAGAGCTGCAGTTGGCACCGCATGCTGGGACATGCCTACCGCGCAGCCCCGGGGGCTGAGGAATTCATTTCCGTGAGGTACCGATCTCCCTCCTGTCACCCCGGAACCTCAGATGAGGAATTTCTCCCACGAAGCCCCAGGAACCAGGTGGCTGCTGTCCCACGGCCGCGTCACTTGGCACCAGTGTGTCTGCGCCTCCCTTCTCCGAACGTGGCCCCCCAACCCCCGTGCGTGCCATTCCTGCGGCCCATCTTGCTGTGGCCCGTTTGCTGATTTGAGCCCCCGAGAAGCTGTAACCACCCAGGGACCCAGTTTCCCTGTTTCCACCCCTCACAGCCTCACTGGGCCTGCGGCAAGGGGCTGAGGCAGGAGGAAGGTGTCCAGCCCTGGCTGCGCCCGCTACGGGGATGGTCCAGGCCCTGAGGACAACGCTTCTGCCCAGGGCTGCCAGACCATAAGGACACAGGAGGCCACAGAGGGGAGGGGCGAGTGCCACGGCCAGGGCCACGAGGGGGCCACGGGAGCTGGCCTGCCCGGAGGCACCGAGCCTCAGCCCTCCTGGGACAAGACGCGGGAGACTCCTGGAAGGGCAGCTCCGCCCCAGAGGCTCAGGCCCAGGCCCACTCCGGCCCCGTCCTGCGGTCACAGACAGGCACAGCTCACTGACTCTGTGGGGGTCACTGCAGCGCCAAGGTAGTCGGCCACGCAGGCTCAGCCTCGGTCTGCAGCTTTCAGGCTGGCCAGGACGAAGAGCCACACGGAAGCTCGGGCACTGCGGCGGGGAGGGGACACGGCCCCAGGGGGCCACTCGGGACCGGGCGTGCCCGGGGAGAGAACGGCACGCCAGGCAGGAGTGAGAGCCGAGCGTGTGGGAGGAAGGGGGACAGACAACAGCGAGTCTGAGGGGACGAGACAGCGGTGACGGGGACACCAGGACTGGCCAAGGGAGACACCGCAAGCAGCGGAGAGCAGACGCCGGACCGTGGGCGGGGAGGGCGGGCAGCCGTGAGGAGCCAAAGGTGGTGCCCCGCGAGCCCACCCTGGGGAGCGAGGGGGAGGGGCAGGGAGGGGCGGGGGCCGCCACCACCTACCCAGGGCGCGGAGCAGCTCCTCGCGCACGGCCGAGGTGAACTTGCGCACGAGGCACAGGGTGGTGACCACGGCGAAGAGCAGGTTATAGGCCAGCACGATGTGGAAGTTCCCCAGCCAGTTGAACCTCCCGAAGTCGCCCAGCAGGTCGAAGCGCGTGATGCCTGCAGGAGGGTGAGCAGGAGAGGCTGAGCCAGCGCCTGCCCGGGCCCCCTCCCCAGCCCCGTTCAGCCCCACCAGGGACACAGCCTGGGCAGCCCGGCCTCGGGGGTGGCCTGCAGACGCTACTCTGAGGGCCGTCCTCGGCCGGCAGGGATGTGCCAGGCGGGGCCCCCGCCTCCCCGGGGCCGCAGGAAAGGGCCAAACAACTCGGAGCCGCGTCACCGAAACGCACCGAAGGACGCATGCCTCACGCCAGCGCCCCGAGCCTGGCCCGGCCTGCGAGCACTGCAAGGCGTCACCCTGAGGAGCGGGACGCACGTGTGAGTCCACAGGAAACTGCCCGCTGCCCTGCCCTGGGGGCGGGCGGAACCCGAGCGCAGCCAGTGGGGACGCACCTCTGCACGGCCTCGCAAACGCTCCCTGTAGCCGGAAGGCACCCCCAACAGGCGGCCTGAGCCAGAGACCTCGGGGCTCCCTGCCCACGGAGCCCAGGGAAGTTCGGGGGTGCTGGGCCTCACATATGGGCAGCCACATCCCTGGCCAGAGGCTCCTTACACACACACACACACACACACACACACACACACAGAGCTGTATGTCACAAAGGTCGCTCGCGGAGAAACTGACAAGCGTCCATCCGAGGGGAAGGCTTCCCCAGGTCTGTCAAAGTCCCAACTGACACTCTGGGCACCGTCCAGCCCAGCACAGTGCGTGCGGGCAGCGCAGGGGCAGGCCCACCTTCCAGAGCCATGTCCCCCCACCCCTGTGAAGGAGCCCTTTCCCTGTGACGGGACTCGGCGCGTGCCCCTCGCCAGCCCAGGGGGCCCGGAAGGTGCCGTGTGTGCCCCAGCCGGGAGGAGGCCAGACCCGCAGTGGGCCGGGGAGCGAAGGGAGTGAGCGCTGGCCTCCCCACGCCGTCCTCACCTCGGGGCTCCACCCGGCACCTGCCGTGGGCACCGTCCTGGCTGACAGCCAACTCGGAAACCAGCACGGGAACAGGCGGGCCTGAGACAGGTCGCAGCAAGGGAGTTTTCCGAACCTAAACTCCCTTTGGAACAGCACTGGTGCGGAGAGTCAGCTGACCGGTCACTAGCTGCTCTCCCCCCAGAAGCCAAAGCCCTCAGGAGGCCACAGCGGGGAGACAGGCCGAGGCTCCGATCAGGCTCTGCAGGCAGGCGCGGTTCCAGTGGCCACCAGGAGGCCCCTAAGTGGGGTCGCTGGAGGGGGCAGGGGAGAGGCGGGCGGGCGGGGGCAGGGCTGAGTGGGACGGGGGCGGACGGCAGGCCAGGCTTAGCCACGGGCCAGCCCTGCCGGGGCAGCAAGGGGTTCATCCAGCAGTGCTGCCCCCGGGCCCAGACGACGTTCACAGGGTCACGGGCCCTCAACCCGGCGCCTGACCGCCCAGGGAGCGGGGACAGCAAGGCGGAGCCGGCGGGCGCTCAGTGCATCCCACCACGGCTCGGCAGCACGGCCGTGGCCGAGGCCACACGGGCCACGGGAGGCCCAGAAAGCAGGCGGGGACAGGAGGAACACGGCACAGAGGGTGGGAAGGGTGAACGCCGGGAGACGTCCCCGACTCCGTGAAGCTACAGACCGCGGGCTGAGGAGGGCGAGGGACAGCGGCAAGGAGAGCCACGGGAGGGACCCGGCCACGCCCCCGGGAGCCACTTGGAGACGCGCGCAGGAGGCTGAGAGCGACCGGCCACGGACCGGCATCCCGGAGAATGGGCCGGGGCAGCGCCTGCTCTCGGCCCAAACCACACAGCTGAGGCTGAGGGAGAATCTGCGGACGCACAGACGCGTCTCTGCAGGCCCACGGCCAGCCCGGACCGGGGCTCGCCCGGAGCCACGGGGCCTCAGACACACCTGCCTGCCGCAGGCGCAGCTCCCCGAGACGGGGGAGAAGAGCAACGGGTGCGAGGCAGGGCGGGGCAGCCGCGCAGGGGCGGGTGAGGGTGACAGCTCTGCGACCCGACAGGGAAGCGACCCGGGCCGGCAGCAAGGCAGGGGAGGGGAGCAGGGGTGAGGAGAGCACAAGCAGGAACGGCAGGGGCGAAGAGGCGGGAGGCAGGAACAGCGGCGAGCCCCGAGGGAAACGGGACCCGCAGGCCAGCGGGAGGGGATGTGGGCAGAGACACCCGCACCCCAGGGAGCCACAGGCATGACGAGGGACGACCCAGCCCCGCCCGCAGCTGACCGCTACACCCGGACCTGGGAACGAGGGCGTTCGAGTCGGGGCCACGGACGCTGACGGCACGCAGCAGGGCCGACACAGCCTCCTCACGGGGCTCAGACTGGGTCTCGGACACGCCCATGGGAGGCACCAGCAACAGAGGCTGGAGTGCCGCGTGCCAACGAGCTGGTGTTTCCTGACTAGGATGAACTGCAGGAGCACTGTCCCTGGAGTAGGGCCAGTCTGTTTCCCGCGTCTAATCTACGCTCCTCTTAGAGACGTCAGGTCCCCTGGCAGTAGCTGGAGCCCAGAGAGGCCCGGGTCCCCCCACAGGCCGGCGACCTCCAGTGAAGGGCCGCGCCAGGGCAAACCCCACCCCGATCAAGAAGCGCCCGCTTTCAGACACAGAATTCCCAGGGCTGAGGCGGGCGCCCAGACCACGAGGCCCAGGGTCTGGTGAGGACAGGCCCCCAGAAACACCCCAGCAACATCAGCCCAGAGCGACAAGAACTGAAGCCAGAGACCGAGTTCTGAAAGCAGCAAACTCCAACTAGGACTCGCCCCACGGGGGAGCCCAGTGCACCCCCGCAGAGGTGCAGCGGGACACAGGCAGAGCCGAGCCGAGAGCACCGTCCGCAGGAGGCGGCAGCAGGGGAGGGGAGAGGAGGGGAGGAGAGGGGGGGGAGGGGAGAGGAGCTGCCTCTGAAGCCAGCTCGAAGCCTGAAAGGAGCTTCTCAAAGGCCAGAGACTCCCGCACCCTAGGTGTGGCCTGACGCATGGAGGAGCCGGTACAATTCAAGCTCTTAAATAATTATTTAAATAATAGTATCAAAGGTTCTTTCTGCACCTATTCAGGGGCTTTTTTTTTTTGGTAGAGATTTTTTCCCTTACTGATGCAGACACTTAAGCATTATGTACAACGTTTTCTAGCACAAAACCAACTTTACCTTTTCAGGATGGGACATAGTTTCAAACTTTTTAGAGGTCTGTCCAGATGTTCCTTTAAATTTCTCAAAGCATCCTCATTCTATTTTGTGTGAATTTTTAAATGAATTAGCCTAGAATTATTCACTATATTGTTTCATTTAGATATATAATTTATAGATATATTAACATCTATATTAATTTAATTTATAAAATTGTTTCCATTTATAAAAAATCGCCTTTGAAAAACTCCCATTACCTTACCCGTGACACCAATGTTGCGGAATTTCAGGAGTTCAGCTTCTGCATGTTGTCACCACCTCCGAGACAAAGAAGATAAAGGCCTCTCTCGGGTGTGGGCGTGAAGACCCCAGCAAGGGCACAGCAACTGGCAAGAGGCATCTTACAGAGGTGGGCTCACTGGGCGCAGGGCGGGGCGGGAGCGCCCCTCGGGGAGGGGGCACTGGAACAATGGATGCACGAAAGGGGCACTAACGGGAGTATAAAACAATAAAAATGGACGACTTATAATACCCTAAAAATAACCCGATCTAAAATTCTATACCCAGCAAACATATCTGAGGACAAAGAACAATAAGGTAAAATCCAGACATTTTCTACAAACAAGGGGAATGAGAACAGGACACACACACACACACACACACACACACACACACACACACACACCTACCTAGAGGTCCTGTCCCGAGGAAAGGGCTGTACTAGAGATGGTGCCCCAGCACAGAGGGACTGTGGGAGTCACGTGTGTGCGACTTTTCAGTAACAAAACAAAGGGAGACAAGGATACTGGACATGACCAAGAAGAAAACAAATTGGGACCTTTTAAAAACTGCAACTTAAGGGCCAGAGCACTGGCACGGCGGGGAGGGCACTCGATCCCTGGCACTGCCCGGAGTGACTCCTGAGCAGAACCAGGAGTCAGCCCTGAGCCCCACTGGGTGTGGCCCCCAAATGCACCTACACACCCAGTGTCAGTGGCTGCAATATCAAAATCCAAAGATTAAGTTGATGAATCGCAGCAGGCAGACCTTGGTTACGAGGGACGAAAGACCCAATCACTTAAGTGACTGAAGTGAAACAAACTGCAAGAATGGGGGGAACGTTCACTTTACCTGTGAACTCAGATCGGGGTGGGCGACCCCCGCATCCCCGTGCTTCCGGGAGCCTGGCAGTCACGCCCAACAACTGCTATAAACTCAGAAACGGCCACGATTCAGAGACTCACGAATAAATCTCTCGGAAGAGAACAACACGCCGCAGAGATGCCTCCAGACTGCAAAGGCCCCATCCAGCTGTCCCACCTTAATTAAAATTTTAGAGTTCCTGGAGTGTGTGGCCACACACACTCTGCATCACTGAGGTACCAAGAGGAGCACACCACATTTTATGGGGTGTACAATGGAAGGCAACCCATCTCAAAGTTAAACACACACACACACACACACACACACACACACACAGGCTCACCTGTAACGGCATAAAAGTGACCCCTCATGCAAGGACTTAATGGTGTTTGGGCGAGAGACCACACTCTCCATACTCTTTCTTCTAGGAAAACTTTTCTGGATCATTTTTAGCAGATCATTCGTAACAAGCAACACAAAATAAATTCTTCAGGTCCTGCTTTGGGGGCAGGCCTGGGGGGCGTGGAATTATTCTAAACATGGTGGTGGGAAGGTGTAATGGTGGTGGGGTCGGTGCTGGAGCATTCAATGTGATGAATCATCGTGAGCACTGTCACACTAGGAAACATCAGCTGTGCGTGAGACTCACCCCGGCCCGCAGGAAGCTGCGATGGCTGCGTGGGAAGGGCCCCTGGGGTTCGAGACGTGGGGGCTGTGGGCTGGGGGCTCCCATGAAAGGCTTGCGGGCACCTGCCCAGAGCGCAAGGGCAGCCGGGCGCCGGGTGGGTGGCTACAGTCCCAGACTCACCTGCCATAGTGCAGGGGCAGAGGACATGGTGCCGGCGTGGGCCGGGGCCCTGGCCCGGGGCCTGGGCAGCCCGTGGGCCAGTGAGCAGCTGCCAGGTGAGTGGGGCCGTCCCTGCACTCCCGCCGCTACCCGTCATGCATGGGCAGAGGGAGGGGTCGGGGCCGAGGGGCTCGGACCAGCGGCAAGCAGACCCGTGGGGTGGGCATGTGGGGCTCCAGGGAGCCGGGCCCACCCCCACTCAGGAAACCAAGGCCCTGCCTGCCCCCTGCAGCCGCGCTGGGCCCCACGGCACCTGCACACGTCCACGTCCCTCTGCTGCCCGCCAGGGACCGGAGGCCAGGAGAGCAAGGGGAAGGCACTGCCAGCCACCGGCCGGCTCCTGGCAGGGCCACAGCAGGGCACAAGCAGGGTGCAGCCACCCCGGACACCTCACGGGCTGCTTGGTTTGGTCTCTGGGTCACACCCGGCTCTATGCTCAGGAATCCCTCCCAGTGGGGCTCGGGGGACCCAACGAGATGCCCGGGATCGAACCCGGGTCAGCCACATGCAAGGCACTGTACTACCACTCTGGCCCCTGGACGCCTCTTGTGCAGCCCCCAGAGCTGGGGCTCCCTGTAGGGTGCACACGCACACACAAAGGCACACACACACACGCACACATACACACGCAGATGCACGCATGCACGCACAAACACGCACGCACACACGCACACATACATGCACACGTGCACATATACACACGTGCACACACACACACACACACACACACACACAGGCAGGACCGGGCAAGGCAGGCACAGGGCAGGAGGGAAGAGGAGACTGTGGGACACCGGCCACTCCTGGGCCACGGTGGGCTGACACGAGGGTGGCCGGACACTTGCGCTGGACGCCCTTCCCCGGCTCTGCTCTGCACAGGAAGGAGGGGAGGGGCGGGCAGGAGCAGACACAGGGAGCCCCGTGCACCCCTCTGCCGGGAAGGCGGCCCAGTGGGTAAGGAGCACAGGCACGCATCTACACTCACCTGTCGACACCCGCCTGTATAGACCCATCTGGTCTGCACCCACCCGGTCGACAGAACTGCACGGCCCGTGGGGCACACACCTGCCCAAGTCCCGTGGGCCTCTGGGAGGAACCGCTGTTCCTTTTCTTTACTGATAAGTGACTCAGGGGGGCACGCAGTGCAGTGCGAACCCCAGCCGTCCCAAAGCACCGCCAGGGTGACCCCGGGGATGGAGCCAGCAGTGACCCCTGAGCCCTTTCCTCACCAGACACAGTCACTGCTCAGAACAGGCATCACTTCACCCCCGGTGACTTTACCACTGCACGTCCGATGCTGTGGGGTGTCCGATGTGGACTTTGTGGTACCCTGACACTGCGTGTACACACTGTGGGCACACACACCCACGCCCCTCACACGCCCGGTCATGACGCGGAACTAGACTGTGATGCGTCTTCTCTAACGTCACTGGCGTGCGTCTGGCAAGGCAGGGTGGGGGCACGGGAGAGCCGGCAGAGAGAGCGCTTCCTAAAGCGGACCCCTCCTCAGGCCGGAGACAGAGACCCACTTCACCTCCGGGAGTGGCTGGGAGGCAGGTGGCAGATGTCATGGGAGGGTCGGACGAGGAGAAGTTTCAGCTCCTCGGAAGAACAAGAGGTCTGAACGCTCGAGGCACTTTAAAATCTGCATTTGGGTCCTGTGTGACTTATAATTTACAGAAGAACTTGGGGATAAAAAAGTACCCAAAAAAAGAGAAAATTTAGGGCCGGAGCGACAGATAGCAAGCGGGTAGGGGAGGGCGTTTGCCTTGCGTGAGGTTGACCCGGGTTCGATCCCCAGCTTCCCATAGGGTCCCCCGAGCACCGCCAGGAGTCATTCCTGAGTGCAGAGCCAGGAGGAACCCCTGTGTGTCACCGGTGTGACCCAAAAAGAAAGAAAAATTTAAGTGCAAATTGTGTTGCCAGAGACCTAGTCACACGTGGCACAGGAAGCTCCTGCGAGCTACCGGGGCCCAGACACGGGCAGGTCCAGGGTGAGTCCTGGCGTGGAGACGTCACCGCACCATCTCACCGCACCACCCCCAGCTCGGCGCAGAGGCCAGACCAGCCCCGCTGTGACGTCACCAGCCTGGCTCCGACTCAGCCCCGGTGCCACCCACTCCGCGGCTCTGGGCTGGGGGGATGCTCAGGCCGCTCGGCCTGGCCCGGTCCGTGCGTAGGCACCAGGGGCCCCGTGGACGGGTGTGGGCCTTCGACTCCTCCTGCAGGGAGCAAACCCACGTCCGACACAGCTGATGCCAGCCCCGGGGGTGTCCAGAACAGAGGGCCCACGTGCCTGAGAGAATGCGCTGGCCGCTGGCCCCTCCAGGTGGCGTCTGGAAAGCCGCGGGAGGGACACGAGGCGAGGGGAGCTGCACGAGGCACCTTCAGTAGCCGAGCCCCAGGGAGAAGGCAGGCAGTGCTGGAGCGCCGAGCGAGAGGGGACCCTGGGACGGGCGGGGGTCCCAGAGCCGGAGCACCGGGCCTGACACTCAGCCACGAATACTCTGACTCGGCAACTCATGGTGGTTCGGTTTGAAAGGCAACTTCGAATGGCGTTTAGAAAGGAGCCAGCAGAGCTTGTGCGGGAGACACGGCCCGGCAGGGAGCGAGGCCCCAGGAGCCTCGCCGAGCTCGGAGGGGCCCCCGCCCACGCACGGCGGCTGCAGCCAGTGCCTGCCCGGGAGGAGCCCGGGGCACGCCCTGGGCCCATCCCCGAGCCCTCTGCCGGGGCGTCCGGACCCACATTCCCAGGGTCCGGCTCAGGACATTCTCTGTCCTCGGCCGTCTTAAAATCAAAGACTCCATTCGAAAGAGTCAACAGAGGAGTCACAAGCAACTCGACCGTCTGCATGTCCCACAATACCAAACGGCAGCTTTTCTTTTGGTCCAGAAATGTGCTTTTTCAAGACTGTGAAAGGCCTCTATGAATCTGTTTAGCGTATTTCTTTCTTTTCATCTATTCAGCGCCGCTGGGCAGAACACGGCACGCAGGGCGTGTGGGCGCTGGCGAGGCCCCGAGGTCCACTGTACCCTAATGCGCCCGTAATCCTGTTTGAACAGCTGGGCCCAGGCATTTGTTCGCCGCATTCTAATTGTTCACCTCGCTTTTTCTTCTCCTCAGTTATCTCTATGGCAAACTGCTCGGGAATTTAATTTGTTGATCTTCAAAAAGTAAATTTTGACATTAATGTTTTCTTTGTATTAAAACTATACTCGGCATGTAATTTTCTTTGACAAAATCGGCATCTCACACTAGCGACGACTAATCTTCGCAGCGCACACGGAGGCCGAGCGTCTGCATCTGAGGGAAATCCCTTCTCGCTGTCCTAATGCCGAGGAAACACTTAGCTGCACATCAGGCCGGCAAAGGGTCTGCCTGGGGCCGCCCAGCTTAGCGCCCGCTGCAGCTGCGGGGACAATGGGGCGGGCGCACAAAGGGGAGACCCCGCGCGGGATCGCCCACTGGCACGGGGACGTGCGTCTCCCTGCGGCCCGGGCTCCTCGGGAGAGTGGCCAGAAGGCCCAGCCGCGGCCTGGCTGGCCGACTCCTGGCCAGTAGGGACTCAGGGCGTCTCGTCAGGAGCGGCCCGGCCAGCCGAGAGCATGCCGGGAGCCACGTCTGAGAGAGCACTGGCCAACGCACGGAGCACTGACCGACAGCAGCCGCGCCCTTGCGTGCGGGGAGGCCCAGAGCCGCGCCTGTGACGGCGAAGAGATGATCAAACGTGCCTCCAGCTGAAGTGCTCAGACAGGCGGGGAGGGGACACAGAGGAAGGGAAAAGCAGATGTCCTCCCTGGGCTGCAGGACTCAGAGGCAACGGGGTCCCGGGTGGGGGGCTCAGTGCCAATGGGGTCCCAGGTGTGGGGGTCTCAGAGCCCACGGGGTCTCAGGTAGGGGGCTCAGAGCCAACGGGATCCCGGGTGGGGGGGCTCAGAGCCGACAGGGTCCGGGTGGGGGGCTCGGCGCCAACGGGGTCCCGGGTAGGGGGGTCTCAGAGCCAAGAGGGTCTCAGGTGGGGGGCTCAGAGCTGACGGGGTCCCGGGTGGGGGGGCTCAACAGCGGTGACCCCTTTCCAAAGGCAAAGTGGCTTTGCAGAAGGCTCACAGACTTTCAGTTTTTGATCCACATTCTAAATCACATCACTAAAAACGTTTATATTCCAAGAGTCGGCTCTACTTTCTCCAGACATTTCGCTAGTTTGTGCCAGCAGTTTCCCGCCCGGAGACCGGGCAGCTCCGAGGGTGGTTTGGGGGCCTTTGCCCCACGGGCTCAGCCCACGGCTCCCGAGAGCCGGACAGTGACAGGAGGCCCCAGGCGGGCAGCAACCCATCACGACTCACCCAGGGTCCTGGACATCACGGGCAGCGCAGAGCTGAGCACCAGGATGGACACGCAGTTCCCGATGATCTGCGGAGAGCAGGGGGACAGGGCGGTCACCCCGTGGGAAGGCGGGGACACAAGTGCTGCCATGCCGGCTTCCCCTGGGGACGGCGCTCACAAGCGGCAAGTCTCGCGGGAGCCTCAAGGCAGCCACTTCACCCCCACGCGGCGTCTGCACCGTGGAAGCGGCCGCCTAAACCGCGCACGGGCGAGCAGCAGGGCAGCCACTCGGGTCCCTCCACGCAAGGCCAGACTCGGCTCGAGTTGACACCCTGACCCTTGGCCTTCCGGGGTCATCCAGCATCCAGCAGTAGCATCCAGCACCTACTGCTCTTCGCTGGACGAGGGGCGCCAGGAGACCCCCTGCCCACCCCCACGAGGAGCCAAATTCCCCAAGCCCCCCCCACTGACTCGCGTGCGGCCAGGACACGGCAGAGGCCCTCACCTTGGTCATGGTCGTGTCATCCTTCCTGGGCATGAAGCTCCCGAAGACGCGGAGGCTGTAGAAGCCGACCACCGAGGACACCATCAGGTAGCCGCCAGTGTCAAGGGCCACGGCAAGAGCAGGTCCAGCCCCGCCCACACGCCCCCCAAAGGATACAAAATCAAGATGATCTCCAGCGCGGCCCCCACGAAACCGAAGGCAGAAAGAGACGCACGTCCGATCCCTGGGCCCTGCGGGGGACACGCCTCAGCACACACCGGGCACGCGTGGCATCCCTAGTGGCCTCGGGCTGGGGTCAGGCGCCCTGACTCCTCCCCCAAACCGCCTGGGCTCAGCCCTCCCCCGGGATCTTGGAGGCGTCTCAGAACCACGCGTGTGGTGGGCCCCCCCCCCAGGGCCAGAGGGCAGGAGGGACCTGCACACGCCTCCCCCAACGGGCCTGGGAGCCAAGTCCCCCGGTGGGGCCTGACGGGCCTCCTAATGTGGCACAGACGTGGCCCCAGCACCAGCTTGGTCAAGACCCGAGCGTGCCCACCACCCAGGGGACGGGAGCCCAGAGGGGAGTGCCTGTGACAAGGCAAAGGGCCTCCCTCCTGAAGGGGCCACACCGAGCCCCGGGACTGACAGGTCCACGCCACACCGGGCCCGGGACCAGGCTGGCAGAAGCGCAGCTGTGCATGTCCCGGGCCACCAGGGGCAAGGACGGGGCACGGAGGAGGGGCAGTGCCCACCGGGGCCAGCCCCCACGTGGGTCCTGCTGGACAGCTCTCGGGACAGGGACGTGGACACGAAGACATCTCTGGAGACGCCCCTCCTCGGCGCTGGACTCGGGACAAGGGCCCCAGAGGCCCCAGGCCCGAGTCTCTGGACACTCAGGTGCACGGGGAGGGCTGGAGCCTTGCGCGCAACCTGAGAGAGCCCGGCTGCCTGCACAGGCGTGCCGAAGGGGGTCTCCGTGGGCCAGCGTGGCCCATGCAAGGGGGCTCCTGGGCCCATGGAACAAACCCCGCACGCGTGTGCGCTCCTGCCCGCACAGACACACGTGCACGAGACATTCACACATGCACGCGCTCATGCCTGCGTGAGAACACATGCGTGTGCTCAGACACATGTACTAACACGCGTGCACAGTCACACAGACATGCACTCAGATGCACAGGGACATGCATGCACACGTGTGCACTCCCTTGTGGGCACACATGCACACACGTGACGCGGCACAGGAGAGACGGCCCTCGGGGGAGCGCGGGTGTCGCCCCTCTTACCCGGGACCCCTTGGGCATGGCGGTCTCGTCCACCAGCAGGCACAGGATGTTGCAGGCCACCAGCAGGACCGAAATGGCCTGCAAGGCAAACAGGCATCAGCTCTGCCCCGGACGAACGGGCGCTCAGCCCTCCAGGCAGGAGGCAGGACCATACTGCAGGAAAGGGAGGACCGCAGAGGGAGGGAGGGCTGCACCACAGAGGGAGACCGCGCTGCAGGGGCCGCTCGCTGGCCTGCCAGGCCAGCCCTGAGTGGACGCCAGGGTGACCCCGACAGGCCCCGCGGCTCGCTCCGGCCCTGCTCTCCCTTCCCGGTGTCCCCGAGACGGGTGCAGCCCTCGGGGGGCCGTGGCAGCAGGCGGGCACTCACCGTCTCGATGAGCAGCAGCACCATGACGGCGGGGTACACCAGGTTCCTCTCCCAGGCCGACGCCTTCTTCCGTCGCTCTGCCGGGGCCAGACAGGCAGGGGTTGGGGCCTGCTCGGCGCAGTCGGGCCGTCTCTCTCGGGGGCTCGGGACCACCCCGGGAGCCTCAGGGCTCGCTCGGCCAGCACCCGGGTCAGTCCTGGCCAACCCTCTGTGATGCTGGGGACCGTGCCCGGGCCACCCCGTGCCAGACAAGCGGCCCGCCCACTCAGAGCCGCGTGCCCCGGCCACACAGTCTGCCGAGAGCTGGGATCTGGTTCTAGAATCAAGGGTTCGATTCTCTCTCTCGGCATGAAAGTCAGCTTTGAAATGGCCGGCACTGTCGCGGCTGCTTTGAACGACCGCTCTGCCCACTCTCACCTGAACCCCGCAGAGACAGCCACCTGCTTCCGACTCCTCAGGGCCCAGCGAGGCAGCTCGGGAGCCTGCAACAGGGCCCAGCCAGACACGGGTGGTGCCAGCCCACGCGGGAGCCCAGAGGGGATGGTGGGGCAGGAACGGCTGCCCGGACCACCGACCTTCCTCCCGCTCCCCACCAGCCTCTGCCTCCCGCCTCGGGCTCCTGACAGCGATGGCTCCGCCCGCGTCCAGGCGTGTGCAGCCGAGGCACCAAGCCCCTGGGGCTGGCCCTGGCCTCACACAGCAGAGGGCAGCAGTGGCCGCTCAGAGAGAAGGACTCCAGGCACGGTGGCACTCAGGCCGCCCTGCCAGAGGGAACTTGGGCTGAGGCAGCGGAGAAGGTGGACTGGCAGGGGGTAGGCCTGCCCGCCTGAAGGGCCCGTCCACGGGGGAGCGAAGGGGACACTGCCCAAAGGTCGGCGTCTGTGCCACCATGGCCAGACGCCTGCCGTGGCCCCGGGAAGGTGGCAGGGGTGCGGCACAGAGAGAAAGGAGGCAGGAGGCACCAGGCGGGGGCAGACAAACAATCGGGTGGAAATCCTGAGACCAAGAACCAGAGTTTTAGTTTGTTTCCGTTTTTGTGTTTATTTTGTTTTGATCCATTAGGTTAGACCCAACCGTGCTCAGGGCTTACTCCTAACTCTGTGCCCAGGGGTCGCTCCTGGCGGGGCCTGGGGGCTGTATGTGGTGCCATACAGCCTGGTCAGTCACGTGCAAGGCAAGCACCCTCCCTGCTGTCTCCTCGCTCTGGCCCCAGAATTTCCCCTTAAAAATGGTATTTCTGGGACACCGTGATTCACGAAGATGCTCCAGGCAAGGCTGTCCCTGTGTCTTGGCCGAGAAGGCAGCGACAGCTGACGGGGGGCCAGGGCTCACAGCCCCAAAGGAGGAGGGCAGCACATGGGGTGAAAGGGCCAGGCCGCCAGAACGTCCCCCCCCCCCCGCCCCCTGACAGCGCTCTGATAACGGCCCCGGGTGAAGAGCAACAATCTCCACACGCTTCCCTCTAAGGAAAGTTGTTTGGAGCATTTTCAGTGGCTTTTCATAACAAACAATACAAAATGAATTATTCAGTTCTGCTTTGAATTATTCAGTTCCCACCTCCCTGGGGCCAGGCTACCGGAGGACCCGGGCTCGGCTGTTTAAGAGCCGCAAGCCCTGGAGGTGTCCAGCAGGGGCAGGACCGGCCAGAGCCCAGCACAGCCTCCACCGCCTGCCTGTCCCAGAGAGGCGCAGTGGGCTGTGGAGGGGGCCGGCAGGGGAGAGTCAGGTACAAGAGACCAAGCGCTGGACAGGGAGGTGGCTGAGAGCCTGGTGCTGGGCACGGGCCACTCACAGGGAGCAGGGCTGAGACGGGCAGACCCCAGAGCGCTAGGAGCTGACGAGACGAAGAGGGCACGGGCGGGCACGGCCACACGCGGCATGCCCACAGCCAAGGTGCCCACGGGCAGCCGAGCCCAGCGGGACGGGCCGGGCAGGGCTTGAGGAGCAGGGCCGGGCCCAGCCACCCACAGCACCCGCCGAGACTGCCTTCCGAAAAGTGGACGGTCACACGAGGTACACGAGGCGGCCGTCACAGAGAGACGGGAGGGCGGGCGAGCGCCAGCTGCCCGAGGGGGAGGGAGGGCAGGAAGAGACATTCCCCAAGCAGGAGACCCGGGGTCCGAGCCCAGGAGAGCGAGACCCTCCCCCCAAACGCAGAGTGTCGGGCTCTCCAGTGAAGCTGCTGGGAACAGAAGCATCTCTCAACCTTTTCGGTTTTAGGCACAGAAAAGTCCCCAAGGAGAAACCAGGGCCGACACACGTGCCCAGCAAAAAACACGGTACCTAGTTTTGTCTTCAGCATCTTTACGTTTTCAAGCTCTTGTTCCAGCTCCGCTACACTGTATCCCACGGACGAGGACAGTCCTGCGGAAAAGAGAGGAAACTTCGAGGGACCGAACAGGACGGGGGGACCCTCACATCCCACAGACACGTGGAACCGCCCTCCGGCCCTGACCGCTGTGAGAAAGTCCGCCGCCTCGGAACTTGGCGTGTGCTCGGCCCCCTCACCGCCCGGCTCTCGCTGACCAGACACAGTGGCCAGACGTCCCCGACCCCAGTGCGAGGGCGGGGGGCGGGAGAGCAGTTCCTGCCATCGAGGCAGACTGGGGGCTGGAGCACTGCAGGCTGAGGCCCGGGTGCGCGCAGCTCCGTGACCGAGCATCTCACCCTGACCCCGTTTAAAGAAACGAACGCCCCAGTGCCCGGGGCAGCCCCACGCAGACGCCTCCCGACACACCTCACACTCCACGCGCCAGGTGGGGCCCAGCCCGGCCTCCGCGTCCCCACGCTGACACCTCGCCTGCACGGCAGTGGGGCTCGCGGCTCAGGGCGCTCCGCCCGCCTGTCAGGAGATTCTTCTGGCCAACACGATCCGTAATACAACGGTCGTTTTGAATGTGCGCGACACACACAGTCCTGTTACTCCTGCAAACAGTGCTCCAAACACGCACCACTGGGCGTGGGCCTCGCGCCTGACGCCCACAGGGCAGTGAAAGGCCACTCCTCGTCCAGCAGCCTGCCGGAGAGGACCGCCACCACCCACACTCCACCCGCTCATGTTCTCAGCGTCCCCGGACTCCGGGCCGTGCGTCCCCGGGGCTGGGCGCCTGGCCTGCTGCTCTGCCCCACGGACCTTCCCTATCCGCATGTCCACGTACTCCTGGCGGGCACGGTCCCTGCGGCACTGCCCGTGTGTCCCCACTCCTCCTGCGCTCAGTGGCGTCCACTCGGTTTCCCCCTGCGGCTCTGGGCACCCCTTCGCCTCTCTCCGCTGTCTTCACAGGGTGGAGCGTGTGTCCGACCGGCACCTACCTGGGGTTTAAGCTGCACACACCCCTCACCGCTCTGGACATTGGGTGCCAACTCTGCCGGCGACCGAGAAGGAATCCCACATGGGACCCGGCCGGCAGTGTCCGGCCAGAGAGGGAGGGGGCGAGCGGCCGGGGCCCAAGTCAGGCAGGAGACATGGCGGCCAGAGCGGAGGGGCCACGTGCCCCGGGGAGAGCGGAGGGCTGTGGGGGGCCCAGCAGCTGCGTCCCACCAGCCTGAGAGGGGTCCGAGAGGGGTGGGTGGCTGGCTCCAGAGCACGGCGGGAAGCGGGCCAGCAGCCGTGAGGAGACGCCCTCCTGCCTCTCCGAGGACATGGCTCGGGATCCCCCCCACCCATGGGGGCCACCAGGCTCCCGCCCCGCTGTGCCCTGGAGAGCGGCTTGGGAGGCCAGCCCGGGTCACAGCTCCCTCCCTGCCCCAGAGTGACGAGGGGTCCGGCAGCTGGCAGACCCCAGAGCAGCTCACGGCACGGGCAACAGCCTCTGGCCAGCCCCTGGTCCCAGAGGCGTCAGGGAAGCCCAGCCCCGCCACTCCTCCCCGCCGGAGACGCCTCCTCAGACTGCCCAGTGCGCTGGCCGGACAGTGGACACGCGTTCTGCCTCCCGCTGAGACGCGCCCGTGTGGACTCCTCCGGGTGCCCTGGCGGGGGCCAGTCACAGGTCCCAGACCCCTCTCGGCTGTGGGGGGCGGCCGGGTGCACCGGGCACTCGGCCCCGCTCGCCCTCTGCCCCGGCCCGAGGCCACACGCCTGCCCACGCCCACTGCCTCACGCGGCCCCCAACCGGGAGCCTCTGTGTCTGCTCTGCCGGCCGCCGGGGTTCCCTGCCCGCTCGGCCATCTGTCTCGGGCTGGGGACAGGCTCCAACTCTGCCTGCAGGACCGGGTGTCCCCGGACACCTCACTGCCCGGCTCGGGCCTCTGAGGGAGGTGAGTCCAGTGCCTGTTTCAGGACGTCCACGCGTGCCTGAGCCCACGCTGTGGGGAGAGTGGGCAGCCATGTGCGGGCCTGTCGAGGTGTTGCCATGGGCAGGGGGCACCCGGGGGTGCAGGGCTCAGGCGACATAGCACCGAGGTCAGTCTTCCAGCCAAAGTCCGCGCCAGGCACCCGGGTCTGGCCCCGCGTCCCCCCACAAGCATGGCTAAGAGCTAGCCCCGCGGCCTCTCAGCTCTGGGCAGCGACTCCCAGGCTGAGCTCACCGGCCCTGTCCACCCGTGGGCGAGTCAGGCCCCGAGGCCCTGCCCAAGGCCTGCAGGGCACAGAGAGCACGGCAGGACCCTGACTCCAGAGACGTCCCGGAGAAGCGTCTCCTCGTGGCCCTACTGCAAGCTGCATCTGGAACATTCCATGGCGGCATGTCTAGTCACCAAGTCAAATCTGTAGACAAAACCTGTTCGGGCTAGTTGTGAAAAATGGAAAGGGATTCTCCAAGAAAACCACAAAGCAGCTCATTTAAGGTCAATTTAACGGTATTATTCTGTTTTTCTTCCAGCTTCGACATAAGATTTCGCTACCTCAAAGGAAATGGAAAGAGTATCTATTTGCACTCCCCTGGGTGATTGGCAGCTCAGGGGCAATTAGTCCAGAATTACACTGTCACTAGCGCGCAATAAAAACACCTCCTTTCATCTCCCAGCGCGGCGGGAATACCTTCAGAGCCGGCCACTTTGATCACCTAAGTATTTTTGATCCTGCCCCGCCCGTCTCTTTGGATTCAGGAAAACTAATAGCTGGAGGCAACTTTTCCCGGCTTTATTCTTAAACCGAAAGCCAGCGCGGCCCGAACAGCCCGCTCCCGGGAGAACAGGCCTTCCCGGGGTCCGGTTCCCCGCCACGGCCGGGAGAGCCAGATGCGCGGCACCTGGTCCCGGCTCCGCACGCGGCAGGCCCGGGAGCCACGTGTCGGCGGGAGACACCCAGCTGGCGAGGGCGTGGGACTCGGTTTCGCCCAGCGCCTGTGGCGAGGAGACGCCCGGTGTAAACACGGCTGGCTTTCATGGGCCCGGTTAGCAGGAGCCCCGTGGCTGTGGGCTGCGATGCCATCACGCGCCTGGCCCCCGGGGGCGCTGTCCCACGGTCAGGGGCTGGGCGGGTCCCGGATGGTCTGTGGGGCACAAGCACGGGGGCCAGAGCCCGGGCAACACCCCCAGCCCCACCGAGTGCTCGCAGCGCACAGACTCGCAGGAGCGAGGGGCCAGGGACCAGGGCCAGGACCCCCTCAGACAGGCCTGCGACGCGGCTGAGCGTGGACAGGAGAGACCCACCAACACCCATCCTGAGTAACCACAGCCGGCAGAAGACACAGTCAGCATGAGGTGCAGGGTATGAAGGTCCAATTCGGCTTCTTTTTCTCTTTTAGATACAAGTCATCAGTGAAGCTTAAGCTAAAGGTGTTTGTAAGACCATTTTCCAACGGGCTGGAGCGATGGCCCGGCGGGGAGGGCGTGTGCCTTGCACGCGGCCGACCCGGGTTCAATTCCCAGCATCCCATAGGGTCCCCTGAGCACCACCAGGAGTGACTCCTGAGTGCAGCGCCAGGAGTAACCCAAAAAGCAAAAAAAAACAAAAAACCATTTCCCGAACTTTCTGTCCCTTCCCACCAGAGCGCCAGTCCAGCAAGGAGGCCGCTCATGGTTCTGACCCGGTCTCTGCGGGCAGAGTCAGCTGTTGGCTGAGCCCCCGACTGCAGACACGCGACCTGCGGCCCGTCCCTCTGCTCTCTGGAGCCCCCGTCCTCTGGGCAGCGGGAAGCGTCGCCCCAGGCCCTGAGTCACGGTCAGAGACTCCTCGGGTCGGCTCGGGAGGCCGGAGCGCAGCCCCTGTGGGCAAGCGGGCGCCAGTGCCTGCCGGGCCCATCCGGGACTCGAGTGGCCCAGGCCCCCACCCACCCGGGACATCCCTTCAGCCACACCCACGGCGAGCAGTGCTCAGGAGCAAGGCGGGGAAACGATGCGGAGCTGAGCCGAGCCCGCAGGAGAAGGCCAGGGGCAGCCGGGCCCTCGTGCCCAGCGCCGCGCCACCCGCCGGCCTGGACAGCTCCCCTGGGGCCCGGCCACACGCCGCCCAGGGCTGACAGGACAGGGGCCGTGGCGGCCGCCAGAAGCCAACAGCGAGCGGCCCGCGGCGCACACGTGTGGACCAGCCCACCCTCCGCCCCCGGAGCTGCGCATCCCCGAGCCCTGGAAAGGCCTTTGTGGGAGATTAGGACCAAGTGGGAAAGTAATTGCTGCCCAGAGTGATACGCACCTTATCGCAGAGATGAAAATACCACCTAACAAAGCTGAATGGAATCATTAAGTTCAAAGCCGACAATATTCTAAAATAAATTACATTCAAAGAACTGTGAAGGTTTTGAACTTAAACAACAAAAAATAATTCCTATTCATTATGGCACTTCTAAAGGCACCCAGTACCCCCATAGGCTATACACACAAGAAAGCTAATTATTTCAATTAATGCTGCTGCATTACTTAAACATTTAAACATGCTAATGACCTGCAGCCCTCCTCACCCTGGGAAGGGATTACAAAAGGCTTTCTGCCACAATTAAAGTAATGGGACTTTCTGTTGGACGGAGCTTCAGGAGGGAGGAGGAGGAGGAGGAAGAGGAGGATGAAGAAGGGGAGAAGGAAGAGGAAGAGGAAGAGGAGGAGGAGGAAGGGGGGGAAGAGGAGGAGGAGGAGGAGGAAGGGGAGGAAGAGGAGGAGGAGGAGGAGGAAGGGGAGGAGGAGGAAGAGGAGGGAGGGGAGGAGGAGGAGGAAGAAGGGGAGAAGGAAGAGGAAGAAGAGGAGGAGGAGGAGGAAGGGGAGGAGGAGGAGGAAGGGGAAAGGGAGGAGGGAGAGCCGGAGGAGGAGAGGAGGGGGAGGAGGACGAGGAGGAGGTGTGAGTGCTTTCGGCCGCGGGGACACCGGCCTGACCCCTGCCACAGGCCCCGCTCCAGCCCAGCGTGCGGCAGCTGCAGCCCGACTTCATTCTCGGGGCCTTCCTGCACGCTCACCTCAGCGCTGCCACTCCCCTCCACCCATCCCCACCTCCCGCGTGAACTCAGACACGGCCCAGTCCCCGCCACACCTGCTTCCGCGCCCACAACGCCTGCCCCCGCGCTGCAGGAGAACCCGCAGGACGGGGGGACACGCGGCTCGGCCCACGGGGCTGCGCTCGGGCCCGGGCGCTCGCTCGGCGGGGGGCGCCGTGGCAGCCGGGACTCTGCCTTCACATCCACAGGATGCATGCTCCCGCCCTGCTCGTGGGCCACAGGGGACAGTGGGCAGTCCACAGCCCCTGCACGGCCCTGGTCCACCACGGATGGCAGCACCCAAAGGCCTCCACGGGACGGCACAGACCTGCCACGGGATGGTACCAGGCAGACCGACGGGACTGGAGGCCCCACCGCCAGCTCTGCTGCAGGGGCCACCAACTCGGGCTCGGGCGAAATTCTGGGAAGGCCGGGAGACAGGACGGGGGGGGGGGGCACTGAGCGGGTCAGCAGCACACAGCAGGTCCCGAGCGACCAGCCAGACCTTAGGGGAGGCCTCCGTGGCTGGCACAGTGGCCAGTAGAGGGGCAGTGGACAGAGGCACGCGGCAAACGGGGCCCAGGGCTGCAGAGCTGCTGGGGGGAGCTGACAGCTGGCAGGGGGCAGGGTTGCGCTGAGGTGCTGCCGAGGGCAGGAAGCCCGGCCCCCTGCTGCCCCCGGCACCTCACCAAGTGGGCACGGAGACTGCAGCCTCGAGCAGGGCCAGAGGAGGGGAGGGGCAGGGCGGAGTCAGAAGTCGGGGCTGGGCTGGGGTCCGGGAGGTGAGGGCAGGGTGATGCCCGGGCCCGGGAGGGGACGTGAGGTGGCCAGAGCCCCTCACCGGGTCTCCTGAGGACGCGGTCCAGAGCCACCGGTCTGCCTGGGCGAGGCTGGTCACCCTCCCGGGGAGGGAAGGGACAGGAGGGGGTGGCCGGCAGAGGCCCCCGCCAGGGAACTGGGGGCGGGGCTGCACAGGGAACTGCCCACGTGTTGCTGCGTCCTTCTGACAGTCACCACTGGGGACCCCTGAGGACAGGAAGGACTGGGGAGGAAGCCCCTGACGCCTCCCTGGCCGGGACCATGGGCACCCAGGCCAGCAACCTCTAGCCAAGTCTGTGTGGTCGGAGCACAGCAGGGGGGCCCAGAGTCGCCGGGCACACAGCACCCCATGGGCCCCTTGTCCTGCCGGCAGCCAAGGGCTGGGCTTTGTCACACAACACCCGGCTTCCTTGCAGGTACTTCCAGGCTCCTCAGGGAGTCTCTCGCGGGGCTCCCAGGGCTTCTCTGCCCGCCCTGCCCGGGGGCCTCCTGCCTGTCACACAGCAGCCCCCACCGAGCAGGCAGAGGCTCTGGCCGCCATGTACCCCGGCCAGTGGGAGGTGACGTGGCTAAGGCCATGGGCTTGGGGCTCCAACTCCGAGACCCGTCAGCCTCGGTGCTAACTAAGGCAGCTCTGCGCGTGGGTCCTTGGGCCGCCCTGGCGCTGCTCCGGGCGCCGGATGTGGTGCAGGAGTCGAGCTGAGCGTGGCCACAGCTGCACGCCAGGCAACGCCAAACCTCTGCTGTCTCTCCAGCCCAGAGACGCTTTGAAGAGGGAGACAGATGCGGGACGCACCGCCCCAGCCCAGACGACCTGCGGGAGGCACTGCTGCCCACAGAGGCTCCGCAGGGTCCGGCCCGCACCGTCTCACACCCGATGCCAGGTTTCTGAAAGTGGGTGTGGCCATCATGGGAATTTTTTAAGTTGTGCTGTTTTTCATGAAAACAGGTTGCAACAATTACTTAGTGAAAAATAGTAGATAAAATCTAAAATTCTTTGATCTGAGAACAAGGCCTAAACGTTCTCAACCCTTCGGAGGGATGA
The DNA here is from genome assembly GCA_028565675.1 of Sorex palustris. Classification (NCBI taxonomy): domain Eukaryota; kingdom Metazoa; phylum Chordata; class Mammalia; order Eulipotyphla; family Soricidae; genus Sorex; species Sorex palustris. Next base: position 346,877 of record JAOXYA010000009.1, on the reverse strand, counting down.
TTTAAACGCAGCTTAACCGGGGAGAGGGGGCCAGCCGCCCCCGAGCCACGCCCTGCCCCTCCACTGCGGGTAGCCCTGGCCGCACGGGCTGGGCGGTCAGCACACAGTGGGCAGCATCCAGCCACCGTGCGGCGGTCATGTCGGGAGAGAGGATGGATACGGCAACCACAGGTGCTGGCACCCGCGCCCTCAACCTGCCCCCAGGACACGAGAGCGGGACCATACACGTCTCCTCCTCCAACACGCCACACCAAGGAGCCCGTCGTCTACACCCACTACTGAACCGGGACTCTGAAGGATCGGCTCTTCTTCAAACACTTCCTGGGAGAAAGGCGCAGGGCTGAGAGTCACCTCAGGAAGGTAGAAACAGTAACACTGACCTGTCCCAACGGTGACACTTCTTGCTAAATTATCTCACCCCTCCCTCCCTCCATCGCGAGACCAGAACCAAGACTTGAACCCCGGAGCTCCCTTCGTGGTTCTTGGGAGCTCGTGGCCAGCGCAGAGATGACCACAGATGCCAAAGCCCACTCAGTGAGGCGGCCTGACCCTCTGCCTGGCCCCTACAGGGCACAGAGGGCCAGGAAGACGTCTCCGCTGCAGGCAGAAGGCACACACACACACACACATGCGGCCACATGACACACATCTACGCACACACGCTCTCACACAATGCACACGCGGTCACTGTACACACACGTGCACTTACATGCATGGGGTTACACTACACACATGCACACACTCAGTCACGGCACACACATGCACCTGCATGCGTGAGATCACACTACACACACGCACAGTCACGACACACATGTGCTGACATGCATACAGTCACACACGTACGTGCGCGTGCGTCCACAGTCACCATACACACACATACACTAACACATGCAGTCACGCGACACACATGTACTACACACACACGCACACAGACCCACACTCCATGGGTGGGACAGAGCTGCCCTGGGGCCTCGCCCACAGCTGCCAGCAGGGGGCAGCGCCAGGAGCCACTGCTCACAGGACTCCCGCTGCCCAGGTGGCCCCCAGGGACGAGACGCGGGTCCCTCCTCTCTGTCACTGGCTCGCGCGCGTCCCTCCGCATGTGGGGCACCCCAGGGCCGTCGCGGGCCTCCCCCGCACATACCGTTCAGCCGCCGCTGCAGCGCCTCCTCCTCGAGGCCGATGATGTACGTCTGCTCGTCCAGGTCTTCAAGAATCTGGGGGGAAAGCGAGCTCCTGAGACGCCCCGACGCCAGCCGGGCGCCGGGCCTAAGTCTGCGCAGCCGCTCGACGGAGCTAAGCTCACAGGCCACGCGAAGCACGCGTCTGCGAGCACGCAAGGGTGACGACGGTCCCCGCCGAAGGACCGCACAGATGCGACTCCTCAGGTTCGAGGGCGCGAGACCCAGCACACACAGTGGCACACCCGGAAGAGGTCAGCACAGCGACGGCTGCGGAAGCCCAGGGGACACGCGCCGAAGGAGGGAACGGCCAGGCGGGGCTGCCTGCACTTGCCTGCGTGAACGAGGCACCTGCCGGCCACCTCTCCGCCGAGACACCCGAGAACACCCTGCTTCCACTCAGGCCCCGTGGGGGGGCCACCAGCACCAGCAACGCACAGTGACCGCGGAAAACGGCCCCTCAATCGTCACGTCTGCCGACCACACTGGCCCTCACCCCACTGTCCTGACACGCAACAGCTTGGCCGGGACACCCGGGCCAGCCCAGCGCTCCGGCTCCTCATCCCAGCCTGCGGGGTCCGGGCCGTCAGGAGACCCTCTCTGCTCCCCGGGAGGGATTTTCGGAGGAAGGGTCCCGATCACCGAGTCCTATCAGGACCGTCCAAAATTCCCCCCAGCACCCAACGCGGGTTCCTCCTATCACCCACCACTGCTCTAAGAGAGCGAGACAGTGGGGAAGAGACCCCGGCAAGTGGTCCGGAGACACCGGCTGCCCTGGCGAGGGCGTGTGCAGCCCCTCAGGGGACTGGCCGCGGGCAGCGCTCTTGCCGAGGTCTCTGGGCATCTGATCTGCTGTCTGTCCACGGGAGGCAGATCCTCCCGAGCCAAATTAAATGCAAAGCCACGCGCTAAGCTGAAGAAAACCGCTGCAGACTGGAGCCGAAGAAAGATTGGGCCCAGGTCTGGCACGACGTCGGGAGGGGGCGCCCGGGACTGACAGCTGGCTCGGTCCGAGGGAGGAGGCGGGCGTGAGGGAGGCACTGAGAGCAGGGTGGGGTCCCTGCTACTGCCCAGGCTGGGGGTAGCCGGAGCGCCAGTCACAGGCCTCCCAACACAGGCGACGGCAGCGTGCGCCCAGGCCCCAGCCCTACACGCCTGGGTCAGAGCTCAAGGGTCGCTCCTGGCCTGCACTCGGGGCCATACGGGGCCAGGAACCGAACCCAGGCGGGCCGGGTGCCAGGCAAGCACCGACCCACTGTGCCACCTCCCCAGCCCGACAACGGAAAAGGGCGATTTGATGAATCGTGATACAACTTACACGCACATTCCCTGTCCGTTCCAGAAACAGGTGCTTCGCAAATCGAAGCAAGCAGGTGATCGACTCGGGGAGCGAAGTGACACGTGGCCCCGTGTACACAGACGCAGAACGCAGCCATCACTGCACGCGATGCGCACTCCGGTCTGACCACGTGCCGCGGGTCCCCGCAGCCAGGACTGAGGTGCAGAGCGCCCTGCCGCCACCACAAGACGGCCAGGACGCAGCACTGGCATCTGTGTGGCCCCACAGACCCTGGCTCTTGGGCTCAGGGGGTGACTCGCCAGGAAGGAGCACAGCAACCTGCCCTGGCAGCAGAGGCCGGGCCGGGGAAACTCACCGTGGGCTTCACCAGCAGCTGCCCCATCACCGTGAACATGCGCGACAGGCCAACTGGCGTGCACACTGCGGAGAGAGCAGAGGGACCCGTCAGGGCACTGAGCGGGGGACGCGTCCAGGCACTGGCGGGAAACCCCTAGCCACAGGCAGCAGCACTGCCCACCACGGGCATACGCTGAGCCCGGGGAGTTTGGGGTCCGCCCTCACGAGGAGAAAGCAGCACGTCCTGTCCTGACCCCGCGGGGCCTGAATCTGCGCGTGAGCCTGGCCTGGGGAGCCCACATCCCCATGCTCGCGAGCAAGGGGGAGACCAGCCAGAGAACAGAGGGCGCGGTGGGACGCCAGGCGGCTGTGGACAGCCACTCCGGGCCCCCTCCAACACCTGACGGCCTGGAGTGGACGCCGGGGTCCCAGGCGTGGCCCCAGAGCCGCCGGGACCGTCGAGAGTCGCCTCCACAGGGGCTGAGGCGTGCGTGGGTGTGTGGTTGTGGGTGTGTGCGAGGGGAGGCATGTGCACGCGTCCGGCAGGGGGAGGAGGCTCCCGGGCCGGGCCGAGGCACCTGGGCGGGAAACGTACTTACGGAGGAGCAGCAGGCAGCCCAGCAGCGAGATGCCGGAGTACAGGTAGGGCAGGTAGAACTCCCAGAGGTCTGCGGACAGGCGGGGAGCTGAGCCCGCGGGCGCGGGGGCCGGCCCCTCCCCCGAACCGCACCACCGGGCAGGGAAGGCCCCGCGACCCCCACCCAACCCCCCCACCCCGGCCGAGAACGCACCGTACAGGGACTCCATGCTGGCCGCGTCCTGGCCCAGCAGCGCCGAGGCCACCCACACGATGCCCAGCGTGAGCAGGGCCAGCAGCAGCAGCATGACGAGTGTCTCCAGGATGCGGGCGCGCAGCCCCTGCAACGGGCACACTCACTCGCCGTCGTCCCCGGCACAGGGCCCCAGCCCCACTGACCGCAGGACTCCGCACCCCAGTGCCCGGCCAGGAGGGGCTGCCGCGGGTGGAAACAGAGCCGGAGGCCGCTCGCCAGCCAGACACGCGCTCGGGCCGATCCGCACCACATCGACAACAAAGGGCCCGGTGGATGCCCGCTGGGAGCCCAGAGACGGGCAGCCACGACCTCGGCTCCCCGGCGGGCCTGCGTCCCACGGCAGCCCAGGCCGGGTTCTACCCTCTGCTCCCCCGCCCTGCCTACCGCCCCCACTGCCGGCCTCACCTCTGCCGCCAACCGCGACCCAGGAGAAGCAGTGGTTGGGACAGACAGGGCTGTGGGGCCACAGACCCCCCCCCCCTGCCAAGACCCCAGCCTGGCCACGTCCCCGTCCCGACCACAGTGCCCAGCCAGGAAACAGCCCGTCCTGATCATTCCTGCCACTGTCCCTGTCCCCATCCTGGTCCGTCCCTAGCCGGCTTTCCTATCCGAGTCTGTCCCCGTCACACCCTTGTCTGGACAAAGTGGACAGGCCCCAGCAGCTCCTCCCTGGCCACCTGGGCCACCTGCATGTGGGAGGCAAAGACACGGACTCGGGCACTGCTGTGGGGTCAGACACTGTCCACGGGGCCTGAACGTGCCCAGCTGGGGTCAGGTGGGGTTAGACCTGGGCCCTCTGGGCCCTCTGCATGCCAGGGGTCAGGCTGGGGTCAGGTCAGGTCAGGCACTGCCCACTGGCCCCTGCACACCGAGGGCTCAGGCAGGGCCCCACGATGTCCATCAAGTGTCCACTAGGGTGTCAGAACCGCGTGGGCGCGATCTCTGACAGCCCCGCTGGAGTCGTGCTCCGCCCCCGCCTCCCCCCCCGGCACGGCGAGGGTGCTGCCTGCCAGCTCCCAGCGGGTGAGATGCCACAGGTTCTCCTGGCCGGCAGCAGTCCCGGGCAGGGCTCGGCCACGCCGCAGAGCGCCCTTCTGGAGAGGCACAGTCACGCCTTCAGAGGCAGCTTCTCTGGGGCAGGCGGACATGGGTGCCCTGGGAGAGATCACACACCTCAGACCACGGCCGCAGGGCAGCCCCGCGGAGAGGGTGTCCATGGGCACCCGAGGACGGCACGGAGAGGGGACGAGCCCAGGCGGGGCTTGGCCTGTGCACCCACGGCCCACCCCGGTGCCCACTCCCAGGAGGTACCAAGGCTACCCGTCCGTGGGCCCTGACCAGAGGGGCTGAGTGTTGTGGGAGCAGAGCTGCACTGCCCTCACCAGCAGGACAGGCCCCGAGCAGGCGGCGCCCGGCAGCCGGGCAGGGCCCACACGCCCCTGCACCACCCGTGGGCACCCTCGGGACAGGGGCTCTCAGCAACCCCGGCCCCGGGCCCCGACCTCCCCAGCACACATGAGGACAGCGCCCCCCACTGCTCCGACAGCCACAAGACCACCCGCGGGTCCCTGCCAGCATCACTCTGGCCGTCATGAGCCCCCAGCGAGGCGATGAGTCGACCCGGCGGGACGCCAGAGATGAGAAAGCTTCTCCCTGGAGATGAGAGAGCTTCTCCCCAGACCTGACCGGACATGGAGGGTCCAGGGCGAACACACACTGCCCTCGAGACCCCGTGCTGGCCTCCACACTTCCTGTCGCTCTGAGCCGAGGTGAACGAGGGAGCTGCAGCCCGCGTGTTTCTGGACACGCCGACCCCTCAGACGCGCGTCAACACTTCGCTCCAGACGGTCCCCCACCCCCGCCCGCTGAGAGCCTGGGAAACGGCCCGTTCACAGGACGTTTAAATAAATATCAAGCCATTGTTCCTGTGGAACCAAAAGGGTCCCCTGGTCACATCAGGGTAAGGTTTGCCCAGCGGCCACGTGACAGAGGTCGATAGGAGCCCCGAGAAGGGACAGAAAGGAAACACGGGTATGCTTCTTCGCCGTGAAACTCGGAGGCGGCCAGACTCTCCCTGCCCTGCTCCAGCCAGTACCAGCGCGAGTCAGGCGGAGAAAACAGACCCGCTTCATCAAACGCTTTGCTGCACTCTATGGCAAAATGTTTCACGTTAGTATTTTATGTGACCTAGTCTATGTGCTCGGGCTGGAGCAGTAGCACAGCGGGTAAGGCGTCTGCCTCGCACACGTCCAACCCGGGTTCGATTCCTCCGCCCCTCTCAGAGAGCCCGGCAAGCTACCGAGAGTATCTCGCCCACACAGCAAAGCCTGGCA
>JAOXYA010000009.1:322012-340794 GCA_028565675.1 Sorex palustris | reverse complement strand
GAGTATTCAATATGCCAGACACAGTAACAACAAAGTCTCCAATGGAGACGTTACTGGGCCCGCTCGAGCAAATCGAGTGTCCATTATTCTATGATTATTGCATCTCTCATTCTCTATCCTGTTTCTCCTAGAGATGCATTTATTGGAATCCATCATTCTGCTATCCATGCTTCTTAGCCCCTCATTTATAGTTCTGTCTTTAATTTTTTTTCTTACAATTGAGTAGTTTTCCCTTTTGTAATCTGGTTTACCATTCCTTCTTCAGATATATTTATCTAGGTGTTTTAGCAGTTTGTTGGATTTTTCAAGATATCATTTGTTAAAGTTATATTTAGTGATTTTTAAATTTATTTTCTATTAAATATTTTTTATCATTTATTTTATCTATTTAATCACTTCAAACATCTGAAGAGGTTTTTTGAGTTTAATACTGTCCTACCTTGTAATTGCTATTTTCTGGCAGATTGCATCTTGTTCCATGTTGTGAGTTTGCCTTTGACCATGTTTTATGGGAATATTACTGTAGGGCGTAGGTTGTGGATGCATTCCCATGGAATAGATATTTGTTTGCTTTTGCCATGTGTCCATGGATATTTCAACCTTGCTCCAATTTTAAGTTTGTTTCTAACATGAGTGTTCCCAGAGCAAATAATTTAGAGCTAATTCAAACTTAAACTACTGTAACATGTTCACAGTTATACATTCATAGCACAGCGGGTAGGGCATTTGCTTTGCACGCAGCCCACCCGGACCAACCCCGGTTCGATTCCTCCACCCCTTTCAGAGAGCCTGACAAGCTACTGGGAGTATCGCGTCGGCACAGCAAAGCCTGGCAAGCTAATCGTGACATATTCGATATGCCAAAAACAGCAACAAGTCTCACAATGGAGATGTTACTGGTGCCTGCTCGAGCAAATCGATGAACAACGGGAGGACAGTGCTACAGTGCTATTATATGTGCTTAATATAGTAACGTGCTATGAAAATACTCAAGTTTCTAGTCAAACTGTTTAAGGCTGACCAAGGGAAATTGGTCTGGGATCAGCTAAAGTGAAACCAAGCCTGAAATCAGAGCAATGGCTCAGCGGGGAGGGCCTTTGCCTTGCACGGCCCCCAGCATCCCAGATGGTCCCCCGAGCACCGCCAGGAGTGACCCCTGAGCCCAGAGTGTGTCCCCCACCCATGAGAAGTTAACCCTGCGGTTCATGAACGGAAAGGTCCCGGCATCCAACTTACAGCAGCAGACGCACCTCACGGGACGTGACGGGCAAACCCCCCCTTCACAGGCACCGCGGCCCGTAGAGTGAAGGCACGCTCGCGTGCGGGCAGGGCCGCTCCACAGACTCCCCAACACGGCTGGGCGCCACCACCGAGTACCCGTGAGCCCCTCTGCCGGGGTCCGGCCCGACCTCCCCAGCCCCTGCAGGTGCTGTGGGTGTCTCCTCCCGGCAGGGCCACTGCACCAGCGGAGAAAACAGGCCGCGGTTCCCGGCTGCACCGCAGGCCAGAGAGCCCGGTGTTGAGGGCAGAGGGCACAGCTCAGGGTGGGCCCCGGCAGAGCAGAGCACGGACCATGGAGCACGATGGGCCCCGGGGTCGGCGCTGATGAGCACAGGGCATGAGCCCCTCTGCCGGGGTCCAGCCCCTGCAGGTGCTGTGGGCGTCTCCTCCTAGCAGGGCCCTAACCTCTGGCCAGGCAGGCCCTAAACCAGCGGGCAGCTATCTCCCTTCGTACAGGCAGGAGAGTGCGTGCACTGACCGGGCCCACCGCGACAGAGAACGCCGTCCCAGCACTGAGGAGACGGGGCAGACGGCCGGCCCGGTCCCCTGGCTGCCGCCTCGGGGGGTTCCCCCATGGTCCCGGCACAGGAAGAGCTTCCACCTTCCAGCCCTCGCCTGCACCCAGGCCCGCACATTTGTGCGGGTGGCCGCGTGCCCTACCCTCTCACAGGGCGGGGTCTGTCCTGGGACTAGCCACGGCCCTCTTGGCGATCGGGTCCAAGAATTCAAGAATTCACTGCCAGGGGCCAGAGACAGCTCAGAAGGGAGGGCAGGCGAGGGGTGGGACAGCCTTGCACAGCCAAGGGGGTGCGACCCCAGCAGCCCAGGCGGTCCCTGGACACCCCACGGAGGGACCCTGAGCACAAAGCCCCGAGTGGCCCAGGCACAGCCGGGCAGGTCCCGAAAACACCGACCAAACAGAATTCCCCCAGGCAGGGGCGAGCTGGGGTGTGAGCGACGCGGGGGCAGGATGGGAGGACCCCCACACTGGAGGGGGCTGGGCCCTGCGTGTGCCAGAAGCCCGATCAACAGCATCACAAATCAGCGCTGGAACAAATCAAATGTGAAAGCCCTAAGGAAAAGCTTGCGCTCTACGGCCACTTTCCAGGCGAGTTCAGCAGACTGTCCCGTCCTCACCCAAGACCTAACTGGAGGGGCCGGAGCGACAGCACAGCGGGCAGGGCGCTGGCCTTGCACACAGCCCACCCAGGCTCTCTCCCCAGCATCCCAGATAGTCCCCCGAGCACCACCAGGAGTGACACTAGATGCGACCAAAAGAGCCAAAAATTATAAAAATCAAATTTGAAAAAAAATGAAATCTAGCTTGGAAACTGATATACTTCCCACATGAGAAGTCAGCATGTATCCGTTGGTTTAGGTCTTCTTTTTTTAATCTTTCAGTGAGATTTTGTTTCCCTCTGTGATTTCCAGAAAGATCTTAGGTATCACTGGTTGGGTGTGTTTCCACACACTTAGGGTGTCTTGCTGCTATAAATGGTGTTTTTAATCAGATCTTGTTTGCTGTCATTATTTGACTTCTGTGGGTTACCTAATCTCCAGTCTCCCTGCTACATTTCCTTCTGTAAGTCAGTTTTTCTTCAGATTCCTGGGACTTTCAGGATACAATCCCGCCTCTTAATGACGGCAATGTGTTCTCATTTTCACCTCCGCCCGCAGCCCACGTGCCACTGAGGGCCTGGGAGTGACCTCCACACCCTGCCAGGCCCCCGGACAGGCCCCCTGTCCCGTCCACGGGTTCCCAGAGGATGTCGTGCCACATGGGGCCCACGGCTCAGCCTCCCGCCGTCCGGGGGCAGTGTGAGGGTGAGGGGTCACGCTGGACTTCACCAGCCGCAGCTGTCTGCTCTGCTTGCTCCCAGCCCTCACTTGGGCCCCCGTTGCCTGGCCTGGCGAGTGCTCTCCAGGCAGGAGGGGGCAGGGGGAGCCCTCGTCCCACACCGCCCTGGGCTCTGGCGGCACTGGCAGAACCCGGGGCCCAGGCTCGGCTCGGTATACACTCACGGAGCCCAGGGTCCACCGGAGTGACACCCAGCACCCTGTCCAGCCGCTGCTTGGAAACTACCCCTGGCACCAGAAATAGATTAATTACTGAACGTCGACGTGGACCACAGTGACCTGGGATGCTGGGGCCGGAAATCTGGAATCACACAGGCTAGAGCGGGGCTCACTGACTTCCTGTGGAATTGCTTAAACAATCAGGATACTGATGAGAAAGACAAGCAGGAACACAGGAGAATCTCCAAGAGCCTCGGCCGATGGACTCAGCCTGTGTGCTGGGAGAGACCCGGTGAGTGTGTGTGTGTGGCTGTGTGTGTCTGTGTGTGGACAGTGTGTGTGGCTCTGTGTACACAGGAGCACCGTGTGCAGGATGGACTGTGTGGCTGTGTGGTGCCGTGTCCACCTCTGCCCCTGCTCCCGGTGGCCCTCAGTCCCTGCTGCCGCCTGTGTCCACTCCCTCCTGAGACACTGCTGCAGCCTTGTGCCCTGCTGGGCTGGCTCCGTGAAGAGTGTCCTTGGCCACGGCAACGCCATCGGCCGGTTGTTTGGCGACAGAGAGCAGGGATGTGGAGATGGCGTTCTTTAAACTGAAAAGGCAGCGGCTGGTCTCAGACGTTACGTAACCAGACCCGAAAATCCTCCCATTACACATGGGGCCGGGACCACAGTCCGACGGGCCAGGGACTGTCCGCATGCGGCTGAGCGGGTCTGAACCTGCCCCCTGCCCCACGCACACCAAGACGTGCGGGAGGCAGCAGGTGCGGGTGCGGGAGCAGACCACCCACACCGGCCCACCACGAGTCCCCGTGGAAGAGGCAGGGTCCCCTGTGTCCTCCCAGCTCGGCCACTCGACCCTTCTCTGCTGGTCTTCACCTTGTTTTCCAGTCTGGGGCTCCCGGCCTCTGGGACACACGCCCAGCAGCACCCCGGGATCACTCCTGGTGGGCTCCGGGACCCTCCTCTAGTGGTGCCGGGACTGAGCAGGGTGGCCGCAGGAGGCAGGAGCTTCAGCCCGAGCTGTGTCTCATCCCCGACCTTACACGCAAATCACTAGACGGAGACAGTTTCTTTCACCACCACAGAGTCGTTCTGAAATTCAGTGACTCCAAACCCATTCTGAGCTTGCTGGTCTGTCGTAAGTTGCTCACCGAGCCGGACCCGGGTCTCACTCTCCGGCGCCCCGAGAACACGCTGACTGGGAGGAGGCAGCACAGGACAAGTGGGAACGGTCGGCGGTAGTGTGTGTCAGAGGACTGGCCCAGAGCCCGGCCTCTCGGGGCACCAGCAGGCCCCTGGTCAGCATTACCCTGACGTCCAGCTTCACCCAACCATGCTGGGCCGTTTGCAACGCCCGCGGAAAAGGCTCAGGAAAAGAAACTAATGACAAGGACCACGGCTCGAGAATCGTTTGATGAATATGGGAAGTATGAGGGCAGGCTTAATTGACGTATAATTAAAATCTGAAGCCAGTCGTTTTAAATTTCCTCCCTACCAAACCTTTTCCTCTTCTAACGGAGTGCTGGATTATGAGACATCACTTAATCATTTGCCCATCATATAAAATAAAGTTTGAAGTTTAGTTACCTAGTAAACAGAATGCCTTTTTTTTTTTTACAGCCTAGACTACTTTAAAACAAACTCTCCTTGGGGAAGTAAATGAGAAAGCTGTGCGGCCGCCACTGGCCTGGCCAAGAGCTGGCGACTGAGACAGAGACTCTCCTGCGGCTGTGGGCCCGGCACCCAGAGGGCCAGACGGCCGGGCCGAAGCCCTCAGGAGAGGGAGAGCAGCTGGGCGAGCGCCCAAATGCCCGGGACCCCTGGCCCGGCTCGGCTTAGCGGGGGGAGAACCAGGGGCCCTGGCCAGGGTCATGTTGTCCCACGGCCACACCAGCCGAGAGCCGGGCCCTGGCAGAAGCAGACACGCACACCAGGGGCCACTCGGGCCACCTGGAGACCGTGCGACCCTCCACGGGCCCCGTGGCCGGGCCCTGAGCTGAAGGACGCGGGGGCGAGCAGACCCGCCCGGCAATCTGCCTCTTCCCGTCCAAGACTGGCCCCAGTGCCGTCCCACCAGAACCAAACCTCCCAAAAGCCATCCCCGGTGCCGGACGCTCTCAGGAGAACGGGCCCCGGCCGGGCGCGCGGCGACATTAATAACTGGCCGAGCGGAGCTTTTCCTCGAAGGTGTGGGGAAAATCACATTGACACAGACCAATGCTCGGCGAGCCCAGCCTGCGTCCCGGTAATCACCGAGATCAAACCCGGCCGCAGGTACAGCTCCTGGAAGGCACCCAGCGGGGGCTTCCTCTGTGCCTGCGACTTCCGCTCACACGCGGAACCCGCCAAATCCGCACAGGTGCCGCTGACACTGAGCAGCCCTTCCTCCATCATGTCCAGCAATTTATGGATGCGCGGGCGCGAGTCATGAAAGCCGCCATGCGCCGGCCGCCGGCCTGCGGGCCTCTGGGAGAGGCCTGATCCGAATTAGCCCCCGGGAGGAAAGTCATCTGCTCATAAAATACAGTACAAGGTCACTTTTATGTAAGTTTGCCAAGAGGGACATAAACCAGGACGGTTTCAAACTGCGACCCAGGACAGCAGCCCACGAGGCGACCTTTGTCCCCGCGCGGGGCGGTGGCGGGCATGGTTTATGGGCCGGCACCGGCTGCCCTCGCCCTCCACCTGGCCCGCCCGACTCATTAAGGAAGGAAGTCACCTCGCATTCTGTCCTTCGTTTTATTGTCAGGCTCCGCGTTTGAAGTCCTCGGAATCCCCCCCTAATCCCGCAGGCCGGGCGCTGCTCTGGCCTGGGCCGCGGGTCTGGGTAATTGGCCAGGACGCAGCGTGGCACGGCGCGGCGATGGGTGGCCTCCACCCCCAGGACGCCCGGCCACCTGCCCGCGACGCTGCCGGACTGTCTCCTCGCGGCGGTCCACGGGACCAGGGACCAGGACTCCCCGCGGTCGGCCTCGGAGCCGCAGCTGCCACGGCGGCTCTGGACACGCGACTCTTGGTCCAGCGGGTGGGAGACGCCACCTGCACCCCCAAACCAGCCGGCCGGGGCGGGGTCTGCCCCCTCGGGGCTCACCCAGGGCCAGCCGACCACCAACAGGTAGAGCTCAGGAGCCCTGAGGAGGGTGCTGTGTCCCCTGCCCCAGACAGCAGCCCCGGCAGGACTCCAGCCCCCAGCCAGGGCCTGGCCGCGGGCGCCAAGGCAGGGCCGACCCAGGCCCCTGGGGCTCGAGGGCCGGGGGGGGGGGGTGCGGCCGGGGCAGCAGGCAAGTCCGTCCTGCGGCTCTGAGGACGGGAGGCAGGGGCTCATGCTGCAGTGCTTGGGACTCGGGTGGGTGGTGGTGGTCCTGAGAATCCCCCAGGAGCAGTGGAAGCCGCGGGCCCAACTGCGCTGCAGACCCAGGCTGCTGGGGTGGGCCACGCCGGCTGGCCCTAGAACCCGGGTTTCTATTCACGGTGAAAGCTCCAAGAGCCAAGAGGGCAAGTGAGGCAGCCACCCGCGGCCCCCAGGCACTGAGCACAGCCACCCCCGGCTGCCAGCCTGCCCCGTCCCACGCTGGATAGGCGCCGCCTGGGGGCTGGGGGGGCTCCTTCCCGCTGCGGCTCCCACATCTCCCCGCGGCCCGCGCCCAGCACCACAGCGAGTCTCAAGCCCAGCATGGCGCACGGTCACCCTGTCCCCAGGGACACTGCCTCAGGCCTGCTGGGCCCTGCTTGGCCCTGCTTGGGCCCGCTGGCCCGACCCTCCCCTCCGAGCCCCACCGTCCCGGGACACCCCCCCTGGCGACGACACTCCGGGACCCCTGAAGAATGACGCGGGAGCTGTAGGAAGCAGGAGAGGCTGGGTGGCCCCGTCCGAACAGCGAGACCTGCCGCCTGCCGAGGCGGCCACACGGCCTTCCTCTGCGCTCAGGGGCCAGACATGCGGGGCAGGAGTCTGGGACACTCCAGAGAACAGAGGCGCGTTCCTCAGAGAGCCGCACACGGCGTCGCCACCAAGTCCACCCCCACACGGAGTCCACACGCACACACACGCCCCAGTGCCCCTCACAGAGCAGCGGCTAGTCAGCGCCCTCCAGGGACGCCAGAGCCGCTTCCTGCGCCCCGTCCTGTCCCTCAGGGACCCCCCACACAGGCTACTTCGTATCCCCACTCCTCGGCTCTTGCTGTTTGTTTTGGGCCCACCCTCGGCAGTGCTCAGGGGCTGACTCCTGGGTCTGTGCTCAGGGATCACCCCTGGTGGTGCTCAGGGGACTCTCCAGGGTTCCAGGGATCAAACCCAGGTCAGCCAGACGCAAGGCAAGTGCCCCACCTGCTGCATCATCACTCTGGTCCCAGCCCCCGTCCTGTCCCTCAGGGCCCCACAGAGGCCACGTCGCGTCCCCCCGTCCTGTCCTGCAGGGCCCCAGAGGCAGCAGTGTGCAGTGCAGTGAGCAGCTCCATCTGCCGCCTCAGACGAGCTGCCTCCGCCCCCGCTGGGCTTCCCACAACCCTGCAGTCGCCGCGCGGCAGGGCCTGTGGCCAGCTGCCCGCTGCCCACTGCTCACCCCGAGCCACGCTCCCTGCCCCGAGGAGCCGGCACCCGTGGGTGCGGTGCTCAGCGGCACTGTGACTCCCGACACGCCTCACCCCTGCACTTCCCAGGTGCTGGCTCACGGAAGGTCGATCTCCGGCCACCCCATGACCTTCTCTGACAGGGCGGTGGGCCCGGGGGGCGCGTAGGCCGTGCCAGAGGCGCCGAGCCACCGGGCGCCACCGCCCTCAGCCCCGTTCAGCGGCTGCCCACACGGACTCCTCCAGCACCAAGCAGGCTCCTCCAGGCATCCTCGTGCAACACACGCGATTCCAAAGTCCGACACACTCACCTTCTTCAGGCCGGCGAAGCCTTCGGACTCCAGGAAGAAGAATGCGAAGGGCATCAGCACAAACAAGCAGAGGTTGGAGAGGAGAGACGCGAGGTTCCACAGGCCTGCGGAGAGCGGGGGAGGGTCACGCCGCAGCCTTGGGCCGCCCACTCGGCTCTGCGTGGGACCCTCGCCCGGGGCCCAGGTCAAGGGCCGACACCTGGAAGGAGGTGCTGACCGCGGCTCTGTGAGTGACCAGCCCCCGCAGTCCTCACGTCCTCAGACGGGACGTCCAGGTCTCATGGTGGAGGCGCCTGGCCACGAGCAGAGCTGAGGCTGGAGGAGCCGTTTGGCATGGGGGGGTGTCTCCTGAGCCCCCGCCGGGGCGATCAGCTCCACCCCCGTGCCAGCCACCCCACCCGCCTCTGTCCTGCACCGCCCAGCCCCGCCCCGTGTCCCCGCGCCCAGCCCCGCTCCGTGTCCCCCAGAAATCCTACACCGCGGCTCCTTCCCACCAGCTCGCGCAGCACCGCAGGACAGAGCTGCCTGCAGAACTTTCTAGACGGCAGACGTGCCAACGCAGAGAGGTCCCCTCCCAGGAAGGAGAGAGGGTCATGAGGGCCACGCCACCCTCCCCAGGCACAGGCTCTGGGAAAAACACTCAGGTCAGCCGAGACCAACAGCGAGGAAAGCAAAGAGACTCAGGCCCCCGGGGCCACCTGGCCCAACCCCACACGTGCGACGGCCACGGCTGAGAGCTCGGGCCCTGCAGACGGCCGCCGCGTGCCCAAGAGCCTCCGTACCAGGCCTGTTTCCGGCACAAGGAGCCCGAGGAGCGGCCGCATGCCACGCGCGGCTGTCTGCAGTCACCGGGGCCCTGCCTCCTGCCAGGGCACGGGGCCCACGGCACGCACCGTCTCGTGCTCAGGATCGAGACGGAGTCAGATCTGACCGAGCAGTTCCCTTAGGGGTAACACGTTAAGACGGGAGGAAAACATGGTTCTCTGGCCACCGGGTGAGGCCATTTGAGGTGACGGTGGTTCTGAAATGCTCCTCCCCTCCCCAGCGTGAGGAGAAAGGTGTCACCCGCCTCATCCCGTTTCTTCACCTCTGGGGATCCGCCTGCCAGCGGCGACCTGCCCGGGAGCTACCAGCAGGTCTCTGAGGCTGGGCCGCCCCGGCCAGCAGGCACAGACACCCCGAGTGGGTGTTGGGTACGGAGTGGGAGAAGACGGACTCCATAACAGACTCCGTTTTTATAGCCCCTGCTCCATACCCCTACGTTTTGGCTTTCTCGGAATTTTTCTCCCTCCACCCCCCACCCCCCCGGCCATCTGCAAAAAAGGGACATCTGGGCCGAAAACTCGGTCTTGGTTCTCAGAATCCTGCTTCTTCCCCCGCGTTGATAGCTCGGCCCTGGTTCTCAGAAACCGCCTAGATGGGAGCAGGGGAGGAGGGAACAGCCGCCAGAATGGCCGGGAAAATATCAGGACAAGACGGCCTGTCTGTAACGGCTCATCGTGCTGTTTGAAACCAGGCTGGATCTTGTATTTTCACTTTTACCTCTCTCCCTCTCCGAAACTGAAAGCGTGGGCTAAGACACACACGCTGACTATAAAGTTCACAGCTTCTCCCTTGCTCGGGGTCTTGCTTCGTGGCCTGGGTGCCTAAGAGCTTGACCCCAGCTAGATGGCTTGAATGGACTCCGCTCGTGTTTTGCACTACTGGCTGGACTCTGTGCGTGGTTCGGAGAGGGGAGATTATCAATCTCAGACCCTAAGAGCGCCCAGGCTGCTCCAGGTGGGGGCAGGTGACCGCCGGTCTGCCAGTGTCCACTCCCCGGGCCCTCCCTGCAGAGCGGCAGCACCTCCGTGAGTGCCCCAGAGCCCACCCAGGCCGGCGACATTGGTCAGCGCTGCGTGTCCCAGGATGAAGGGAGGGCTTTCCGGGGCGCCGCTGCCCACTGGCGACAGACCCCAGCCCGCGTGCCGCTCTCTGACGTGCAGCAGGACGGGATAGAGCGTTTGTGTTTGAAAAAGGATAAACTCAACAAACTTCATTCATGCATATGGCTTTGGTGCCCTCAAACATGTCCCAGCACGGGCAGAGCATACTGGGAGCAAGACCCCCGCCGGCCGCCTCACGAATACCCACAGAGGGCCCTAGATACCGGCCCCCTGCGGGAGGCGGCCAGGACAGGAGCAGGCGAGCTGCTCAGGAGCCACGTCTCTGCAGTGCTCACCCGAGCCCTGCGAAGCCCGTCCGATGGGCCCGGAAAAGGACAGTCTCACGTCTCTGCCGCTGACGCTGAGGCAACGGGAAGTCAGACACGCCCTGTCAGCAGCTCTGCGGAGCCACAAGTCAGCCGGCCTGCAGCAGCGCGGGCTCAGGGTGCTGCCCCCACCCAGGGCCCGTGTCCCCCACCCGGCCGCCAGCACGGCAGCTGCCATGCCCACCGGGCACCACACTCGGGCACTCTACCCTGGGCCGACCCGGCCACAGGTCACAGGGCTGGAGGCCGTCAGCCACTGTCGGGAGCTGCCAGGGTGACACTCGGCGCTCTGAAGCATCTCAGCAGGTTCCGACGGGTCCGACTCGCCGCCTTTTGCTGGGTGCTGTGGTGATCCCGGGGGTCTGCCACGCAGACCGGGGCTGTTTCGGCTGCTCCGAGACATGCAGCTCGGGGCCCAGGGTGGTGGCGGCTCCCACTCCGCTCCCGCCCGCTCCTCCTGGGGTACGCAGGATGCGACGTCTCCCCACAGCCTCCGCACCCACAGCTACCACGGGGGCCACCGTAGCCGCCCGCCCTCCTGCTCTCCCACGCCCCCCAGGGTTCGGCCTCACCCGCCCCTAACTGCGACCCCTTCGGAGCAAAGAATCCGACTCTGGGTCACGTGCTAGATGCCGCACACCTCGCCCAGCTCAGGGCAGCCCCAGTCCCTGGCCTGCTGCGTCCACACGGCCCACGCTAGAGCCTTCCTTCGGGGGCTGGAGCGGCGGCACCGCAGGGAGGGCACCTGCCTGCACGCAGCCGACCCGGGCACAATCCCGGCCCCCACGTGGTCCCATGAGCCCCACCAAGTGGGGCTCGAGAGCAAACAAACGAACCAGACCAGAACTTCCCCTCGGGCCGCTGCCCCCTCCCCGCAGCTGGTGCCAGCAGGCCTTGCGTCTCTGTGCCGCTGCCCCTCCACGCCAGGGACGCCTCCTGTCAGTGCTGCATGGCCACGAGCTGCGCGCGCCGGCCCCCACCTCCCGCTCCGTGTCCTGCACTGGGCTTCGGTTCCCATGCGTGTGCCTCCTCCTGCTGTCTCCCCGCCGCCAAGGAACGTTCCGTGGGCCCGGCTGAGGACACGGCCTTGGGGCTCCCGCAGCTGCTGTGGGTCAGCCCAGCGCCAGCAGACGGCGGACGGCTGGCCCAGCACGCGGACCTGGCGACTCACTGGTTCAAAGTGGCTTTTCCGCAGAACACCGCCTCCACCTCCTGTGGAGACGAGGCTCCGGCTGTGAGGGAAGCCCGAGCTTGCTCCTCGCCTGGGGCTCTCACCCCTCTGAGGAGGCCGGGAGGGAAGCGTCCAGCCTCCCCCGTGGCCGGGATGCCACCTGCGGGTGGCGGTAGCTGCGTTCTCAGACGGTCTGGTTCGCTCAGGGCTGGCTCCTGACGGGCACACAGGGAACCGGGTGGGCCGTGGGCCAGGCAAGCGCCAACCCGGGCTCCATCTCTCGGGCCCGTGGAAGGTCTTCCTCCGGCTTTGCGGCCCGCAGGGACGGTCAGGGATGGGCCCCTCCTGGATTGTTCCCAAAGGCTGCGTCTCCCTCCCAAAGCAGCGTGGGCTCTGCTGAAATGCGAGGGGAGTCAGGCAGGGTCGGGCCCTGCTGGCCACCAGGCCGGCCCCGGGATGCCGCCATTTCCCCCTCAGACTATTGGTGCTTCCGACAACCGAGTCCCATGACCTGACCGGCTGGTGACGCATTCCTGGGGGCCTCAGACGCTGGTGCATTCCGCAGTGTTCCCCATTTCTCTGAGCTGGTCAGCAAGTGGGCACGAGGCAGCCAGCCCTGCCCGGCCCTGCTCTCCTCACCGGTCATCAGGCTCCTCTGCGGACCATCAGGCCAACTGCAGGCCAGCTCTGGTCTGGTGCATTTCTTGTTTGCTGTTCCACTGACTCCGTCCCTGATGACACAGACTCGGCTGCCCATGGTGGGAAGCGGGAAGCTAACAGACCTGCTTCCTGCTCTCCAGAAACTGAGACCCTCACAGACCTCACTCAGTAGCAGCAGCCGGCACATTGGTTGGTTAACGTTTTATTTTCCGCTGGGTTCAGAGGGCTTCCAATTTCCCTTCTGGGTTTTCTTGACTCCTGAATTACTAGAAAGTGCGCACTCTGTCATCAAATGCTCAAGGGACTTCCCGGCTGTGAGTCTGTCACCGGTTTCCACTTCATCTCACTGTCGTCTGGAAACCTGTGCTTCGAATCCTCCTGAAGACACAGCCTGGCTGAAGGCGCTCTGGGCAAGCCTTCCTGAGTGCCCGAGAGAAGCCCGTTCCGCTCCTGCGGGCAGACCCAGGGCCCCTGAGTCCAGCCGCACGCCTGCCCCGTCCACCCCCCACCAATCGCCGGCAAGGGCTGCTGATACATCTGAATGCGGCTCGGATTCGGACTCTTAACCCTTCTGTGCCTGCCAGGTTCTGCTTCATGCTCGGGACAGGCCTGCTGTGCTCTGCTGAGTGTTGAGTTGATCTCTGTTTGCTTTGGGTGGGGGGGACTCGGTTTCTGGGCCACACCTGGCAGTGCCCGGGAGTTACTCTTGGCTCTGCTCCCAGGGACCCTTCCGGAGCCCAGAGGGCCCTTGGGGGGGCCATGTGCAGGGCAAACATCTTCCCCACTGTGCTCTCGCTCTGGTCCACACGTCACTGTGTATGCACGCGTGTGCACGTGTGTGATGAATCACGTTTCCTTTTATCGGAATCAACCATCTTCTCTGGTCGCATCTCAGCCCTGCGGGCGCCCAGCCACGCTCTCCCCGCAGGCCCTGTCTGCGCACAGGGTGGCTCCCACACGGAGCCCCTGGGCCACACTGAGCCTGCGCCTTTCGGTCAGGCTCACGGGCCACTTGCGTTCGCGGACACTATCAGGCGGAAGTCTGCTCCCTGCTCTGCTTCCGACTGAGCCCGTTCTCCCTTTCTCTTCTTTTTCTCTGGGCTCTGGGATCCACTGCGTCTTCATGAATCTATTTTATTTCTCTGGTCCACCCGTTACCTCTAGGCGTGCGGTGTCAGGGTCACTTCTGAGGTGACGACACGCCCTGGCCGGTGCCCATCGGCAGGTCCAGCCTTCCTGGGAGGTCAGCATGCTGTCCCCGAGAACGCCGACTGACATGCCAACGAAAAGCCACCGCCGTCCATGGGGGCTGCCCGAACTCTCCCTTCTGCTTTGGAGACTAAGATCCCCTTGGCCAGCGGGTGCACACTGCCGAGTGGGCGATCAGCGACTGTGTCTGTGTTGCCTCGTCTGGGAGACACTGACACAGCGTCCGGGTCTGCCCGGACACCGGCAGGGGGCGCGGGGCCCGTCCTGAGTCTTTTCTCATTTCCTGCCTACGTCTCTCTCCCCCAGTTCTGGGGACACAGAGCCAAGAGCCGATGTCAGCAGCCGCCCTGGGCTCTGAGCCATGGCGCTGACCTCTGCCGTGGGCCCACGCGTGGGTCCCTATGTGAGACCCCAGCACACCACCGACCCCTGCTCCTCTGTGGACACAGGCCACTGCAGAGGCCGTGCCAGGAGCAAGGACACCTGCAAAGGCCACGTCCGAGAGTCCTGCGCAAGAGTGCTGCGGCATTCTCTGGCCAGTGCTCGTGGGAGGAAGAACTCCGCAATGATAGCCGAGTCCTGGCCCTGGCCAGGGCCAGTGTCCCGCATGGGCCCTGGACACACCAGTTCCTCCATCAAAACCCAAGTCTAAGTCCAGAGAATTCTCTGGAAAGCGGAGCATTTTCCTGAGCAAACGCAGTGCGGGAGCAGAGGTGGCCGCCTGCACGAGCCCCTCTCCCTCCCGGCTCCCGCCAGCTCCTCCCTCCCCGCAGGGACGCCACGGCCACAGGACAGCCACTGGCCCCTCCTGAAGACACTTCCCAAGGCTCCTGACCACACGACCCAGCAGGACCAGCCGCAGCCGGGACCCCACCTGACCCTCCCGTTGTCCTCCCAGCTGGAACTGCGGGACGGGGTGCCCGCCACGGCACGCGCTGACCCTCTGACCCTCTCTCCCACCCACACACCGTTTCTGCTCACTTATTTCGTTGTTGCTTTTGGGGGGGGTTTGGGGGATATATTTTTTTTTTGGTTTTCTGGGTTTTGTTTTTGGGTTTGATTTTTTCTGAGTTGGGGGTCTGGGTTTGGGGCCACGGTGGGTGACGCTCCAGGCTGTGTCCTGGCTCTGCATTCAGGCAACCGGAGGCGGTGCTGGGGATGGACGCAGGCAAGGCCCCCCCCAGAGCCTCCCAGGCCCATCAGTCGGGGTCAGACCTGAGACCACGTGTGGGGCCGGGGGCAGGCGCACTCCTCGCTCTGTGCTCAGGGCCGCCCTGCGTGGGGTCTAGGCTCGGACCTGGCGGGCCATGTGCACGGCCTCCGCCTGCCCCTCAGGACCCCCCCACCCAGCTTCGCGCAGACCGCAAGGAAGGTGGGGTCAGTGGAAAGAGGGTCCCGCGTCTCCTCCAGAGACCCACACACTGGACAAACAGCCGAGCAGAGCAGCCGAAATGGCCCCAAGGCACCAGCCTCTCTCCACGCTGAGGCCCAGGGGGCAGCGTCTCTGTCCTCCACCCCACGACCACCAAGCCCGACCGGGGGGCCGCAAGGGCAGGAACATCCCCCAGCAGTGAAGCGTGGCTACAGCCCTTCCGAGAAGCCACGTGAGACACTTGGGGCAGGGCCCTCGGGAAGTGCCCCTGGGTGACCACCCCCGCGGCCGGGGAGGGACACGGTGGCTGCCACCCGTGAGCGTGTGTGTCCCCTCGCCTCCGCCCTGGGGGAGAAGGGGGGCTCAGTCTATTTCCCCGCAGACAACCCCCCGCCAGAGCGACACCCGAGCACAGGGCAGGAGAAGCCCCGAAGCCCAGCGGCCGGACGGGGCCACGGAAACAGCCACGTGAGGGAGCAGCCCCGGGACGGGCCTTCCCCGTGCCAACGCGAGAGCCACGGACAGGCAAGAGTCAGCCCCTTCGCGAACCCCAACGCTCTGCCTCCCCGTGCGCCACGACCTGTCCCAAGACCCTCGTGAAGGCTCCACAGAGGCCAGAGCCGGCTGGAGACAGAGCGGGCCGCCAAGTCCAGCTCAGGGGACAGGGAGCTCCCTGGGGGCAGCTGCAGGGGGCGCCTCTCCCAAGCGCTTTGTCCCCCCGACATGACAGACGGTGGGGCGGGTCCCTCAGCACCCGGCCCCCAACTCTGGCCGTGGGGCGGGGTCCCTTGGCTCTCGTGACCAGGGCCCGGGACACCTTTCCGCCGTGCGGCCCCCAGACTGCTCCCTGCACACAGGCCCCTCTCCGGCAGCGCGAGCCGCAAACTCTCCTCCAGAGGCGGGAAAATCCTGGCCCAGCACCGAGAAGGCCACGCGCCGGCAGAGAGAACTGACTCGGACAGAGCCCAGGCCCATGAGAAGCATCACGGCAGCGCCACAGAGTCGGTGTCAGGTGCCTGTGGCCCCGTGCCCTGAAGCTCAGGGGACCCTCACTGAGGCGCACCTCTCGGTGTGAACACCCAGGGGTCCTTTCCGGTGCTTGGAATTTCATCCATGATGTGATTTAAACGGCGGGGCAGTGCTAGGGGCACTCTCGGGGCGCAGGCCAGCAGTGCGGGGGCGGCCATGCGGCCTTGGGGGTCAAACCCAGGACCTCTGCATGCTGGACACGTAGACTCTGGCCTCTGCACCGCCCCCCCACCCCCGCCGTCTCTGACAGGAGTCACCTGAGCCTCCGCACCCTCCCCTCGTCCAGGAGCCTGGTCTGCGTGTGGGTCCGACGGCCACAGGGCGGGAGACAGGGTGACCGAGAGCCGCCACTCTGCTCTGCCAACAGTCCCCTGTGGGCCGGAGCCAAATACAGCAGGGCGGACGCTCACCCACACGCGGCTCACCCGGCTTCCAACCCCGCACCCCAGACGGTCCCCCCAGCCGCTCCAGGAGTGACCCCTGAGAGCAGAGCCAGGACTGACCCCTGAGCACGGCCGCGTGTGGCCCCAAAACAAAACGAAACGCCCACTTGACACCAAGACCTGACCGAGCGGGTCAAGCATCTCCGTCAGAATCTAAGCGATCAATGCCAAGGGAGGAGACCCGGTCCCAGCAGGAAGCTCGCCCGGGAGGGGGCCCCGGGCACACGGGGCGGGTGCTGGGACTGGCGCGGCCTGCCGTAAGTCAAGGGGATTCAATGTTTTGAATAGACTTTGACATCATTTTTACATGTATCTGATCTCTGATCTCTTTCCCTCTCCCCCTCTCTCTGCTTCTGGGCCACGCCCAGCAATGCTCGAGGTAAGCAGTGCTGGGTCTGCACTCAGGAATCAACCGGCGGGCCTGGGGGACCATCTGGGGTGCCCAGATGAACCACACGCAGACAAGCGCCTTACCACTGCACTCTCTCTCCAGCCCCTAGAAATATTTTTGAGTGACGCTTGGGAGCCAGAGAGGCGGCACAGCGGGCAGGGGTCTGCCTTGCACACGGCCCCCTGGGCTCGGTCCCCGGCACCCCATATGGCCCCCAACTACCAGGAGACCCCTGAGTGCAGAGCCAGGAGTCAGCTCTGAGCACAGCTGGGTGTAGCCCAAAACTAAAAAAAAAAAAAAAATTTAAGTCAGATATTATAAAAGCGAAAGTTTCAGACTCGAGTTACCAACGATCTCATTTGAAATAAACAAAAGAATGTCAAACATGTCCCTGTCACTGTCCTCCCATTGTTCATTGATTTGCTGAAGCGGGCCCAGTAACATTGTGGGACTTGTTACTGTGTTTGACATATCAAATACGTCACGGGGAGCTTGCCAGGCTCTGCCGTGCGGGCGAGATTCTCTTGGTAGCTTGCCGGGCTCTCCGAGAGGGGCAGAGGAATCGAACCAGGGTCGGCCGGGTGGGCCAGGTCGGCCGCGAGCAAGGCAAATGCCCTACCTGCTATGCTATCGCCATATAGAGAGTAGATAATAATATTTTTTAGATAATAATATTTTTTATTTTTCAAATGGAAAAATGGAATCACAGATCTTGACCAGTTTATCTTTTATCAGATTTAAGTAATAACCAGTAAATTAGGATTATCTAACGACATATAAATGAATTATATATGAAACTACATATAAGTGAATTATATATGAACAAAGCTTATTCTTCAATCCACATTTACATTTCTTTTAATCAAATTTTAATTATTTACTATTGTTTAAAGATAATGTAAGATGTGGATTATTACTAACACCTCCATGTGTGTATACATCTCACCACACAAATCACCATCACACTATCAAAATCACCGTTCCACCCTTTCCTGCCCCCTCCCTTTCCCTTCCCTCTGGTGACCTTCAGTTTTCACAGCCTAGGACAATTTTTATCTCACATTTAAATTTAGAATTGCTGCAGGGAGGTGCGAGAAATTTAAGAGAATGACTTTATAACTACCTAGAAAATGTGTTTTAAAGCAAGATCAACTGCATTTTGTTAGGAAAATGTTTCAAAGGAGGAAAAGTAAGATCTATAATGTTGAATGCTAGTAAAGGATATAACAGCTCCTTGTGATTTATATGAAAGGGAAAAGACTAGAAAATTTCCATGAGTTCTGAAAGTTATCGTTTTAAGAATCAACCACCTTTAGGTAAGTTAGTTTGTCACATTTGACATCAGTAGTTTTCAGTGGTTTAATTAGTTCAGCAACATCTGCAGAAAATCTTACGCCAGCTTTGCAATAGAACTTCTCACATAGGCAAAATATTCTTCCATTGGTAAGCTAGATAGTTTATCAGCTTTTTCTCTAATTAGTAAAATCTCCTAGGTTTTCTTAGATTTTAGAATCCTGAGCACACGTTCTGCTGGAAATGTGCTTAGTTATGATTAAAATATATGAGGATAGCTTCTAGAATATTTTAGAACAATAATTAGCAGAAAAATTTAAAAAAAGAAAATGAAAGCTATTGGAACATAAGAAACCTTGATTAAAACCTAGAGATTAGTAGATCAGAAAAGTAAGGGTTTGGGGAACATCCTTGTTTAAGCTTTTTGACCTCAGAGAGTTGTTTTGCTATTTAGGCACTGGGACTTTCTTCAAATGTGACTTATTCCGTTGACCTGATTGTAAAGTTGCTTTGGCTCCTGTTGATTCACCTGACATTTGGAGACAATGTGAAGCAAATGTCATGTTGGCAAGCTGGGCAGAAGAAAGGAGCTGTTGGAATCAGTTTCAGAATTAATTTAATTCGTTTTAATTTTCAATAAAAAAAGAAAAGAAGAGTGAAATTTCTGATGAAATGGGTAGACCAGATTTGTCTCATTTCCAGAGAAAGCCAATTGAATTGCATATCCTCCTGCCATTTTACCCTCCAATAGAGGGAAACAAGTGAACCGTGTGTTGCTTTGGACTC
>JAOXYA010000009.1:292428-306397 GCA_028565675.1 Sorex palustris | reverse complement strand
TCCTGAGTGCATGAGCCAGGAGTAACCCCTGAGCATCGCCAGGTGTGACCCAAAAAGCAAAAAAAAAAAAAAAAGAAGGGCGAAGAAGGACAGGAAAACCCAAGCAAGGATGAAGTGAACACCAAGAACAAATGAAGTAGCAACGGAGTAAAGAAGAGCAAGAATGGATGGGATAAGGAGCAAAAGGCGGAGAAGGGGCGGAGTAAGGATGCAATAAAGAAAGAATAAGGATGAAGTGGTGATGAAATACCGGAGTAAAGGTGGGGTGGGATGGAGTCAAGGAGGAGAGTGGCACGCAGGAGTAAGGAGAGCGCAAAGGGGGGACCCAGTGAAAGTGGCCTCTCGGTGGGGCAATGAAACACAGTGAAACGAACACCGATAAGGACAGAGTAAGTGGAGAAGGATGGAGGAGGATGGAGCAAGGGCGGAGTAGGGCAGAGTACCAAGGTGTACCATAGTACCACGGATGCAGTGAGGAAGGGAGGAGCTGGCAGTGCAGAGCAGCACACTGGCCAGCTCTTCCTGAGCTGGACAAAGGGGCTGAGTCGCCCACAGAGGCGGGCACAGAAGTCAGTGTCGGGAAGGGTTAACAGGGAAAAGCTGGGACACCCAGTGGGAACGCCTTCCGAGAGCCTGGAAGGGTCCTCTCCCAAGCCCTCTCCCAAGCCCAGCAGCCGTCTGACTGTCCAAGCTCCGAGGGCAGGGCCTGGGCACGCATGAGGTCAGCAAGCAGGGAAGCTGCTGGGGACGAGAGGGCAGCCGACCAGGGCATCCTGGCACTCTGCTGAGCACGTGGGGCGCAGGGAAGCCCGACCTCAGGTCCCCATGCCGGGGCCCCAAGTCTCAGTTGAGCTTCCCCGCCCTTCCCTCCCCCCCCAACATCCTCTGCTATTCCTGACACCCCACCCCCACCCGTAGCAGTAGCGGACCAGCAGGAGGAAGGTGGGCTCCAAGGATGCAGCCTCTGGGCCGTGGTGGCAGGGCCGCCTCTAGACACCATCACGCCCCCAAGCCTGAAGCAGGCGCCGCCCCTGGCGCTCCCAGGAGGCTCTCGTCCCGCCCCTAGACTTCCGGGGAGGTGAGTGAACCTTGGTTCAACCTTGCGCGCAGCTCCTAAGTGGCCGTTTCATTTCAGACATTGAACTAAAAGCTCTTTCCACAGAACCGACTCCCGCAGGCAGGCTGCCAGCAATTAATGAAAGATGATCAAATAATAAAAGAAGTAATACATTAACTCTACTATCCGGGCACATTTGGGCAGTGCTTGCCACGAGAGTCTCTTCTTGGGCAGCG
The DNA here is from genome assembly GCA_028565675.1 of Sorex palustris. Lineage (NCBI taxonomy): Eukaryota > Metazoa > Chordata > Mammalia > Eulipotyphla > Soricidae > Sorex > Sorex palustris. Next base: position 305,104 of record JAOXYA010000009.1, on the reverse strand, counting down.
GGGGAAGGAGCTGCTCCAGGCCCCGCTTACAGCGACTCTGTGTAGACGCCCCCCCCCACCCCCGCAGGCCAGACCAGTTGAGCACCCGAGCCCCCCGCCGGGGTGGGGGCTGGTGCAGCGTTCTGGGTGCAGCGGCCGCCCTCTGCTCGTCCAGAGGGTGCTGGAAGGGAGCAATCCCCGCCTGCCCTTCCCCGCCAGGCCACACGGCCAGCCTTGCTCTGACGGGACAGGCACACCCCGTCCAGGTCCCCTCGTCGGGGAACAGCGGGCGCTGGCCACGCTGTGGCCGCCAGCAGCCCCAACCAAGGGGAAGCGACAGAGGCTCGGAAATAAACGACCTGGGGAGACCTGTGTGCCAGGAGACACAGCACTGACCAATGGGATGAGAGTGGAAGGATGGAGGGACTCCTGGGACAAATCTGCGTGTCACGTGACACAGTCCTGACCAATGGGATGTGAGCTGAAATATGATGGCGCCTCCTGGGAAAGTTTCTGTGCCATGTGACACAGTCCTGACCAATGGGATGTGAGCTGAAATGTCGTGGTGCCTCCTGGGAAAGTTTCTGTGTCATGTGATACAGTCCTGACCAATGGGATGTGAATAGAAGTATAAAACTCGTGGGAAAGTTTTTTGTGCCATGAGACACAATCCTGACCAATGGGAAATGAGGAGGATATGGTAGTGACTCCTGGGAAAGTTTCTCTGCCATGTGACACAGTCCTGACCAATGGGGTGTGAGGAGGATACAGTAGCGGCTCCTGGGAAAGTTTCTGTGCCAGGTGACACAGCCTTGACCAATGGGATGTTTCTATGCCACGTGACAGTCCTGACCAACGGGACGTGAGTAAAAGTATCAACGCTACACCGGGTGAGTCAGTCCTGCTCGGTGGGTGCGAACGGTAGTCGGGGCCCCTTGTAGTAGGGTTTCATGTGAAAACTGTGGTCCGTTAGATAACCAAGCGAAGCCTGAAGCTGATTTCTGGCATGTCTGAATAATAGAGGCAGCAGCAAAATGGCCGCGTTCTGGAAAAGTCCAGCCAGCCGAGAAGGACCCGCCCGTCCTCGCTCCCTGTCCTAGCCGAAGGGAAGACAGAGTCTGGCTGGCAGCTGTGCTTTGAAAGCGGCAGTGATAAGCGAGAGTCCGGAAGGTTCTGTGGTCGGGGACGTTGGGTGGAGAGTCTCTGGAGGCCTCTTTGGGTCTGGTTTGGTTTGGTTTGGGGCCCCGTCCCGCTGTGCTCAGGGACGGCTCCTGGGGTGCCGGGCATTGCAGCCGGGTTGCCTGTGGCTGCGTGGGTGGCAGACGCCCTTCCCGTGGACTCCGGGCCCTGCAGCCATGGGAGGTGCTGCAGCGGGGTTGGGGGCGGGGCTCACTCCTCCGGGGATTGGCACCAGACATTGGCAGGGAGGGTCGTCCGTCTCTGCCGGTGGACGCCACAGGCCAGGGCAGAGCTGCGGTCTAAGGGATAGTGGGAGGAAGGAAAAGGACTCGAGAGCTGGGTGGATCTTGTCCAAGCCTTGGCCACCCCAGGGAGCGGGTTCAGCCGCCCGGGATCTTTCTGGCTCTCTTCTCGGGTACCCTCGGTCACGTTGCCCTGGGCCAGGTGCTGCTCTCGGGCCTTCTCGCCTCTTGCTCCGGCCTCTGGGCTTCAAGAGCTGCTCCTGGCCGAACTCTGCTGCTTCTCTGCAGCTTCCCTTCTCACCTCGGGGCCTCTCGTCTGGTCAAGAGCAAAAGCAGGTCTGGGAGCGGAGAGGTGGAGGCTGGTAGAAAGGAGAGGTGCCCACCCCCAGGTGAAGGTCAGGAGCCTGCAGGTCAGACTCTCCTGAGCAGGCCTGGGAGCAAGAGCAGTAACTGATAGAAGGCTCTAGAAGGACCTGGCAAGAAAGCAAAGACCGGGGCTGGAGCGGTAGCACAGCGGGGAGGTCTTTGCCTTGCACTCGGCCAACCCGGGTTCAATCCCCAGCATCCCATATGGTCCCTCGAGCACCACCAGGAATAATTCCTGAGTTCAGAGCCAGGAGTAACCCCTGAGCACTGCCGGGTGTGACCCAAAAAGAAAAAAAAGCAAAGATCTTTGCAAATTCCAGAGGCCCTGTTACTCCTCCTGCTCCTCCTCCTCCTCCAGGATCCTCTGGAAAGTTCTCTGCCTGTCTGCTGAGACCCAGGCTGGTCGCTAGCCCTGTGTTCCTGCCCCCCTCTTGGCTCAGAACCCCACCGAGTCCCCTGGGGGCTGCGGAGGTAGTGAAATGGGCCGGGGGTAGGCTGTGTGCATCCATGGCCTTCCCTGACTCCAGGGAAGACGGGGTGGAGGAGAGCGCCACCGTCTAAGTGGGGAAGCCCCGGGACAGTCCCTGGCCTGCACTCTGGTCTAGGCTGCAGGGAGCTTCTGTAGAGCCAGTGGCACCTGTGAGGGATTGGCGTTGGCTAGAGGATCAGCTGTGGGGCAGAGTGATAGCACAGCAGGGACGGCACTTGCCTTCTGCGTGGCCGACTCTGGTTCAATCCCTGGCACCACATACAGTCCCCGAGCCCGCCATGAATGATCCCTGAGCATAGAACCAGGGATAATCCCTGAGCACCACCGGCTGTGGCCCCCAAACAAACCAAAACAAGAGTCAGCAGGCCTGGGGACTGGGGGCAGCTCAGTGGTGAGCGTTCGTCTTGCAAACATGAGGCCGCAAGTTCGATCCCTGGCACCACCCCAAAGAGCTGGGTGCAAGCCCAGAGGTGCAGCAGTGTAGCGTGTTCACTGCACTCAGGGCGGGGGCCTGAGTCCTAGCATCCTCGTGGCAAGTAAGCGGAGTGGGGACAGGAGGGGGTGCGTGGACAGCGCTGACGTGTCCCCTCTAAGGAACCGGCTTCCCTTCTGTGGCGCCTCGCTGCCCGAATGTGTGTGCTGGTCCGATGCTGTAGGTTTCCGCCTTAGACTTTTGCGAGGAGTTATTCTTACGTATCCTTTCCTTTCTCTCTCATTTTGATCTTGGCGGAAACCCTCATAACCTTGTAATTTAAAGATTTCCTATTACTATGGAAATCAAGGAGCTTTGCCAGATTGGAACTGGAATGTCAATTAATTGTCAATTCATCACATTGGGTAATTGATTAATTGGCACAGTGTTAATCTCTAAATCAGTGGTAATAAATTACTTGGTTTTTAATCTTGACCTTCAGAGTGCTGGGACTCTCCAAATTGCCGCTGTTCCTGCAGGAAAATGACTAATGAGGCTACTTTCCTCTCATAATTTTTGTGGCTCCTAAAATTTTCACCTAATTGAGAATCCCAGGGTGCCTGGGGGGGCAGCTTCCAAGTGCCCTGCGGCCCCCTGAGACGTGCGGGCGCGTCACTGCCTGGCTGGCACAGGAACCCGTTTCGGCTGGTCGTTTCTTTTTTTTTTTTTTTTGGCAAACCTAATCACTTTAATATCGCATAGGATTGATTTCATAGGTGTCCTGTTCATCATGAGATTTATGACGGAACTGGAAAGTATGTTTTCTTGCTGTGTCCCCACGTGGCAGGAGGCAGAGGGAGGGCGGGACTGTTCTGTTGGCTGTTCTGTTCTCCTGGGGTTCGCCTCTCCAGATCCTGTCTTCTCCGGAGCGAGGTCACCTGGTGAGTGAGCGCTCACGGCCTGCAGGTGCAGGGATTCCCGCCTCTGTTCACCTGTGTGCCTCCATGGGCTCGCAGTGAATCCCCTGGCCCAGCACTGACTGAGAGACGCGAGGCTTCCGGGACGTGGCTGTCGGGACTGGGACCCGCGTCCTGCCCAGTGACTCAGCACACATGGGCCACCAGCCTCTACGGCTTCGGTTGGTGTTTCCACCCAAGTCCCACTCTCAATCGTGTTGACACGTTGCTCTAGAATTTTGCTGCCTGTTTGATTGCCAGAGGGCCCTAAAAACACCAAAGAAAAGGTTTTCTCTGAACATCAAGCACTTTCCAAACTTCTAGAAACATTGGAAAGTTCTGGAATCCGTCCGGAGACCAAGGCTGTCAGAAAAAAAAAAAAAGGTTCGTGTTGGCCCTGAGGGTGGCACTGTGTTGCCTGTGTGTGCCTGCCTCACACAATGTGAGTGTCCCGGCCCGGGTCAGCCGTTCTGGTTCCAGTTCTGGTCCCGGAGGGAGCAGAGTGAGGGTATGGGGCTTCTCTGCCTGGCGCTCAGGCTGGGCCTCTGACTGCTGCTGGGGGCTTCTGTGGAGTTAATCGCCCTCCTGTGCTTCCCAGCCTATCAGACATGATCTCTTGAGACCCAGTGTCATGCACGCTGGAAGAGTGTGCCGGAACATTCTTAACATCTTCACGTCTGATTCTTCCCTGGGTGTCAGGGAGGTCCTCGGGCAGCAGAGCGCGTGCAGGCATCTTGTCCCTCGCCACCCTCTGTATGGGGCAGGGCCAGAGAGAGGCCTTAGCCCCTGTGCCACCAGCCAGCACTGAGGGTGGCTGGTAGGGCCGGACTCAGTTTGAACTCAGGACAGGCAGGTCCGATTGGGAATGGAGAGGTCTGCTTGAGGACAGATGGGTCTGCTTATCCCTCTGGGCATGGGCCTCTGAGTGGGCTCTTCTTGGTGTGCTCCCTGGCCCCGTCTCTGGTCACACCCCGTGGGCAGACAGAGCTGGCGGCCGGGCTCCAGGGCCTCCGTCTGTTCCGTGACCATCCGTGGTCAGGGCGTTGCTGACGGTACTTTCCTTGCCTTGGGGAGGGGGGTGCCTCTGCCCACCAGGCCGGGCCCGGGAGTCACAGCTGGGAGTCCCCCCACGGGAGCCAGCTGGCTGGATTCCGGCCCCTCTCCAGGACCGCGCGGGCCCGAGTCTCTCTACCCTCGCAGACGCTTCTGGGCCTGGAACCACGAGGGCGCGAGGAGGGAGGAGACGCCTAAGTGCTGGTGTGACGACGCAGGGCTCCCTGTGGGGCTTGAAGTTGGGGTCCAGAAGGAAGGGCAGCGAGGGGCACCCACGGCCCTGGAAAAGGGCAGGAAGCATTTGAGCTAAATCTGTCTTTTTACACCCAAAAATATAAAGCTGTCAATTTTCATTAAGAATGAAGCAAATGAAATCTAGATGGTGCCAAATAATTAATGATGTTTAATAACCCTAATAAATTTGGATTTCATCAAAATCATGTTGCTTATCACTAGCGGTCACCAGCGAGCAGGGGGCGGTGTGGGGGGACCCCCGTGTGGGGGCCGTCGCTGGCCCCTTGCCAGCTCATCAGTCATCAGGAGCCCACGTGCCCGTGTGGCAGGCGGGCCCCAACAGCCGCTGCCCGTGCTGCGCGCGGTCCCCGAGCAGAGATACTTCCTCGGGGGACTCAGCCTGGACTGGACGAAGGAGGCCGCCCTGGCTACTGGGCCCGGGGCTCGAGAGGGCACCCACAGCCATGTGTCTCAGCAGCAGGCTCAGCAGTGAGCACCTATTCTGGGAGCACCCAGGGTGATGGGGGTCATGGGGGGCGGCTGTGACGTGGGGCAGGGCAAGTGGCCCAGGAGTCAAGGCCGGCCCTTGAGCGGTGTGGAGACAGTCAGTGGGGCAGGGAAGGGAGGGGTCGCTGGCAGCCTCTTCCCCAAGAGCTGGGCCGAGCGAGACCTGGCGCCGTGGCCACCCAGCCAGAGAGATGCCTCCGCCCTGCGCCACGCTCCAGCCCCAAGGAGTGTCCGAGTGGGGGGCTGGGCCAGGGCACCCCCACAGTCCTCTCCACACACGACATGTGCTTCCTAAGCGGGGAAAAAGGGACTCGTGGCTGGGGACAGACGCCCCTTGCAGCCTCCTGTGCTCAGAGGCTGGTCTGCGGGGCTGGGGGTCGCAGCGGGATCCATGGCCCAGAGGAGGCACGGGGTCGGCTCTGGCATGTCAAGCAGCTTGCTGTGTGCAGTGTGCGTGTCGCGTGTCCTGTGTGCCCTGTGTGCCGCGTCATGTGTAAAGCGTGTCTTTCGCCATTTGTCTTGTATGCCACGTGTCAAGTGTCTCGTCATGTCAAGAGTTGTGTCTTGTGTCATCTACGCTGCAAGTGGTGTCTGTCGTGTGTTCGCAGTGCGTTGTGTGTGTGTGCAGTGTGGTGTGTGCATGTGCATGTATGTGCGTGTGTGCGTGTGCATGTTGTCTGTGTGTGTGTGCGTGTGTGTGCTGTGCCTGGCTCGTGGTGGCAGGACTGGAGCGGCAGGCCTTGGCGGTGGGTGCTTGCTGCTGTCTGCAGGCAGCTGGGTGCCCTGGAGATGAGAGGCTGTTTCAGCTCCCTGTGCGGCCGGGGCTGGTTTATGGGCTCTCACAAGGGCGTGATGGATGTGGTGGGGCTCCCGGAGAAGCTGGCGGTCTGGAGAATAATTCCTGAAAATGAAATTCTTTCCAGGGCCAGTGACCTGGGGGGCAGTGTGGACTCTACAGCCCTCTGCCTGCCACAGCTGCGGACACGATCCCTCCCCTCAGGGCACCGTGTTGGCGCCGATGAAACCCTGCAGAGCTGCAGGAACTGCACAGAGCAAGTGGAGTCTGGTTTGCGCCGGCCAGGCCCTGACATCTCCTCATCTGGGGGACACTGGCCTTGGGGCTACAATGGCAGGAGCTGCCCAGAGACCTCAGGTGATGGAGGGACAACAGGCCCATCTGTGAGTCAAGGGAACAGAATGCTAGGCTGAGAGGTGCTGCATGCATAGTGACACCACCACCACCATCGCCACCAACACCATCACCATCAGCAGTCACCATTTGCAGTCGTCATGGGGGATGGTGACAAACTCTCCCAGGAAGTGTCAGGTACCGCCCCTACGGCTCGCGGGTCATGGGCTCTCCCGCACTCTGTGCAGCTTGTCTGTGAGCAGAGCTGACTCTACCTCACAGGCCTCATCCTGAACCCACCGCCCTCGCCTCTGTGCTGGTTGAACGCTGCGCAATCAGCCCAGGGACCACAGAAGTGAGGGCATGCCTCACTCCGGGTCTTCCGCATAAGCCAACTCCCTGGCTCTGGGGGAACAAGGTCCCCTGCCCTTCCCTGACCCGACCCTGGGAGCCATGCTGCAGGGACTGCGGGGAGGCCAGGGAGCTCTGAACTTCCGTGTCCTCTGGACGATACCGGCAGGGGCTGCAGAGGCCAGGCTTGTTCTGTTTGCCAGGCGGAGGTGCCCAGCGAGTGTGTGTTTTCACGGCCCTGATGGGCCTGTCTCTTTTCACAGTGGCCAGTCCAGGTGTCAGGCTCATCAGGCTCCTGGGCCCAGACGGGATGCAGGGATGGAACCAAGGTCGGCCACGTGCCAGGCAAACGCCTTCCCTGCCGTGCTCCCACAGCGGGCCCTGTTTAGATACAGCTCTGGAGAAGCTGCCCAGGACACGGCAGCCAGGACGTCAGGCCCACGGGAGGCACAGGGGTGCAAGAAGGACACCCCGTGACCTCAGGTCCTCTTGGCTCTGCACTCAGAGGCCACCCCTGTGGGTTTGGGGAGTGTCCATGTAGGGTGCCGGCGTCTCACCCGGGTGCTCCCTCTCCTGCGTGCGAGGCCAAATGTCTCCCGGTCTTCCGCATAAGGCCGTCTTGGAAGCATGCTTGAGAGATCGTGCAGGGGTTAAGGCACTTGCCTTGCTCGCAGCTCACCCTGGCTTGATCCCTGAGCACCGCTGGGGATGGGCCAAGCCCCCACCTCCTCGAAAGAAACATGTTCGAGATCATCTGGGGTAATAAACAAGGCATTAAGGTATTAATGTAAAGGATGAGAATTGGAAAAGAGTCCACTGGGTAATTTTCTTGACTTTGCTGAGTTCAGATTTTCTGATCTGTGAGATGAGCAGTTGGACAAGATCCACGGTGCTCAACCAGAGTTCTCCTCAAATCCATCTCTTTAATATCTGTGTGTCAGTCTTTGTGCCTCGAAAAATACATCAAATATTCTAAAGTAATCACATTTCCTCAGGAAAAATAGGATCATAAACCTACTTTCAAATTTAATTTGAAGGGTGAGCCACAGGTGCTCAAAGACGGTCGGTTGCTAGAGCAATATTCAACAGTCGCTCTGTCGTTGGAATTTTTTTTGGGAGGGAAGTTTCTCCATGCTGGGGTCCTGGGACCACCGGTGACTCAGCCCAGCTGTGAGGGCTGGTGGTCCGGCTGGAGCATATGAAACTGTCAGGTGTCCTGGGAGGGCGGGGTGGACCCATGGGATCAAAATCGGGACTTCTGCAGTCGGGCCTGTGTCTTAGCTGCAGCCGTCTCCCAAACCTGCACTCCCTGTGTGGTGACGCTGTGTGTGTGTGTGTGTGTGTGTGTGTGTGTGTGTGTGTGCACGCGCAGGAGGGACTATAAAGTCTAGATTCCAGGAGATGATTGCTTGTCGTTGGGAACCTTAAAGCTTAAATCTCCACTGCACATTAATTCTATCATTTTTTTATGACCAGGTCCCAAGGTTTATGCTCTCAGATAGGTTGTAAAATTCAGTGTTGGTTTCAGTTTCTGAGGACACCTCCCCACACGGGGATCTCCCTGCCCCTTACCCAGGGACTCATCCCGCCTTCCTCCTCGGAGAATATGTTTTTGGGTGAAGTGACTCAGTCCGGCTTTGTTGTTATGTACTTGCTAGATTTCAAGTTTTCTCTTTGTGGTAACAGATTGCAAGAGCAGAGAAGAAATTCTGCCCTAAAAGTTTACCTTCGATAGGGATCAGAAAGACGGCACAGCTTGTAGGGCATTTGCCTTGCACGCGGCCGACTAGGGTTTGATTCCCAGCATCCCATATAGTCCTCCAAGCCCATCAGGAGTGATCCTTGAGTTCACAGCCAGGAGTAAGCCCTGAGCATCACTGGGTGTGATCTCCTCACAAAAGAGTTTGCCTTAGGCGGGAGAGTACAGAGTTAAAGGCGTCTGCCCATGTGTGGCAGCGTCTGACTCATCCATGGCACCATATCAGATCTCCCAAATCTGTACCATAGAAGCACCACCAGGAGGGATCCCAGATGCTCAGCCGGGGTGAGCCCTGAGTACTGTCAGGTGTGACCCAAGCATCCAAACCGAACCAAACCAAACCAAAAGCAGCTCCGAGCTGCCCCTCAAGAGACCGTCTTGCCCTCGGGGTGACTCCCCGTGTGTGGAGATGGGTTCGCTCTTTCAAAGGGCGTGGGATGGCTGGGGCAACAGTGCCCTGAGGGCCCGGGGAGGGAGTGACCAGGCTGTGGAGGGGCAGAGCCCCACCAGCAGCTGAGCCCAGTGGCCTGGTGACCCTCTCACAGACTCGACTTGCACCTGGGCTGGCGGCTGACGGCCATGAGCACCGGCCTGGGGGCTCTGCGAGGTGCAGCTCCGTGGCTCTGTGGCAAGGCCTCGCTTTCCAGCTTGGACTGGGTCTCAGTGACCCAGCAGAGGCCAGGTCCTTCTGGGTCTTTCTGAGCCTTCTCAGGCTCCCTGTACCCCAAACCCTGCTCCTCAGAGACCCCCCTGGAGGCAGAAGAGGCTCTTGGTGGGGTCAGGGTGTGTCTGCACTTCGGAAAGCGTGGGAACCCTGCCACGGTTTCCACGGGGAGGGCTGCTGCGGACAGGGTCCGAGGGCCTGAGGCGGCTGTGCATGCCACGGCCTGCCCTCCGTTCCTCTCAGGTGACTTTGAGCCCTCGACCAAGTGCGTCCGGCCCAAACGTGGCAGCTGGAGATTCAGTGCTGGGCCCGGCGGGGGCGGGGGGGCGTCTCCTTGACCCTCCTGGCAGCGAAGCGCTGGCGGCGGAGCTCGGGACAGTCTGCAGCCCGGCCTCCCGGCCGCCCAGACTGCCTGCCAAGCCCGCCCTTAATTGCCTAACCTCTTTAAGTGATTAAAACGATGATGAGGACGAGGCAGCGTGACGCTGGCAGCAGCGGACATTAGCAGCGTATTATCAGCCCTGGACTTCGATATTATCGTCCAACATTCCTCTTGGCCTGTGCACACAGCAAAATGCCCTTCAAGTACCGATGTTTCGAGCGAGTAACGGCGGCGTAAATGACCGATTCCATGTCAGTGCTGCTCACTGCGGCTTCCGGGAGACCACGTGCCTCTGCCTCAGCCCCAGGGCTCCAGCACAGGCTGTGATAGCTCCTGGGCCCAGCGTGCCGCAGGCCGGCTCCCAGGAGGCCCCTCTCGGCGCTTCCCTCCTGCTCTCCGCGGGCTGGACAGTCACGCCTGACGTTGCAGAGGACACACGTGTTGGAGGGGCAGTGTGTGCGCTGGCTCACCCAGGCAGCCCCTCGGGGTCCTGGGCGGGGCCCTCGGCCCCTCCATGAAGGTCTGCAGGAGCCAGGCCAAGGAGGTACACCAACTTGCACGGCCCTCGCTGCGTCTGGGGGAAGCCGGACACCCCTTCCCGAAGAGGGCACGTCTGGCCTCTATGAGACAGTGTAGGGCTACTGCCCCTCGTGCCCGGGCACCCTGCACCTGGTGCACCCGCGACTCACAGAAGGAGCAGGGGGCTTGGAAACGCGCACAGAAGGCAACTCGGGAAGGAATGGCAGGAGGACGGGAGGGGTGGGTGGGTGGGGATGGAGGGAAGGGTTGGGAAGGGGATGAGTTGGGAGTGACCCCTGGGCACTGAGCCAGGGGAGCAGCTGAGCACTGACCCCCGAGCGACTCCTGAGCTTTGGTCCAGGAGTGAGCCCTGAGCACTGAGCCAGAAGTGGCTTCCGAGCACTGAGCTGGGAGTGAGCCCTGAGCTGGGATCACGCCTGAGCACTGCAGAGCAGTGCCTTGGCCTCCTTTCCAGCGTCTGCCACTGGCACTCTCCTGAACCCTGGAGGTGTGTCTCACGGCGTGGACCTCCCTCTCCGCCCCCTTGGAGCAGGTGTCCCTCCGTGGGCTTCCGGCCGTGGTCTTCCCCAGGTGTCTGTCTGGGCCAGAGCCGAGACCTCGACCAGCCGGGAAAATCCCTTTTGTAAGGTGACAAGGCCAGAGCTGCTTCCAGACCTGCTTTTGGGGCCTCCCTAGCAGGGGCTGGTGTCAATGAAAGGCCAGGGGCGTGGCCGGCTCAGGCCCCAGCGGTGCCAGGAGCCTGCAGGGCTACACCTGGGGGTGTTGGGGGGGGAACACATGGGACTACGTGGCTAATTGGGGTTGGCCCCCACCAGGCACGTGTCTACAGCCCTCGGTTCTCTCTCTCTGGCCCCCAAATTGCTTTCTGGAGTCTCATCAGGGGATGCTCAGGGCTGACTCCTGTCTCAGTGCTCAGGGATCGTTCCTGGTCGTGCTGGGGGATTCTGTGTGGGCCAGGGATCGACTGCATGCAAGGCAAGTGCCCTCCCTGCTGTACTGTCAAACCTGCCTCCTTTCGCTTTGGGGTCACACCCCGTGTGCTGTTCTCTTCTGGCTCTGCTCTCAGTGATCGCTCCTGGCAGGCTTGGGGACCATGTGGGGTGCTGGGGATGGAATGCAGGTCAGTCACGTGCCAGGCAAGCGCCTTACCTGCTGCACTAGTACTCTGGCCCCACATCTCTTCTTCTTCTTTTTTTTTTTTTTGCTTTTTGGGTCGCACCCAGCAATGCACAGGGGTTCCTTCCGGCTCTGCGCTCAGGAATCACCCCTGGCGGTGCTCAGGGGACCCTCTGGGATGCTGGGAATGGACCCCGGCTTGGCTGCGTGCGAGGCAAACGCCCTCCCCGCTGTGCTATTGCTCCAGCCCCCACGTCTCTTCTTTAAAAAAGAATGAGCAGTGATTTTATTTAATATTTATCATTCAGCAGCAACCAAAATAGGAACATCGGAGCTACCGATCTCTGGAAACGTTCTGCTAAACGGCTGCTTCAGAAATACACATATGTGATGAACTCGACTGTTCACTGCCAAAATTTGTTTAAAGGCTGCAAGAGGAAAAAACTATACTGTGCCCAAGCACTAGTCAACACACCTACTAAATTCCAGAGGAAAAGGAAATCAGAGAAGCTTTGCTCTCTTATGCATGTCCCCTTGTTGGACAGCTGTACTTCTTTAAAGCAACAGAAATAGGAAGCTTCCTAGGGGTGCGTACGTACGCATATTAAAGGCACAAATACAAAGTCATCAACACAAGCGAAAGCGAAGTCACGAAATCCCTGACTGCAAAGCTTGCAAGCTACAAAGCTAAAATCCAAGCTCCTTATCCCAAGAATGCTCTCGCTAAACAAATACTCAACATTAATTTTTCTGGCATTCGGAATTGCAAAGTCAACGTCAGAATCGCTGTCGAGAGCACCGGTGTGTGTGGTGTATCCGCAGTAAGGCACCTGGCCTAGGACGCTCAGTTAACAGGATTTTTATTATTATTATTATTATTTTTTGGGTCCCACCCGGCGATGCTCAGGGGTTCCTCCTGGCCCCTGCACTCAGGAACCACCCCTGGCGGTGCTCGGGGGACCCTCGGGAGGCTGGAAGTCGAGGCAAACGCCCTCCCCGCCGTGCTGGGGCTCCAGCCCGCCGGCCCAGGCCACTCGGCCGCGTCCGCAGCTGTCGCGCCCGGTCCGCTGGGCGCAACTGACCCGAACGGCCGCGTCCCAGAACTCGGACCCGCGGCGACGGGGCAGCTCGAACGGCCCGGCAGCACCCGCCTGCGGAGCCAAAGCCGGCAGAGCACCGTCGCCGGCGCCCAGCTCGGACCCGGGACCCGCGCGGCTGCGCGACCCCCCGCCGGCCGGCCCGCAGGACCCGGACTCCGCCCAGGGGAGCATCCCGGCCCGCAGCGCGGCGAGCCCGAGTGCGCATGCGCGTGCGCCG
>JAOXYA010000009.1:271936-292328 GCA_028565675.1 Sorex palustris | reverse complement strand
GGCCGCACGTGGGGGGCGCCTCCCCGCCGGCCTGGCCCGGCCCCGGGACGGCCTCCCTGGGGCCCGCCGGGTGGGCGCTGGTGGGGGGGCCGGGTGGGCGCTTGGGGGGCCGCGCCTCCTGCGTCGGGGCAGCAGCGGTGCCCCTGGGCCCTCCTGCCCCCCCCCCCCGCGCGTGCTGGGCCCCGTCCCGGGGCTCCCGGGGGGCGGGAGCAGGTGCAGGTGCAGGTGCAGAGGCAGGTGCGGGGGCAGGTGCGGGGCAGGGGCCGGTGCAGGCAGGGGGGTCTCCAGGCTCGGCCGTCGGGGGCTGCCCGGCCGGGCCCGCTGCCCCCGCCCTGTCCTGCCGCGCGGTTCGGGTGCGGGTCCCTCCCGGGGCTGCGAGCGCCCGAGGTCGCGAGTGCCCGGCCCGCCCGGCCTTGCAGACCCTGCGTCGGTGCAGAGCGCCGTCGGCCCGTGCACGAGGCCCTCGGAGGCTGCGAGCCAGGCCCCGGGGAAGAGGCCGCCGCCCCCCAGCCCGACCCGCCTCGGGGGTGACCGGGGACGGCTGAGCGCAGTCGGGAGGCCCCCGGCGCCCCAAGTCAAGCCGGACGCCGGCGAGTGCCCGGTGCCCTGCGGGTGCGGGTCCGGGGAGTGAGAATCCCAGCCTTGGCCAGCCGGGCTGGGGCTGACCCCGGCAGTCAGCGAACCCCAGGCGCCCCGGAGGGGTCACGGGGAGGGAGTCGCGGCCAGCAGGAACCGAAGTGGCCCTCGCCCCTCAGCCTCCCGTGGCACAACGTTGCACAACGCTCTGGCCTCTGCACACCGCCCACAGCACCCTCGCCTCTGCACACCGCCCTCCCCCGCGGCTCGTGCCCGGGTGTGAGTGCCCTGTCTGCACGTGCTCCCGGGTGCGAGGTGGCCTTTTCCGCCCGTGAGCTCCGTTTCGTGGCTGGGTCTGGTCCTGCTTCTCGTGTGTCGGTCACTGGGGGCCAGAGCCATCAGGCACTTGCACCCGGCTGACCCGGACCGTCCCCAAGCCCTGCTGGGTGTGGCCCCCCAGCCCGAGTCGGCGCAGGGCACAGGCGCACACAGCCGTCTTTGCGGGCCGTGGTCCCAGAGAGGCGGGACCCCCCTCAGGCCCTGTGAGGGGACCCTCCGTGTGTCCCTGCGAGGGGAGGGAGCTCTTGCCCTGCCCGTCACTGGGTCTGGCCTGGAGCTGGCGGGTGCCAGCCCTGCGTCTGCCCCTCTTCCCCGGCTGCTCGCTGCCGCCCCCGCTCTGTCCCCTGAACCGGGATGACAGGCCGTGATGGGCAGTGAGTGGGGTGATGGCCTTGCTTCTGCCTGGCCTGGAGCAGTTTCCCACAAGCCCTGTCAGCCGCGTCTCACTCCCTGTGGCGGCCGTGCAGGTGGTTCCTGGGATCGAGCCGGCCCTGCCTGCCGACTGACTCTGTGTCTGGTGGCGACTCTGTTTCCTGGGTGCTTTTGGCTTCCTGCTAGTACGCAGTTGGGGCTTTTTCCTTCTTTTTTCTTCTGTTGTTGTTGGGGGCTTTACATTTCTGCTCTGGTCCTCCTTTCTCGCGGTGTTTGCCCGGCTCGGGGTGGGGAGAGCGCAGAGCCGCTTTCCCTGGAGACCCGCATCCAGACCCTCCAGCCGGCGCATCTTTCCCGGACCCTGGGCCAGCAGCTTCTTGTGTCTGGAGAGCGGGTGGGGCAGGGTGCTGCTGGCACCCGGGCCTCGGCCCTGCTGGGACGCAAGAAGAGCTGGGAGGGCAGCAGCAGCAGGGAAGGGGCTGGGCTGGGCGGCTCCTGTCCCCGCCGTGGGGACACCGGCACTGTGACTGTGACGTCGTCTGCTGTGTGTGACTCTGGCACTATGGCGCCGTGGCTCTGTCAAGCTGTGGTGCTGTGACACCGTGTGAAGCCACAGTGGTGGCTGGTGCTGTGGGGACACTGAGGCACCAGGATGCCGTGTGCACCACGTGGTGGTGCTGGGCTCGGTGTGACTCTGGCTCTGTCGTGCTGTGGTGAGCTTGCCCCTGTTCCAGTGCTCACATCCTGGGGGCAGAGACACGCCCCCACCTGCCCTCATTAGGCGGCTCGGCCTTCCGAGTGCCGCTCCAGAGGCCTCCCATGGCCGGAGGCTTTGTGCAGGCCTGTGGTCTGCGCCTTGACTGGGCCAGGACAGGCCGCCGCGTCCCTGGGCGGCTGGTGTCTTCTTCTCTGCCCACGTGTCCAGGCTGCCGTTCCCTCAGGCACCGTGAGGGCGGTCAGGCTCAGCACTGCGACTCACTGTGTGTAGCTGATGAGGTTCCGCTCTGGACTCCCAAGACCGACGGAGCGATTCCTGAGCACAGAGCCCCGAGTCGCCTCTGAGCGCCACGGGGGTTGGGGGGGTTCTCAGGCGCTGTCCAGGGTGTGAGTCAGCCCCCGAGTGTCTCCGGCCTCGTGTGCAGCTTGGGGGCTCTGAGGATCAAGCTGGGTTCTTTTGGGGGGGGGCCCACACCCAGCAGTGCTCAGGGGATACTCCTGGCTCTGTGCTCAGGGATCACTCCTGGCGGGCTCAGGGGACCACATGGGGAGCCGGGTATGAAACCTCCATCGTAGGCTGTGTGCGAGTACGCTCCCTCCTGCTATGTTGTTGCTCCAGCCCCAGGGGGCAGCTACTGCTTTAAAAAATTTATTTTTATAAAGTTGTTTGTAATAGTTTATTGTGTTTGATGTCGCAACACCCATCCCGCCACCGTTACACCTTTCCACCACCTTTTCTTGAATATTCCCACGACCCCCGAAGCCTGCCCCTGGATAATTTATTTTGTGTTGCTTATTATGAATAGTCTGCTAAAAATGACCCAGAAAAGCTTCCTCAGAGGAAAGTGTGTGAAGATTGTATCTACCCCGGAGCTGTTAAGCTCTTGCATAAGAGATAATTAACGTGTTGTTGTTACAGATTAAGCCTGTGTGCAACTTTCTTTTTCTTTCTTTCTTTCTTTCTTTCTTTCTTTCTTTCTTTCTTTCTGTATTTAGTTGCTTTCTACCTATGAGATATTGCATGGCTGGGAATGTGGCTGCATGCTCCAGAAATTTCAAATTTTTAAATAGGGTGCTATAGCTGGTGTTAAATTTTTAACTGGAGGTGACTTTGTGGTCGGGTGGCATCTCTGCAGCTTGCGGGTCCCTTTTATTTGTGGGATCTACTTGTGAGCGTCTGGATCATGGCCGTTAGTGAGCTTACCTGGTGCCAAGGCAATTGGTGGGCGTGACTGCCAGCCTCCTGGAGGCACGGGGAGGTGTGGGGAGTCGCCCATCCCACTCCCTGCCAGCCTGGAGAGTTCAGTCCCAGGTCCCACGGACCCGAGTTCTCCAGCAGATCGACTCGAGGAGGCTCATCCGAGCCTGTGGCCATCACCCTGAGCACCACTGCGGTTGGGACCTGGAGGTTGTCGGCTGCCGGAGTCTGCTGAGTCTTGGGATGAGACTCGGGTGTGGGGTCTGGGGGGTGCAGCTTCTTAAAAAGGCAGGCCGTGTGGCTGCGGGTGACCACTGCCTGGCCAGGGGCTCCCATGGAGGGTGGCCACCAGACGGGCTCTGGGCTGTCCAGGACGTGTGTGCGGGTGAGGCATGTGAAAAGCATGTGGGTGTTCATGTTGTGGGGAAGGAGGGGCGTGGGGGCTTCTCGGCCCAGAGCACTCGGTGCTGCCCACCTGCCTGGGGGCCCAGGGAGCTGGGTGGCGGGCAGCGGCCTGTCCTGCCCTTCCTCCCGGACCCTCCCTAATGCCTGTGAGGCCTCCCCTTGGGAAGGTCAGGTGTGTTCCCATTTCCGACCTTCAGTTCAGCAGTCTTTGAAGAAGCCGCCTTCTTGTCTGGGGTCAGGGCCACACCCAGTGGTGGCCACCAGGTTCGCCTGCGTGGAAAAAGCGTGTCCCCATCTCAAGGCGTCTTTGTCAGGCTCTTTGTGGAGCCTGGCCATGTGTGACCTCGGGCCGCGGTGGGCTTGCTGCACGTGGCCTTCCATGCTGTGGGAGGTGCCAGGGCGCAGAGGGGCCCGGTCGGCCCACCCAGGTCGGCCTCCAAGGCTGCTCTTGCAGGCCTGTCGCACCGAGAGCACGGAGGGGGGTTGGCGGATAAACGTGAACGGAGAGCGTGTGGAAAAGCAAAACCAGGCGGGGCTCAAAACTTTCTCCGGGCCTTGTGGCGGGACAAGGCGGGTCACCGCTGGGCGGATAAGGGACTATCGTTTCCTTCCCATTTTATCCTAAAACCGTGGGAAGTGGCACCTGCCCATGGGGAGATCAGCTGGGCTGACACATCAGACTCGGGTCGGACATGTGGCCAGCGGGTGCTGCCCCCACGTCCACCCTGAGCTGCCCAGGCCCAGCCCAGCAGCTGAGGGTGGTGTCTGGGCCCGGGGGTGAGGTGGCATTCGGCAGGGAAGGGGGCTTGGCCCTTGGCTGCTCTCCGTCTTGCCGGCCTGGCAGGTGGGGACTTGGGAAGGCGGAGGGTCCCTCTTTAGCCTGGAGCTGAGGCTTAAGTCCGACCGGGCCTAGGGATGGGCCGGCTGCATGGCCAAGTCCAGCCGCAGGACCGGCCACGGCCACAGGGTTTGCCGCCTGCAGGGATGGCATGGCCCAGGCTTGTGGCGGGGTGGCCGTCCTCGGCAGGGTCCGCAGGGAGCTGGCTCCTCAGCTTGACTGGAGGCCGGGATGTGCCCTGTCGACCTCCCACGTGACGTGGTGTCCCAGTGCTCCCTGGTCCCTCCCGTGGACCCCCTGTGACTGGACGGGAGCCGCCCCTTGTGTGCTCTGGCTGACGGTGGTGCCGCGTGGCCGGGGCAGAGGAGGCCCTCGGAGCTGTGGCTTGCTGTGCGTGGACCCCTGTTCCGAGGGAGCCGTGACTTGCTCAGGCCCCTCGCTCACGGCCATCAGGCTCTCCCTCGGGCCTGGGGCCCGCGGAGACCGTCTTCCACGTGCAAGGTGTCTGGCGGTGGTGTGGACGTTGGAGCTTCGCCCACTTAAGCTCCCCACCCGCCCCCACAGGGCCCCTCACGAGGAAGCTTGCCCCTCCCTGGAAGGCCCTTGTGTCCGGCTCTGGGCGGCAGGTGAAGGCTCCTTATTTTAGACTCGAACTGGGGCTTCCTGGAGTGCCATGTCTTGAGACTCGGCCGCGCTGCAGTGCAGTGGATGGCGTCTCCAGGCACGCCTGGCTGTTGCTCTTTCCGTTGCTGTGTGCTGTGCGGCGTTCCTGCGAGAGGTCTCGTTCCCCGTGACCCACGGACAGGCTTGGGACGTTCCCGTAGGCTCCGGTGGGACCTGCAGCCTGAGCACGTGTGTGTTGCGTGGAGCAGGGAGTGCTTGGGCTCGTCTGCCCTCGGTGCTCACGTGCAGAATCCTGGTCCTGGCTCATCAGGCTGTGCTGGTGCCCGCACCCGCTTCCTCGCAGGGGGTGGGACATGGGCTCATCCCATCCGGGAGCCTCCGGCCGTTGGGTCTCACGCGTCGGACCGTGGGGGAAGCATCGATGCTTGGGGGCTGCCTCCTGTCCAGTTTCGGTGACCGTATTGCAGCACTTGCTGCTCTGACCTTTCTCTTTTCCTCTTGGGTCTAGGAGGAAAAGGCTTCTCTTCTACATCGAACTCAGGAAGAAAGAAGAAAGAGAGAGGTAAAAGCGGCTTTGTCGTAGTGTTTGCGCAGCATTGGGTCAGCACCGATGCGTGCGAGTTGTGCAGTGTCTGTGTGTGATCTGTGACGTGTGTGGTAGTGTGGGATGTGATGCGTGTGACGTATGTGTCTGTGATGTGTGATCACGACAACGTTAGCATTTCAGTGGCTGGCTGTTGGTGTGATGACGTTCTGTTATGTGTGTGATGCGTCTGGGATTTGTGTTCTTGTGTGATCTGCGTGATGTGTGATGTTCTGTGTGTGATACGTGATCTCTCTGTGTGATGTCTGTGTGGTGCATGATGTGTGATCCATGGCGTGTCCCTTTGATGTGTGCGTGTGGTGTGACGTTCTGTATGTGACGTGATCTGTGTGATATGGAGGTGTATGATGAGCCATGAGTGACGTGTGGTGTTTCTCTGACGTTTGGGTGCGATGTGATCTCTGTGTGTGATGTGACGTGTGTGGTGTGTAGGCTCGACTGTGCGCACAGCAGGAGGAGTGTCCCTGCACCCCCAGGTTGGCTTTCAGTGTGGTGGAGGCAGACTCTGGTGGCAGGACAGACATTCAGTCGCTTAGTGGCTGTGCTGTGTTCCGGAAGCTGCCAAAGGGCCAGTGTGTGCGCTCTGTGGAGCTCACGGCTGGGCTGGCTGGGCACTAGGGGGTGCTGGCCGGGCGCTGGGCGCTGGGGGTGCTGTCTGGAGGGCCGCCACGGGGCAGAGAGGCAGGGACTGGTGCGTGAGGGCCTTGTGGACGGCCTTGTCCGTGTGGGCACGGGGAGAAGGTCAGCTTCCCCTGGGCCGTCCTGGTCCTAGTGGTCAGGTGCACCCCGGCTCTAGCAGGTCTCGGCCCACCCGGAGAGCCCCAGCCCCCCAGCTGGTTGCTGTGAAGGACCCAGGGAGGGTGCAAGCCGCGGCCGCGCCCACCCGACTCGGGAGCCAGGCTCGAGGCCTGGGCACCGGGCACCCTGGGCGGTGGCCACTGTGTTTTCCGGGAGAGAAGCATGGTGGTCTGGGGTCCGGCCTCCCTGCTGCTGCCCACGGGCCCTGATGAGTCTCCCCGCAGGAGGAGCGGCGACGGCTGAAGAACGCGGTCATCATCCAGTCCTTCGTGCGCGGGTACCGGGACAGGAAGCAGCAGGTACGTCAGGCGGCCGGCCTGGGCTGGGCTCTGGGCGGGGACCCGTCCCGTGTGCGTGTGTGCGTGTGCGTGTGTTCATGTGCACATGTGTGCATATGTGTGTGTGTGTGTGTGTGTGTGTGTGCGCGTGCGCGTGCGCGCCTGCTTGTCGGTGAAAGTGTTGGTGATGGTATTTTCCCGGTGGCCGTCCCAGGTCATTTACCAGGAGGTGGGGCTTGAGCGTTGAGAGTGAGAAGGGCAGATGGGAGCTCGGGGCCTGCCAGGCCACTCCTGGGCGCCCATGAGCTCATGCGGCCGCCTCTGGTGCAGTTCTCCCTCCAGAGAGACGCCTTCGACCGGGCCGCCAGCCTGGCGCAGTCGGGAGGGCCCTTGTCCACGGCACACGCACCCACCCTGACCCTGCTGGTGCGGCAGCTCCTGTTCTTCTACAAGCAGAGCGAGGACTCCAAGCGCCTGGTGAGTGCCCGCAGCCCTGCTCCGGGAGGCTTCTCCCCGTGGTTGCTGCTCCCCATGTAGTGCTCCCAGGGCCAGTGTGCCAGGGCCGGGTTGGCTCGGCCTCCTTGTGCCTGCGGGCTGGTTGGCAGGGGGCGCTGACGCTCTGCTGGGGTCTTGCTCACCCCGAGCCCCTCAAGTGGCACCACCACGGGAAGCTCAGTCCGGCTCTGACGCCCGCCCCCGCCTCGCTCCTCCCCCCCCAGGCTGGTGGGGGTCACTGGGGCTCACACAGAGCCTTTGTGCCATGCGGGGCCACGGCCCTGACCTTGGTGAGAAACGAGGGGCTGCTGAGGGGCCGCGTGTGTTCCTGGAGGCGGCTCCGCGTGGGCGAGCAGGACCAGGGTCCGTGCCCATGGGCTCCCCGGCAGCGCCCGGAGCCCTGGCCGCCTTCTTGGAGTTTGGCTCCCGTGCCCAGACCTTCGAGCGTGTTCTCACGGGCAGTGGGCCTCAGTGCGGAGAAGCAGCACACCTGCTGCTTGTGTGTCTCTGCGTCTGTGTGTCTTTGTGTGTATGTCTGTGTGTGCCTTTATCTTTGCGTCTCCGTGTGTGCCTGCATCTTTGTGTCTGTGTCTCTGTCTCTGTCTGTGTCTGTATCTGTGTCTGTGTGTGTGCATATGTCTGTGTCTCTGTCTCTGTATCTGTCTGTGTGTGTCTGTGTCTCTGTGTCCGTCTGTGTGGCGGGCGGGCCCTGCTCTGTGTCTGTCTGGGGCAGGGAGGCGGGTGTCGCGTCGGCCCCTGCCCCTACCATCCCTTGAGCTGGAGGCAGAGATGATGGGAGCAGGGTGCCGGTTAGAGGCGGGCTTGTGGCTGTCTGGCCTTGCCCTGCCAGGCTGCTCTGCACAGTGACTGCATGCAGGGAGGGAAGCGCCCCCCAGAGCCAGCAGCCTCTGCCTCCGCCTGTGTCGCGTCTGCTTTTTGGAGGGGACTCGGCGGTGGGAGGGGGGAGACGCTGGAGACCCCCGGAGGCACACGGAGAGGTGCAGCCACTGGCCGAGTCTTGTCAGGTGCCCTGAGTGTCAGTCGCACTCTCCCGCTCAGCCAGCGCTGCGGGACCGGCGAGGCCTGAGTCCTGGCCCCGCCTTCCCACGGCCTGCGCAGGGTCTGCTCCCTGAGCGGCTCTGAGGCTGAGACCGCTGGTGTGCCGTGCATTACAGATCTGGATGTGCCAGAACCTGGTTCGACACAGCGCCCTGTTCGTCCAGCAGCTGGCCGGGGCGGACGGCCTCACGTGCTCGTACCAGATCAGGCGGCTCCTGGGCCTCTGCTGCAGGTAACGCCAGTGCCGGCGCCGCAGGAAGTAGATTTCTAGGGGCGCCGGGTGTCTCTTCTGCAGGGGGGTGAGTTGTGCGGGGACTCTGGGCTGCGGGCGCCAGGCTGCGGGTGGGCTCAGCCCGGGCGTTGCTGCTGGCCGAGCCCCGAGAGCCCGCAGCCTCCTGCTCCCCGGCTTGTTTTCCGGCCCTGGGCTGAGTAGTCGCAGTGCGGAGGGTGTTGCCTGCACGTGGCTGACCCAGCTCTGCCCCTCACACCCAGTTTGGTCCCCTGAACCCTGTCAGAGTGACCCCTGAGTGCAGGGTCAGCCCCAAGCACTGCAGGGTGTGGCCCGAAACCAGAGGGAGAAACAAACCCAAACGCTCCGTCTTTCAGGTGGGAGAACAGTACTCTGGGTTAGTCCCCAGCACCCAGGGCTTCCTGTGCAGGGTTTCCGCCCACCCTGGCCCGAGGGCTCCACGCCGGGTTTCTGCACACCCAAGGGGCAGCCCTGCCTGTTCTGGCCCTCGGCCGCCCACCTGCACCCAGTACATGTGGGCAGCCACCCCAGAGGGGAGCCCCAGCCCTGCCCCCAGCCCGATCCAGTGTGCCAGGATGGTGCAGGGGCAGTTGGGACAGCAGCTCTGCGCTCCCACAGAGGAGGGTCTCGCCCTGAGCCCAGAGGCTCTGGGAGCAGAGTGTCTGCAGGGGGGTATGGGTAGACAACCCCGCACACGGAGATTCTGATGCTCAGAGCTGTCTCCAGAAGGGGCAGGATCAGGACACTGCACGTGTCTCAGCTCTCACTCAGGACACTGCATGTGTCTCAGCTCTCACTCAGGACACTGCATGTGTCTTCAGCTCTCACTCAGGGTCAGGACATTGCACGCATCTCAGCTCTCACTCAGGACACTGCATGTGTTTCAGCTCTTACTCAGGGTCAGGACACTACACATGTCTCAGCTCTCATTCATGACCGGGACACTGCACACATTTCAGCTCTTACTCAGGATCAGGACACTGCACTCATTTCAGCTCTCACTCAGGACACTGCACAAATCTCAGCTCTCTCTCCTGGTCAGAGGAGAGGACAGGGCTGGGATGCCAGTGTTCTTCTGTATGTCTGCTTGGCCCTGGCTCTGCTCCCGCCCCTTGCCCTCTCAAACACAACTCTTAGGCCCCAGCAGGTAACCAGGAACACACAGCAAGCTCAGGATTCACCCTCAGGAAACTGACACTTCTCCCAACAAATCTCTGCTGCCTGTCCTGGCAGGAGGTGGGGGCCGGCAGCCCTGCTGCTCTCCTGCCCTCCTGGTGGTCAGCGCTGGTGGGGAGAGAGAGGCCCGGGCTGATCTCCGGCCTGCTGTGCCAGCTGGGAGAGGTGCTCTGGGCTGGGCCGCTGTCGCCAGCACACCCGTGGCCCCCGGCCCCCGTGTGCGTCCGGCCGCTCCGCAGCAAGAAGCCTTTTTGGTGCCCGGGTGTGGGGAGGAGGCGCCTGCACGCAGAGTCCAGTGGGGCCCTGGGGTGCTGGCCGTGTCCGGGGCCTAGACTGGGGCCGTCCCCGGTGCTTCTGAGGCAGCAGCATCTGCCGTCCCCCGGGGCCTCTCCCTGAGCTGGCTGCCGTCCTGGTCGGCACGACGGTGTGCCTGACCGGGAGGCCTGGCCGCTGTGCCCCGCAGGTTGCTGCAGGACGGCGGGGACGAGAGCCCGAGTGCCGCGCTGCCCCTGCGCATGCTGGAGGTCTTCTCCTCCGAGAGCAC
Organism: Sorex palustris; assembly: GCA_028565675.1. NCBI lineage: Eukaryota > Metazoa > Chordata > Mammalia > Eulipotyphla > Soricidae > Sorex > Sorex palustris. Next base: position 282,055 of record JAOXYA010000009.1, on the reverse strand, counting down.
CTACCTGCCCGCCCTGCAGGACGCCGCCCGCGTGCTGCCGGTCATCGAGCGCGTCTCCCACTCCATGGTGCAGAGCGGTGAGTCGGCTGGCCCAGGAGGAGGGGCCGCCGGGCAGCGCCGTTGCCGTGTCCCTTGGGCAGACTCGGGCCCACTGGCCGCGTTGGCTCGCGTTCCCTCCGCAGACCGGTCGGTTCCGCACCTGGGCTGGCGACTGGACGCGACAGAAAAGCGTTCTAAGGTCAGAGCTTCAGTGTTCTCCTCTCCCAGCAGAAAGTCTGGGGTTCCAGGTGATTGATCCGGGGGCGGGGAGCGGTTAGTTGGCACGGGGAGTAGCCGTGTCACTGGTCAGACTGGTCCGGACCTGTTGCTGCTCAGCTGGTTAGAGATGGCACAGCCGGGAGGGCGCCGGCCTTGCGCGTGCCCAGCCCGGTTTGACCCCAGCGCCCCACATGTCCTCTGGCCTCCCCCAGGAGTCAGCCCGAGCACTGCTGAGTATGGCTCCAAATCCAAAAATAAAGGCATGAAAGTCGCTTAACCCTCAGGCCAACAGCCAGGAGCAGAGTTACATCCCTGGATGTCCCACCTCAGCGTTCGCGTTTAGTTCAAACCAGTCGGGATGGGGCGAGCGTGGGGACCAAGGTGCTGCCTTGGGGAGGCTGACACTGGTGTAGCCCCTGTGCCTCATCCCATCCCCCGGCCCGTCCTGGGGTCATCCCCTGAGCACCGCCAAAGGCAAACCCTCCACCCCCAAGGAAAAAGACTTCACTTAGTACGTTGGAGGTCGTGGGGAAGTAACTCTTTGGTTCATTAGAAGAGTGAAATACGTATGATTTGATCTTTAAGAGGAGTGCCCTGGGGCTGGAGCGAGAGCACAGCAGGTAGGTGTTTGCCATGCACACGGCCGACCCGGGTTCGATTCCCAGCATCCCATGTGGCTCCCTGAGCACCGCCAGGGATAATTCCTGAGCGCAGAGCCAGGAGTGACCCCCGTGCATCGGCAGGTGTGACCCAAAAAAATAAAAATAAGAGAAGTGCCCTGACACAGCCCATGGGGGACTTCTCGTCAGAGGAGCATGTGCGCTCTCCTGTCCTCTGAGACAGAGGACAGACCTCACAGACGTCCTGCCCTGTGAGGGTGAAGGAGCAAGCGTGTCACCTTCAGCACCTGAGTGCTTCCCGCTCTGAGCTGCTGCCCGTGTCGTCCAGGCCGCGGTCCCCATCCCGGCTGTCATGAGGGTGCCGTGACGCCTGGCCTGTGTATCTGCACTTGCCTGGCTCACGCCCTGTGTGGGCTGGCTGAGGGAAGGTCACCTGGCGGCTGGTCCCAAGCCTGGGTGAAAGGCTGCGCCCCAGGCCACTGGCAACACTAGAAACCTCCCCCAGGCTGAGAGGGTCACAGAGCTCGCCACTGCGCTTATTCGAGCCATTGACACAGAGGCTGGAGTGAGGGGACAGTGGCGGGTACTCGTGTGCAGCTGTCCTGGGCTTTATCTCTGGAACCTCCGGGGGTCTCCTGGGCCCTGCCAGGTGTGGCCCAAAGCCCACTGACAACGAAATAACACTGAGATCAGAGGTATCGCTTCCTCCCCCCAGGAGAAGCAGGTTCCTGAGGAGGGTGTGGGCGCGGAGACCCTGACCCCAGCTCTGTTAGGGAGCAGAGGTGTGAGTGAGGCCGCTGCTGTGGGCAACGCAGTCACCACCCTCCACCCAGACTCGCTGTCCCCGGGTGCACAAGACGACGCACTCTGGGTAGTCCTTGGTCCAGAGACCCACTGCAGGTGCTGGGCCCGGCACCAGCTGCCTGTCTGCAGAAGCAGGATTTTCTCACCGTCCATGTAACTGTGATGATGGCATGGGCTTGACTTTTTTTGTTGTTTTTTTCCTTTTCCTTCTTGGGTCACACCTGGCGATGCTCGGGGTTTACTCCTGGCTCCACACTCAGGAATCACTCCTGGTGGGCTTAGAGGAACCGTATGGGATGCCAGGGATCGGACCGGGGTTAGCCGGTGCAAAACAAGCGCCCTACCTGTTGTATCATTGCTCTGGTCCTGATAACCACATTTTCCAGGGGGCAAAAAACCCTCCTGCTTGACAGTTTTGTTTAAGGAGTGGCTTCTTGGCTCTGTTGGCGGGGAGCGAGGGGAGGTGCTGGGCCGGGCGGTCCTTGCTGCCAGGGCCGTGGGCTGACCCTTCCAGCTTTCCTTGGGAAGGTGGAGAATTGCATGTTCAGGTGGAGGAGGCTTCGGTCTACGCCCGGTGGGTGGGGCTCAGGGCCACATGGGATGTTCGCATCGAGCTGGGTCAGCCGTGGGCAGAGAAGCTCTCTGCCGCCCGCGGTCCTGCTGCTCCGGCCCTGCAGGGAGGACGTTTCACCAACGCAGGTCTATTCTGAAAAGTCAGTACGAACGCTTAAGGTTTGGCACCTTGCTCCTCAGAGCGGGTGCTGGCTTCTGAGCGCGCCTTCCCTTCCAGGGTACTACAAGGCCCTCTACTTGCTGATCCACAGCAAACTCCCATCGAGCATCGAGTATTCCGATTTGTCTCGCGTTCCCGTGGCGAAGACCTTGCTAGACAATGTCCTCAAGCCGCTGCACTTCACCTATGACTCGTGTCCACCGGGGGCCAGGTGAGAAGGGCCGGCCAGGGTTTCCGGGCCCCGGGGGCGGGCGGCCCGCGCTCACGGACCCCCGCCCCTCCCAGGCAGCAGGTTCTCACAGCCTTCACGGACGAGTTTCTGGCGGCGCCGTTCACGGAGCAGCTGCTCCACCTCGTCATCCCGGCCCTGGCGGACGCGCACGCCCGCTTCCCCTACGAGCCCTTCCTGAGCGCGCTCCTGCTCGCGGAGGGCAGAGGCCCCCGGAGGGGCGGCGCCGTGCCCTGGCTCTTCTACTTCGTGCTCACCGTGGGCGAGAACCACTTGGGTATGCGGGGGCCCGGGGGGGCGCGTGAGCGGGGGCCGTGGGGCCCGTGGTGAAGCCGCCTTGGTTGTCTCGCGAAGGGAGCCTCTCTGAGGAAGGACTGCTGGTGTACCTGAGAGTGCTCCAGGCCTTTCTCTCCCAGCTGTCGGTCGGCCCTGCCAGCGCCAGCCGCCAAGGCTCCGCCAGCGACTCGGAGGACGAGACGGAGGAGGCGGGGCAGCCGACGAGCACATCCGTAAGCCGCAGGGCCGCCGAGGGACAGGCTGGGAGGGGCAGTGGGCAGGGCACTCGCCTTGCGTGTGACCGCTGCACGTCTGATCCCCATTCGGTCCCCCGAGCCCCCGGGGGTCAGCCCTGAGCACTCGGCCCAGGAGAGGACTCGGCAGCCTCGCAGGAAGGCTGGCACGCGCTGTTGGAAGGAGGCGCTGCCCTGGGCGCCATGGCGAGCCCACACGCCGGCCCTGCCGCTGTTTTGTTTTGGGGCTGCACCCGGCAGAGCTCAGGGCTCAGGGACCATCTGAGGCCGACAGCTCAGATGTCTTACAGCCTTACAGCCTGGTATTTGGCTCAGCCATGCCAGCCTGAGGCCCGCCCGGCATTGCAAAAGAAATAAAAGGGGGGGCCAGAGCAACAGTACGGCGGGGAGGGCGTCTGCCTTGCACGCAGCCAATTTGGGTGCAATCCCCGACACCCCATAAGGTCCCCTGGGCACCGCCAGGAGTGACTCCTGAGTGCAGAGCCAGGAGTAAGCCCTGAGCATCACCAGATGTGACCCAAAAAGCAAAAAAGGGGCAAAAAAAAAAGGAAAGACTAAGCTTCTTTCTGTTAAGCTGTGCTCTCTGGTAATCTGGGTTGGAGATTCTTCTCATTGTCCTTTGGGGGGCCCGTCTCGTGCTGGGGGGCGGTCTTTCCCAGGGAGCCCTGGCCGATCCTTCCCCGTAGGCCATCAAGGGGGTGGCCACTGTGGTGTCCCCAGGGGGGAGTGTGGCCGGGTGCCGGGGCTGAGGGCTCCTGTGCCCTTCAGGAGGATGGCCGGCTCACGGTGCCGTACATCGCGGAGGAGTGTCTGAAGAAGCTGGACACGAAGCAGCAGACCAACACGCTGCTGAGCCTGGTGTGGCGGGACTCGGCCAGCGAGGAGGCCTTCACCCTGATGGCCTCCCTCTGCCACACGCTCATGGCGCAGCACCGCATGATGGTGCCCCGAGTCAGGCCAGTGCCCGGCGGGGCGCGCCTTGGCGGGCGGGCGGGTGGATGGGCGGCGGGCGGCGGCCGGTCCTCACCTGCCGTCCTGCCTCCTCTCCAGGCTGCTGTACAGTCTGGCCTTCAACGCCAGGTTCCTGAGGCACCTGTGGTCTCTCATCTCCAACATGACGACACGGATGATCACGGGGTATGTGGAAACGCGGCTCGAGGGGCCGCAGCCACAGCACAGCGGGGAGGGCGTCTGCCTGGCACGCGGCCAACCAGGTTCCAACCCGGCATCCCACGGGGTCCCCGAGCACTTCCGAGCGTGGCCCAAACACTTTGAGAATAAGTGGCTGAAAGCCCACTAAAGTACCGGGGGGTGTTCGCGGGCACTGCGCTGGCCTCGCGCGTGTGCCTGCTGGGACGAAGGTTCCGCAGGTCTGCGGAGAGGCGAGCTGCAGGCCGCAGTGACGGGACGGGGGGGGGGGCGGTGCTCCCTCGATCCCGGCTCCCGTATGCGGCCCCAAGCCCACCAGGAGTGACCCTGAGTGCAGGGCCGGGAGTCAGCTCTGAGCACTGCCGGCCGGGAGCACGGGCCTGGTCAGCCCTGTGTCGGGGGCACCGTCGCCATACCTGTCCAGCAGAGCGCCCGTCCCGGCGTCCAGTTATGTGCGATGGAGGCCAGCACGGGCCTGGAGTCCCTGGCCGGCCCTGTCCGGATCTTTCTCTGAGTGACAGGAGTTTTCGTAGCTGGGCCCTCAGGCTGCGACCTCCACGTGTGTTAGCAGGCCCCCCTCCCAGCCACGGCTCCGGGTCCTGGCCGGGAGCAGCCCCAGGTGTCCTTCGGGGGCAGGAAGCGGCAGATGCTCGTGGGGCTGCCCAGGGGTGCCCAGCTGCCGTGTGCGCCGTCAGCACCCCTGTGCGACTCCTGGAGACCAGGCTGGGGAGGCCTGTTCGCTCACTGGAGAGCAGCACTGGGTCCCGCTCGGGGTGTTTGGGTCTGGCTGGGGGCCACACGCGGCAGTGCTCAGGGATCGGTCCAGGAGGGGCCCTGGGGATCGACCCCACGTCAGCCGCGTGCAGGCAGGCGCCCTCCCTGCTGGGCTGTGGCAGCTCCTTGATGGGGTTTGGTGTGTTTGAGACCCCCTGCTGTGCCCGCCTCAGGGCACCGGGACTGCTTGCCTGTGGGGGCCCTGGAGGTGGGGCCATGAGCAGGTGGCTCGGGCCCAGCAGCAGCGTCAGGAGTGGCCGCGAACAGGTGGGGCCCGGCAGCAATGTTGGACCTCCCCCCCACCCCCCCACCCTCGCCTTTGCTGGTGGCAGCTGAAGGTCGATTCTCACCTGCTTGAGTTCATAGTGAAGCTTTGCAGGAAGCGGAGAGTCCCCCCGGCCATGTCCCCTCCGAAGGAGACCGAGCCCCGAGCTGACCCGGTGGGCTGCCCGTCCCGCCCTGGTGCCCCTCTCGCTGGAGGGAGCATCCTGCCCCGGCCACCAGTGCTGCCTCTCCGGCTCGTGTCCCGCCTTCCCTGCTCGGGGCATAGTCTCCCAGCGCCCCTGCAGGGAGAGCGCAGAGCTGGGGCCGGGCACGTGCTGGACCTCCGGACTCTGCAGGGGGCGCGTACTCCCCTGCGGAGTCTCCCAGCACGTCTCCTTCCTGCGGACGGGGGCCCACAGAGCACAGCCCCACGCCATGCCGTGGGCCAGCCTGCCCTCGGGAGGGGCGTGTCAGCATTCAGATGCCTCGGGGCAGGTCCTTGTTGCTGGAGGGAGCCTTGGGCTCGCCTTCCTCTTCACTCCAGCCGTGGCGTGGCCGTTGGCGCAGGTCCCTGGGCAGCGTCTCACCTCGCTGCCCGCGCACGGGCGCGTGGGCCCCGCAGCTCGGCTCCGCAGAGGCAGTGCTGGGCCCGACTCGGGGAGGCAGGAGCCGTGAGCAGCTGGGGCCCAAACTCTTGTTTGTGTCTTCATGGCCGGGGCCCTCAGTGGGCAGTGCTCGGGCTCCCGGGACGCAGAGTGTGGCGACGTCCGGCTGTGGCCCTGGCAGGGCTCGCTTTGCTCCTGGCGTACTCAGCCAAGCACGTCCGCCACCTTCCCCTGTGTGCTGTGTCCCGGGGCTGGCATCGCCATGCCTGTGGGAACCCGGGTCCGTGTGGCGTCCGTGGCCTGTGCCGCCTCATACCAACGAGGCCCGTGTCCCACTGACCCGCCTCTCCTCCCCTGCTGCCCCAGGTCCATGGTGCCCTTGCTCCAGGTGATCTCCAGGGGCTCCCCCATGTCCTTCGAAGATTCCAGTCGGATCATCCCCCTCTTCTACCTCTTCAGCTCCTTGTTCAGTCACTCGCTCATTTCTATCCACGACAACGAATTCTTCGGGGACCCCATAGAAGGTGGGAGCCTGGGGTTGCCGGGGCGGGAGGCTTTCCTGAGGCGCGGGGGGGCCAGAACGCGGAGACTGACAGCGGGCGACCCTGTGCTCCAGCCGTCGGCCAGAGACCGTCGTCGATGATGCCTTTCACCCTGGAGGAGCTGGTCGTGCTGTCCCGGTGCCTCCGGGACGCCTGCCTGGGGATCATCAAGCTGGCTTACCCGGAGACGAAGCCCGAGGTGCGGGAAGAGTACGTCCTCGCGTTCCAGAGCATCGGAGTCACCACTAGCTCCGAGATGCAGCGCTGTATCCAGATGCAGCAGGAGCGGTGGATCCAGCTGTTCAAGGTACGCGGTTCCGGGCGGGTGCCGGCCGCTCGCCTGGTTCATGTCGAACCGAAGCGCGGGTTTGCGTCCCGTAGTGTTTGATTCGCAAAACTCGAAAATGCAGAAGGGCCGTTTCCGTCACACGGCTGCGCACCCGAAGCCTCTTGGACGCTGCTTGTAGTCGGTCGTTCTTGGGGGTGTGAACACAAACTGGGTATTTCCACCTTCGCTTCCCCGGAAAGCAGGTTTCTTTTTTTCTGTCTTGAGGGACTGCGGGGGAAGGCGGAGTAAGGCCGCGGCAGGGTGAGCTGTGTGTCCACGGTCATAGGCGGGAGACCGCAGGCCCGTGCGTGCGGCAGGCGTGGGGAGCGCGCGGTGGCCGGGATGGGGGTGGCGGGGAGGCGGCCGGGAGTGGGTGCGAGGCTCCTGTGGAGTCGCTGCGGCCGGCGGCGTCGGGCTGGGCGCAGGCCTGCTCCGAATCGCTCCCGAGATTTACAGTCGGCTCCGCACCCTGACCCCTCGCTCACTAATGTGGGCCTCGGTCACCAGCCGCCCCTCCAGGCCCTTCATCACGGCTTTTGTCAAGCTCTCTATTTAATTGAAAGAAGTTAATTGAATGAAAATGATCAACTAAGCTTGTATTAATATTGCTAATGGAACTTTCTTCTTGGCCATGTTTGGAGGAAGATGTCAAGCTCGACTTTAGGAAGGGCCCATTAATGCTTGCACTTAACCTGATGGACTAATTAAGGAGTGCTCGCTCACCCCCGCCGGACCCTCGCCTCCGCACACACTGCACTGCACTTACGCCCGCACACATTAGGAGCGCCGAGACGACCGATAACGTCTGGTAGCACTGACGCTGTCCTGACGCATCGTTGGATCTATCGCTGCTGCAGATCGTAGCCAGTATTTGCACAATTTATTCAAGTTACCGATCTGTGGGGCGGGAACGATAGCATAGCGGGTAGGGCGTTTGCCTTGCACACAGCGGACCCGGCTGACCCGAGTTCCATTCTTCCGTTCCTCTCGGAAAGCCTGATGTATTCAATATGCCAAAACAGTCACGACAAGTCTCACAATGGAGACGTTCCTGGGCCTGCTCGAGCAAATTAATGAACAACGGGAGTGCTGCACAGTGCTGCAGTGCTTACCTATCTGTATTCCCGAGTAAACTTTAGCTTTTTGGGGTCACACCTGGCGATGCACAGGGGTTACTCCTGGCGATGCACTCAGGACTTACCCCCGGTGGTGCTCAGGGGACCCTATGGGATGCTGGGAATCAAACCAGGGTTGGCTGCATGCAAGGCAAACGCCCTACCCGCTGTGCTATCGCTCCAGCCCCCCCCCCAAGTAAACCTTAGAGGTCACATGTTGAACCCTCTGTCCATCTTTTTTGAAAGATCGACACTTTGCTGGTTTCCTGCCTTAAAACAAGCGTTGCGCCCGTTGGAAGCTCTCGCTTCTTGCACCGGCCTTTCCCAGACATGGTATCACAGTCGCGTGTGTGGCTTAGGCCAAGTACTTAATTAAACTCCGGGATCTAGGCTAATAAAACTTTCCATTATGTGGTATCCGGTTTGTGTACCGCTTCAGATAGCATCATTATTTTATAGCACCTGCTGAGAGTTCCGCGTTTCCAACAGCTTATCTTTAGGACGCAGTGGTCTCTGGATTTAATAACCCAGTATAAGGCATTTCCTTTTGCTTAATGAAAATCTCGTGCTTAGCTTTTCCGTCTGCCTCGGAGTGGCTGGCTGATGCTTTACTCAGGAATGAGGGTTTTGGAGGCCTCATTTTGGAGAAACTTTCTCTCATGCTCGAAGACTCTGGCCTGGAATGGCTCATTCCCAGATCCGACCCAGAGCCATCGTGGCGGTGCCTTTCGTGCCAGTCCTGGTGGCCTTTGGAATTTTTTAAGCTCCGTCTGCTGTAGAGCTGGGCCCTCAGTAGAGCCTGAGCAAGCAGGGCCTGAGAGTCTTGTCCCGGGCATTGTCCTGTGCCTTCGGGTCTTATCGGTTCCCGTGATGGGACAATTTTGTGAGGAAGACGCAGCGATTATCCCCATTTCACAGCTGCGTCTGGCTCGCGGCGGAGCAGCCCTGAGCTCTGCTGCCGTTCTGAGTGAGCGCCCCCTCTGGAAAGTTCGAGGGGAATCGTTTAGCGTTTTCCGTAAGCCTTGCTGATTTCCAGCTGGGGCCTTGGGCAGAATCGACCCGCTCTGGTGAAACCCTTCTGGCAGCCGTTCCCTTCCTGCCAGCACGCCTCCCCACCGGCCTTCGTCGGGCGCCCCGGGCACGGGCCTAAGTGGATCCGGTCATCCTTCTCTGTCACCGAGAGCCAGGGCGCACGCTGACACTGCGAAACCGGCGGTGCATTTATCACGTTTATAAACTCCTCGGAGTGTGATTCCTGCTGCTGATTGCTCCTGCCCGGGAGAGGCTCGGAGGGGGGTGGGCGCAGGGCTCTGCTCACGGCCACACCCACAGGCTTGGTGCTCGCTCATCCCCTCTGAGGGGCCAGAGGGCTCACACCGAGGTGGGCAGAGGGCCCGCTCGCTCTCTGCAGTGCAGGCCTCAGGTTTGGTCTCGGCAGGGACCGTGTCCACCCCGGCAGTTTGGCTTGTTGGCCTCCCCCGACAGGCCTGGGGTGGGCTCGGCCTCCTGCTGGCAGAGGCTCTGCCGGCCCCTCCCTCTCACTCTGCTGACAGCCGCGCCCACGGACCATGCCGCTCCCCGCTCAGCACCTCACCCCGCCCTTCCCAGCCTCTGCCCCGGGTTCCATCTCCGCTGTTCTTACTGGACGGAGGTCCTCCCTGACCGCATCTCTGGGCTGATCGCGGTGGTTCAGACCTGCCCCCGTGGGGTCCCTCAGCCTCGTGACTGGTGTGGAGGGCCTGTGCTTTCAGAGTAGACTCGTGTCGGGCGGGAGGGGGGCACTTGGGACTCGTGGGGCCCAGAGCAGGGCTCAGGCCTCGGTCCCGCAGGGCAGCAGCTTGGCGGATGGTTCAGTTTGGGGATCTCCTTTCGGGGGCTTTGGTCACTCCTGTTGGTGCTCAGGGTGACCCTCTGTAGTGCCGCGGGCGGGACAGGTGCCCGGCCCAGGCCCTGACCCCTGACACTGACCGTCCTGCTGGGTCCCTCGGGGACCTGGTCCTCCGGCCTCTGTGATGGAGGTGGGGCCCAGAGCCCGGCCTGCTGCCTCCCTCTCCCTCTTCTTCTCCGTGGGACGCTCACGCACGCTGACCTTGTCCCTGAGTGTCCCTGTGGGTTCTGGGCCCTGTGCATCGTTAGGACTGGCCAGAGAGGGGGGAGTTGCCGTCAGC
>JAOXYA010000009.1:219474-248608 GCA_028565675.1 Sorex palustris | reverse complement strand
GGCAAGCTACCGAGAGTATTCGATATGCCAGACACAGTAACAACAAAGTCTCCGATGGAGACGTTACTGGGCCCGCTTGAGCAAATCGATGATCAACGGGAGGGCCAGCATCTGGGATCCCAGCATCTCCATGCTTGTGGGTGAGAGTCGGTACCATCCTAACCACTGAAGAACAGTGACAGTTCCAAACAGGTGACAGGCGTGAAATCAGACTTCCACGGCCTCAAGGGACCAGCTAAGTTGTGTTTAAAACTTGGCTTTTTTGAGCTAACTCAGGGAGCACCTCGAGTCGCTGAACTTTCCTGTATTATTTATAGTCGGAGCTGATCGAGATAAGGTTTCAGGGACACAGGCAACACCGGGGCCTCTGGAGTCACACCCTGCCCCGAGGCAGCCCGAGGGAGCTGGGAGCCCCTTCTGGTCGGGGACCAGCTCTTGCTGCCCCCGCTCTGGGACACCCGCCTGCTCCCCGTGCCGCTCCGACAGGTGAACACATGCTGGACACATGCTCACGGTGCTGGGGACAGCGGCTCCCGGCCCTGAGCACCAGCAAGCAAGGAGCTGCCTTTAGAAAAATTGGATTTCTCGGTTCTATCGCTTGAAGCTGATTGTGGCTAAGGACTGTGTCCGTAGTCGCCCCGACACGTGTCCCCTCCCTGCCGAAGTGCCTGGAGCCTCCAGGAGCAGTGTCGGTCACTTGAGGTGCGTGAACGCCCAGAGAGCTTCCGCACGACCAACGGAAGCATTTGGAGAAAACCCAGCGCCCAGGAACCTTCAGTGCTTTTCTGTTCTTCTTTTGACTGCGCTGTCCCGGCTATGCTCGGGGGTCACCCCTGCTGCTCTTTGGGGGACTGCACCAGGGTCAGCTGCGTGCAGGGCAGGGGCCAGGCCTCTGTCCATCTCTCCAGAGATGCCCCGGGACGGAGTCAGTAAAGGTGGCGTCCTTTGTCCATCGCCCCAGTGAAGGGACGTCTCAGCCTTGGCAGAGATGACCAGAGATGAGCCTCGGGAACTGTCGGCAGCAAGTTTGTCAATGCAGGCAGTGGCGTTGGATACACTTGTGGAGGAACTGCACATTGGCTGGCCGGTGTAGCTCGGGGTTGCAGCTGTTCCCATGCAGGGTAACTGCAAGCCTCGGTAGAGGTACTTGAACTGCGGCCATCACCACGCGGCTGCTGGACACGCTCAGGCCGGGAAGTAGGAGTTTCCTCGAGCCTCAGTCAGTCCTGGTGCTCGGGACCACACGTGGGGGCTACACGTCATGCAGGCGCCTGACCCGCCGTGGGCGGAGGTGGGGAGAGCAGGAGGGGGGTTGGCTGTGTGGAGTCCTCGAGTCAGGTGGACTGTCATCGCGCTGGGCTCAGGGGTCGCCTTTGTCCCAGGGTCGTGTGGGGGCCCAGAGTGGCAGCCAGGGCAGGCCCCTGGCCCGCCCTTCTCTCTTCCCGGCCCTTTACACGTTCCAGGACGAGGGTCCGCAGGGCGCCGTGTGGGGCTGGGCCATGCCCAGGTGAGAGTCTCCAAGGAGGACCCGCTCGGCACGGTGACAGGGGTGACAGGCACGACGGGGACAGGCACGGGCTCCGGACGCTGTTTGTGGAGGGCGTTTGCTGATCGTTGATTCGACCAGGTTTCCCATGTCATCCCAGGAAGTGGATTAGCAGCTTTAGTTTTTGATTTTTTGTGTTTGTTTTTTGGGGTCACGCCCGCTGTTGCTCAGGGCTTTCTCCTGGCTTTGTGGCCAGGGCCAGGTGGTCAGCAGGTGCTGTGCTGCGCTCCGGCCTCTGGTCCTGCACGGCCCGCCCCCCTGGCAGAACCCGGGTGGCCCCAGCGAGCTTTCCCATGGTGAGGGCTGGGCGACAGCAGGAGGCGGGAGTGACCCCGGCAAGGCCAGAGAGAGAGAGAGAGACGAGGAGCCCGCAGGGACTGCCGGGCCTCAGCGGGACGCAGGACGGCTGCGGTGTCACGAGTGCCGAGATGGGGTGTCCCCAAACAGCGCAGAAAGTGGGGCAGGTGCTTTGTCCAGAGGGAGCGGGGAGACGCTTCCTCGGAGTGGCTAGTGCTGGGAGGGCCACCCGTGCCCTCTGGGTCACACCACGTGCTGCTTGCAAGTGCCTTCCCCTTGGGGTGGACATCCCTGCGGTGCTGCCCGGCTTCCTCCGCCCCACGCCAGGGTGTGGCCAGCAAGGGCAAGGGCTTGTGTCCAGCGCGGGTGGCTGGGATTCGGCGCCTGTACACAGGATGGCCCCCAGCTGGGCCTTGGAATTTCCCCCTAGACTTGCCCTACCTACCTCACAGCTCATCAGCTGTTTAAAAGCTTTCTTTGTTACTGTATTTCTTTCATTTTCAGTGTTTGGGTCACACCTGTTTCTGCGCTCAGGAATCACTCCTGGTGCTGGGGACGGGACCTGTCCAGCCCCGTCTCCACTTTTATCTGTATGTATAATTTTGAATTTCGAATTTATCCTGAGTTCTTGTCTTATTTTGGGGGCCCCCCAGCGTGGCGGGGGGAGTGCTGCGGGTTGGGCCCCCCGCCCCCGGGGACCCCTTCCTTCCCTGTCGGCCATGGCCCTCTGAGCCTTTCTGGCCGTCGTGGTTCCCGTTCCCGTCTCAGGTTCCAGCCTCACAGCGTGGCTGAGCACAGAAACCCGAGGGAGCGTGAGCTATCATGGAGTTTTGTTTCTTGCCTTCCGCTCCCCGGTTTTTGTTTCTGGGCCACACTTCAGCCGAGGGGCGTGATCCCGCACAGCTTGGGAGCCGCTTGCTGGCGGGTCTCACAGGTGGGCCAGGCACCATCCTTACAAGAGCCGCTCTGGTGGAGCCCCGGCACCCAGGTGGGCCAGGAGCCAGCTGGGGCAGGGTGGGTGTGATGGCCTGGGTGGGCACAGCCGTCCCCTCGTACCTGATGTGCTTCCCATTGAGAGTGAAGCCTTGACTGCACGCGGCCTTTTCAGGGTCACTGCTGCCCGCCGGAGCCCACTCCTGGGTGCCCGTGAGCCACCGCAGGCTGACTCTAAGCCCGAGTTGGTGCCCAGCTCGGCGGAATGCCTCTGTGACTTGGGGGGGGGGGCGTGTAGGGAGGGGTCACAGCCAGCGGTGCTCCGGGCTCACGCCTGGCCCGGGCTCACGAGAGGCGAGCAGGACCCCCAGCGCCGTCCCTCGCGCCCCGCTGGGACTTTTTTTTTCTCTCACGGTTTTGGGTCACACCTGGTGGTGCTTAGGGATCACTCCGGCAGTGCTTGGGGGACCATGTGGGGTGTTGGATGGGACCTGGGTTGGCCACCTGCTGTCCCAGGGCCCCAGCTGACACGGGTCTTATTTAGGGAACCGTGAGACAGGAGGGACGTTCAGAGAACACGCGGGTGGGAAGAGGGAAAGAGCCAGATTGTAGCCCCCTCCGGTCGCATCTGCCCCGGTGCCCATGTGCTGCTGGCCTTGCCACGCGCGCTCCTTACAGGGGGCGAGGGTGTCCGGCCGGGCGCTGGGCTCTGGCCTGCCGCCTCCTCACCCATGGGGCACGGAATTGTCTTTCGTTTGTTCGTTGTTAAGTTATTAGTGTCGTGCTCCCGACACTGCTCAGGGCTCGGGAGGCCTGATGGGATGCCAAGGCTCCAAACCAGGTTGCCCACGTGCCGGCAAGTGCCCTCCCCGCTGTCCCCTGGCTCGGCCCGGTGTGGGGCCACGCTGTGCTGGGGACTGCGCTCTCGCGGCATGGAGCTGGGCCCCTCATGCACATGCCTTGTGGATATGGTTTGTTTTTTTTTTAAGGCTCAAGTTAAATTTTTTTGGGGGGGTCAGACCCGGCGATGCTCAGGGGTTACTCCTGGCTTTGCAATCAGGAATGACTCCTGGCAGTGCTCGGGGAACCCTATGGGATGCTGGGAATCGAACCTGGGTCGGCCGCGTGCAAGGCAAACGCCCTACCTGCTGTGCTATTGCTCCAGCCCCCTCAAGTTAAATTTTATGCAATATTTTAGATAGGAATATTTTGCTTTATTACCAGATTCCTTGGCTTGTTATTTGTCTTGGGTTTTGGGCCACCCCCAGCTGTGGCCGGGTGCTGGGGAGAGACCTGTGTGCAGGGTTCTGCCGTGCCCAGCGCTCCATCCCTTCTTTGAATGCCAGCTGAGCCTGGCGGCCTTCCTCGAGCTGCCTGCCTCGGGTCCCTTCGTGGGCTTGCGCCAGGTTCTCCCGGCTGGCCCCTTTTCATGCCGCCTCCATTCGGTACAGCTGTGGCCTTTTTTCCCGTGTGTCTTGGGCCACACCTGGCAGTGCTCAGAGGACCGTGTGTGCTCGGCTGTGTGCAAGGCTAGCGCCTTCCCTGCTGCCCTCTTTCTATGCCCCTGGTTTTGTTTTTACGCGGGGCCACACCGAGCGTGGGTCTGACTCCTGGCAGGGCTTGGGGACCAGACCAGGGTCAACCGTGTGCAGGGCAGGTGCCCCTCCTGCTGCGCTCTCTCCTCCCGAGAATGATTTCTTGTGTTGGGTTACTTGATTTGGTTCCTGGGAAGGAACTGTGGATTTCTTTAGCCAGCGTGTGCTTTGGGTCACCCCTGGCGATGCTCAGGGGTTATTCCTGGCTCTGCACTCAGGAGTTACTCTTAGTGGTGCATGGGGGACTGTATGGGACCATATGGGGGTTGAACTTGGATCGGCTCATGCCAGGCAAACACCCTACCTGCTGTACTATCACTCCGACCCTGACTTTTTTTTTTTACGTTTGAAACTTTATTTAAACACTAATTTACAAAGTTGTCTAGGCATTGGGTGTTCCAGCCCAGTCCCACCCCCGGGTGACTGCCTTCCACATTGGCCCAGTTTCCCAGCTCCCTGGGTAGAAACCGAATGCTGTGCCTTGTGGTGCTTGTTCTCAGTATTTCTCAGTGGTGGGGCCCAGCGGGCTGGTGCTCGTTGAGCCCTGGGCTTCTCTGCTGTCCGCACAGTGCGTCGTGGAGGGACTCGGGAGCTGGGACCATTCAGCGGCGTGGCGTCTCTTCCACATGAGTCATGGAGTTGCGAAGCCGTTTACGTGCCCGCGAATGTTGGTGTGGGTGGATGCTGGGTCCGCCAGTAGCTCCTGCTCAGGTCGGGACTCGTGGCTTGGAGTGTTTTGGGGACCTTGTTTGCTTTTTGGGTCACACCTGGCGATGCTCAGGGGTTCCTCCTGGGTCTTCACTCAGGGATCACTCCTGGCGGTGCTGGGAATCGAACCCTGGGTCGGCCTCGTGCAAGGCAAACGCCCTCGCCGCTGTGTTGTGGCCCCGGCCCTGTGCTATGGCCCCAGCCTAGGGGACCGTGTTTGGAGTCAGGGTGTGAACGAGGGTGGCTGGGACGCAGAGGCCAGCGACAGGCCCTGAGCTGTCTCTGGCCCACAGCAGCCCTTGGGTACAAGTCGGAGTGTAGCGGCTAGGCATCTTGTTTGGAGAGGAGTAACTTCTAGTTGTGACGTTTGGTCTTGTCTTTGCTCAGTGAAACGAGTTTAAGATGTGGTCACACCCAGCGGTGCTCAGGGCTCCGGGGGCCCTGTGGGATGCAGGGTCCAGCCTGGGCGGGCCGAACGCAGGGCAGACGCCGTCCTGCTGTCCTAGCGAAGTGGCTCTGGGAGTGTGTGTTCTTCCTGCCTGCCTGCCACGTGTGGTAGCTGCGCTGGCACACGGCCGCACAGGAGGTTGTGGGTGCTGGAGTCTCCCAGCGGGGATAGCTGGGGTGCACTTTGCCCGGGACCCAACTTAGCAGACCACTCCAAGCATGCTGGGCGGCCCACCGTACTTCATGGCGGGTGTTCTGAGCACTGAGCCTGCCGAGCACCCTGCCTGGTCCCAGGGCACCTGGTAGTAAAGTGGTTTAGATGGTTGGCACCATGCTTACTTTTTTCTTTTCCTTTTTTTTCCTTTTTGGGTCACACCCAGCAATGCTCAGGGGTTACTCTTGGCTTTGCACTCAGGAATTGCAGCAGTGCTCAGGGGACCATGTGGGATGCCAGGGATCGAACCCAGGTCAGCCGAGTGCAAGGCAAATGCCCTACCTGCTGTGCTATAGCTCCCAGCCCCACTTGTTTACTTTTGGAGCTGGGGGTTATACCCTGTCGGAGGTGGTGCGAACAGGATGCATTTGATTTGAATTGGCTTCAGCTGGGGGTATGGCTGGCCATCTTCACTGGAGAGCCGAGGGCCCTCCTGGTGGTACTGGGTCTGGTGGACAGTCTGGGGGTTTGGGGTTTGGGCCAGCATGGTAGTGCTCCCTGGGCTGGGCTCCGCGTTGGCCCCTGTGATGTCCTGAGCCCGCGGCTTCTCGGGGTGTGGCCAGTCCCCTGCTGCTGCCTCCCTGGGCCCGTCCTTGTGCTGTGGCCGGCCACGGGTTCGCAGAGTACGCTGCTTGGTGACCGGCAGCCCAACGGGTCTGGTCTCATGCTCCCAGGGGAGGGCCACTGCTTATCTTGGGTGGGGTGGGGGCAGTCCGCCCAGCAGGGGCAGGTCCAGGAGAGAAGAGCCGGGGGCTGTCTCAGCTGTGCCCAGGGACACGCAGGGCGCCTCGTGGCACCTGTCGGGTTTATTTAGATCGGGCTATTATTAGGTTCGCTCGGCCTGTTTTCTCCCCCCTGTGAAGAAGGCGGGAGTTTGGACAGAGTCCCAGCCGAGAAGCTAGTGGTCAGAGCCGGGGGGAGGTGACCCCTCTCTGGCCCCATGCCCCGCTGGCCCCAGCCCTGCCGGGTTCTCTGACCGTGCGTTTAATTGCAGGACTCCGAGGACCTGTTCAAACATGGTGGATTACTATGAAGTTCTAGGCGTGCAGAGACATGCCTCAGCCGAGGACATTAAAAAGGCGTAAGTAACTGTTTGTGGAATAATAAACCTGCACTTGTACTTTGGTGGATAGGCAGTAGATCTTTATAACGCCTGTTAAAGTGGCTTTATAAAGTTAAGGGTAATATGCGACAGGTTAATTTTAACTTCAGCAATTAACAAACCACCTTTGGCCTCCTCGGTTCAAGTCAGTTGTCATGCGGGGACAAGGAGGTCACTCCGTATCCTCCTCAGCCCCCGTGGGGCAGCAGCTTCCATTTCTGTTGGAAGGAGACAAAAACTCGACTGACAGTTTGAAATAATCCCCTTGGACCTTGACATTCGATTTCGAGTTAGGGCTGGGAAGTGAACTCGGGCACCCATGCAGGTAGTGACCACTGAGTGACCTCCTGACCTCGGTCTTGGAGGTGGAGTTGACCAGTCCAGCCCCTACCAGCCTTGAGCCGGTGCTTCAGACGCTTCAGACGCTGGCTGCTGCCTCTCCAGCCGACGGCCGCGTGGGAGCTGCTGTGGCCGGCTGCCCCGAGGGCTGATGGCCCCTCTGTGCTCTGGCGTGCTGATGCTGGCCGGCACGTCTGAGTCCTGCCTTGGCCCCTCGGACGTGGGCCGGAAGCCTGGGTGGCTCTAGACAGAAGTAAGCACTTGGGAGCTCCAGGGCCGTTCCAGGTGCCCGACCAGCCGGGCTGCTCTGATGGCCGTCCTGGGCCTGTTTGCAGGTAGAAAACCAGGTCGGGCGATTCGCCCAGGAGAAGCCCAGTGGGCAGGCTGGGATGGTGGCTGTGAGCACGGCCGCAGTGGGCTGCAGGCACTCCCAGCCGCAGCCTCTGGACCTCTGCGCACTGTCTGCTGTGTTAGGACTGATACATGCGTTTATTGAGCTGATGCAGTTAAGCTGATGAATGCTATCTCCAGGGCGACTTTGAACTATAGGAGTTTAGATATGTTCTGCTCGGGGCTTGGGAGGGAGAGAGATAGGGGGTAAGGTGATTGCCCTGCAGGCTGGCAGCCCTCGGTTCATGCTCCAGCTGCTGGGGCTGACCCCTGAGCATCACTGTGCGTCCCCAGACCCCCTCCCCCTCATTTGGCTGTTGGGGTCACACCCAGCAATACTTGAGCATTACTCCTGGCTCTGCACTCAGGAATTACTCCTGGTGGTGCTCGGGGATGGGGATGGGGTATGGGGTGCTAGGGATCAAGGCAGTCCCTCCCCAACAGATCTTGTTCCCCTTTGGTTTCTGGGCCAGCTGGTGCGTAGGGACAGTGCCAGGACCTGGGCCCAGCTGGACAGACGGCCATGTACTGGGCCCAGCCCTCTGCCAGCTCCTGAAGAAGCTTCCGACAGAGCACTCTGGGCCTGGCCCCCGCCCAGTGGCCAGCGCCACCCCTGGCCAGCCTCCGCCACAGCGCAGCCCTTGTGCGCTGAGAGTGCCGTCGCCTCCCTCCCTGCCCTGGCCGGCTGTGGACGCCCCTCGGCCTTCCTTGCTCTTGGTTCTGGAGGAGTGGTTTGGCTGGGGTCAGCCCTGAAGGCTTTCCGGGACTCGTTCCTTGGGTCCCACCTGGCAGTGCTCGGTGCTGACTCCTGGCTCTGCGCCCAGCTCAGGAGCCCGTATGGGATGCTGGGGATCAGACCCAGGTCGGCCGAGTGCGAGGGAAACGCCGCCTTAGCCGCTGTCTGTCGCTCTGGCCCCAAAAGCTGTTGTTAGTCACATGTCATGTCTAAGCTTGAATTTTTTTAGAAAGAATGTGAGTTTGATGAGCTTCATGATTCGTGACTTCGTGGCTTTTTAAGATTTTTTTTTTTTGCTTTTTGGGTCACACCCGGCGATGCTCAGGGTTTACTCCTGGCTCATGCACTCAGGAATTGCTCCTGGCAGTGCTCAGGGGACCATATGGGGTGCTGCGAATCGAACCTGTGTCGGTCATGTTGGCTGCATGCAAGGCAAACACCCTACCCGCTGTGCTATCACTCCAGCCCCTTAAGGTATTTTTTATTTCCTCCGTCAAGATTTATAGTTTCACAGGACGGCCAGGGCTTCACGAACACAACTCTCCCGGCCGCCCTGCTCTGTCCCCCCACCGCCTTGGGTCTCCCCGGGCACCCCTGCCCACAGAGTGACCACTGAGACACGGGCAGCACAGCCTCCTCTTGGTGACTCAGGAGCTTTTCCTGCGGTCTCGGCCTTGCAGCCCTGGGGGGGTGGGCGCAGGAGCTGGTTGCCGTGAGCAGTCGTGTTGGAGCTTTGGGGTTCCTTGCCCCTTCAGTCGGGTTTTTGCTTTCAGGACGGTTTGAGATGCCGTCATTACAAAGTTGTTCATGTGGCATCGCTACAGGGCTACAGGTGAGGGGTGTCCAGGCCCCCAGTGTCCCCTGGTGCCCCCACCCGCCCTGGCAGGCTTATAACATTCATTTTCTACTCCTTGGTCCAGTGGCACAGGAATGGCAAGGAGAATTCATCAGAAAATAAATTGGGGAAAGTCAGTTTGCGATGATGAATTGTGTGTTTTTAAACCTTAGTAGAGGACAATATATGCACCAGCAGTGAGTGCCACGCCCAGTGCCACATGCTGGGAACTTTCTCCTCTGCTTTAAAGGAGCTTCTTGCAAAATTGGCTCCAGGGCTCCGAGTTCCCTAAAGTGTTGCCTCTCCCCCAGCTCTGTACAGTTCCTTCAAATCGGAACAATAATCCGGCTGGATGGAGTGTTCTGGGCAGGCGTTCATCTCACTGAGTTCTTGTTCTGTCCCCTTCCATATTCTTCTGGCTCAGGGGTCTCATTTGATAGGTCCGCACATCTTCGGAGCTTTCCTTTGTGTGCAAGTTTTACATTTTGCTGCATTCCGTAGTCTATCTCTGTCTTTGGATTTTGTCCTTTTTTTGTTGGGTTTTTTTTTTTTTTTGGTCACACTGGCGATGCTCAGGGGTTTCTCCTGGCTCTGCACTTAGGAATTTCCTGGTGGTGCTCGGGGGACCCTATGGGATGCTGGGAATCGAACCCAGGTCAGCTGCATGCAAGGCAAACACCCTACCCGCTGTGCTATCGCTCCATCCCCTGCAACCCTGATTTTGTCATTTTGAATACAGTGTGTCTTGGAGTTCTCCTAGTAGAGTATTTTCACTGGGACCCTTTGTGCCTCTTAGATCTCGGTGCCTGTAATCTTCAGTTCTGGGAAGTTCTTAAGTCCCCCTAAACGATTGTTTCTTCAGCCCTGGGACTGTCAGGTCTGGCTTTACTCTCTGGCTTTGCACCCAGGAGTCACCCCTGACTGTATGGGATGTTGGGATCGAACCCTGTCAGCTGGCTTGCAGGTCAAATGCTGTACCCACTGTCCACGCCTCCGGCCCCCGCCAGGATCTGGGAGGGGTGAGAAAGCCGGGGGAGGCTGGGCGTGACGCGTGTGCCAGTGACCCCCGCCACGCTGGAAACCTCGAAGTGGGGGCGGGCGCCGGCCGGGCCCTCTGCCTCAGTCAGCGGGGCCTCCCCCCACCTGCTCTGGGGCTTCTCTGCTTCCCTCTTCCCGGTGCTGGTTTGTGTTGCTTTCTGGTTTAGAAGTTCGTGGTCACGTGATGGGGTGGGTTGCAGGAGACTCAGGCTGAAGCCCCCCAGCGGCTCCAGCCCTGCCCTTGCCCCTTCCTGCCGTCGTCTCTGTACTCGGGTGCGATGAACGCCCTTTCGTTCTTCTCTAGGTACCGGAAACTGGCACTGAAGTGGCATCCAGATAAGAACCCTGAGAATAAAGAAGAGGCAGAGAGAAAGTTCAAACAAGTGGCCGAGGCCTATGAGGTGCTTTCAGATGGTGAGTGCTCAGGCTCCCCTGGGGCCTGGCGAGTGTAGGCCACACCCCCGTGCCTGTGGCTGGGCCTGGCTGTGGGGTTTAATTTGTATCTGTGTTTTGTTTGTTTTTGTCTTTGGGCCACACCTGGCGATGCTCAGGACTTAACTCCTGACTGCACTCAGGAATCTCCTGGTGGCGCTCGGGAGGACTCTCTAGGGGGTCCAGGATTGGACTGGGTCAGCTGAGTGCAAAGCAAATGTCCCACTTGCTGTACTGTCACTCTGGTCCCCTCCTTTAGATTTTATTTTGTACCTTCCTTTTTGTTGGCTTTTTTTGATTTTTGGACCACACCCACAGTGCATGCTTGGGGGTTCTGCTGGCACTCGGGAACCCCTCCTGCAGTGCTGGGGGGGGGGCCTGTGGGATGGCGGGGACCACACGCCCCACCTGCTGTAGTTTCGCTCCTGCCCTTGTTTCCTACTTTGATTTAGCTGTGAAATCACTTGTCTCGTGAAGCCAAGGTACCTAAGCATCACTTAGAGTAATGGCGTATCTTCAGCGAGTGCCAGTGAGATGAGATTTCTCTCTGGAAGTTGTGCTTTATTTTCATTTCGATGATGTTTGTACTTTGGCCCCCCCAGCGGTCCCCAGTGTGGCAGGTCATGGATAGCCGAGCTCCTTGTTCGCTCTGGAAACGGGACGGCTCCTGTGTGAGGCGTCCTGATGCCCAGGGGTGAGCAGGGGAGCCGTGCTCCTCCTGAGTGCTCCATGGGCCTGCTGGCCCAAAACGCCTGTGCTTTCTTTGTCACTGTCTTGCCCGTGGTAGAGCAGCCCAGACCAGACGGATCTTCTGCCGTGCCCAGACAGGAGAGCTTGTTGGTGGCTGAGAGCGTGCTCAGGGCTGGTGGCTGGGGTCTGTGTGCATCAGGCCTCCCGCCTGGGGTGGCCATTGATCAGTCCTGGCCCAAACACGCCCACGCTGCCCTGCAAGCATGCCTTGTGGGGCGTTTAGTCTGCAGCTTGGGAGAGCACTTCCTGGTTTTGCTGTAGAAGGGGGACTGATCACAGAAAGGGGATTGATGGAGCTGGCTTTATTTATTTATTTATTTTTTGGTGTTTGAGTCCCACCTGTTGTGCTCAGGGATCACCCTGGTGTGCTCGGGCACCATAACGGGGTGTTGGGATGAAGCCTGGGTTGTCCGCATGCAGGACAAGTGCCTCCCCACCGTTGGATCACTGTGACCCCTTTCGCTCCACCTTAACCTGGTTTTGGGGTCTCACCTACCCTCACCCCCCCTTGCGCAAGTGTAGTTGCCCAGTGGTCTGTGACGTGCTTCGGTGCTGGCCCCACCTGGACCCCTCACGCGGGCATGGCCCCAAGCTCACGTCCCTCTTTCCCTTTCACTTGGGACCAGGAGGGGGGCTGGGCTGGCTCAAGGACGGGAGCCCTGCCACGGTCTTGGTCGGGCCCGCCAGCTGGGTGTGGCCCCGACACCAAAAGGGCAGAGACCCAAGAGCCGGATATCTGAATCCCCAGGGGGCACAGTGAAAAATCAGTACTTTCTTTGACTTGACCAGTGGGAAATAATTATTGAATTTTGAATAAGAAGAACTTGGTACTGGGTTGGAGAGACAGTACAGTGGGCCGAGCGCTTGCCTTGCACGCGGCCCACCTGGATTCAGTCTCTGGCATCTTAGAGGGTCCCCAAAACCAAGAAAAGAGAAGAGTTGCTCCTTTCTGACTTCTTTTTGTATTCACAGCAAAAAAACGGGACATCTACGACAAATATGGCAAAGAAGGATTAAATAGCGGAGGTGGAGGTAGGTACGGGCGGCTCCGCTGCGGTCTGAGACGGGCTAAGCCGGGGAGAGGAAGGACCAGTTCGTGTTTGAGAAGCCAGCTGAAGCGCCACTGTGCTCGAGAGCCGATGTTCTTTTTGTAGGGGAAGCGAAGAGAGGTCCTAGCCTAGTGTCCCCGTGGGGCTTGTGTGCTTTAGCTTCCTGAGTTCTGTCAGGACGTGGGTTTCCCGGAGGATTCTGCCGTGACCCTCCCGTGAGCCCTGCTCGGCGAGGCCAGTGCCTTTCCCGGGGACAGTCAGCGGGAGGGGCCATGGGCTGGCCTCGGTGCACCTGGGAGGGAGTGCCGCAGGGCCCGTGGACAGCGGAGGAGCCTGCTGGCCGTCCCGAGGGCTTCACGAGAAGAGAAGGGGCAGGCCGGGGGTCTCGCTGGGGTGGCTCCTGGGGCTCCCCTGCACAGCCCCCCTGCCCGGCCGCCCCCTGAGGACGACTCTGCTTGCCCCGCAGGTGGGAGCCATTTTGACGGGCCTTTTGAGTACGGCTTCACATTCCGTAACCCGGATGATGTCTTCAGGGAATTCTTCGGCGGACGGGACCCGTTTTCCTTCGACTTCTTCGGTGAGTCCAGGCTGTTCTGTTGAAGTTGGTGCCTTGGCCCAGCAGGCATCTGGAAGCCTCCCGGCTCCGGGCCAGGCCTGAGCGTGCCGCGGAGACTTTGCCTGTTCTCCGTGCCCACCAGGAGCCAGCTGCCCTGTGGCGTCTCAGGTCGCCACTGAGGGCTCAGACGTGGGATCTGCCCGGCGAGCTTCGTGATGGTGCTGGGCCGGAGTCGGGTTCAGGTGACAGAAGGCCCTGTCCCATTCGGGAAGACGTGGGTCTGAGCCGTCTCCTGCCCGGAGCTCGGGTGCTCTGGCCATTGCGGGGGCAGTTCTGCAGGGCGGGTGCTGCATGCTCTGACCAGAGCCGGCTGAAGAGGCCGAGGGGCAGCGCGGCCTTCTGGGAGGTGAGATTGGAGCGCCCCCCCCACCCTGGGTTCCGGGGGCGAGCGCTGCATCAGTTTGTCCCCAGGGGGCTTCAGGGTGTCAGGATCCCCCCTCCTTATGTTCTTGGGCCACACCCATGGTGCCCAGGGCATGGTCCTGGCTGCTCAGGTCACTGCTGGGGCTGCTCAGAACATGAGAGATGCTTGTGCTGGACTCGTCAGCTGTGCGCCCAGCAGATGGCCCTGGGCTGCCTCAGGCCTCAGCGTTGCCTTTCCTGTGTGTGAGTTTCCTTCTGGGTGTGTGTGTGTTGGGGGAAATTACAGCTGCGGTGCCCCGGGGATCGAATCCCACGTGGCTGCATTCCCAGCAAGCGCCGTAGTCCGTGTCCTGTCTCCGCAGCCTGCCTCAGCGGACTTGTAACGGAAGGAATGGGTCGGGGGAGGCCCTTAAGGACGAGTCGGAGCCAGATCTTGCTTCCCTGGGCTGAAACTGACAGGTGGAGCTCTGGCACCAGCCCTGTTCTCCTCGCGTGGACGGTGGGCGTATGAGTGGGTGTCTGCTCCGGGCTTTTCAACCCGTCCTGCAGCGGGAGTTCTGTGGCATCTGTGAGCACGGCACCCGTTTCTGCCCCGGGTCAGCCCCGTGGTCACTTGGCCTCCATGTGTTGGTGACAGTCCTAACGAGCGGTGTGGCAGTGACGCGTCTGTCCTTCCCGTAGGTGTCCTGGGGGACTTCCATTTTCAGGCTCTCAGGATTTGCACCCAGGAGAGGAAGCTGCCCCACGGCTACTACGTGTATGAGGTGACCGTACAGCCCGCTGGCAGTGCGTCCAGTGTGGACCTGAGTGAGTCAGGGCGGTGGCACCCCAGCTCCGCCAGGACCCTGGGAACACGGGCTTTGGCAGGGCCTGCTGAGGACCCCTCCCCCGGCGGGCCCCGCTTCCGAGACGAGCCCAGGGTCCATTCTGCGCCCAGGGGGTGGCACCCCAGTCTCGAGGCCACTGGCTTTTTTTTTTGATCTGGGGTCACACCTGGTGATGCTCGGGGGTGACTCCTGGCTCTGAGCTCAGGGATGACTCCTGCTGGGACTCGGGGGACCCCGTGGGGGGCCGGGTCCCGGGTCAGCCCTGTCCTGGTCCCCAGGCCGCTGTTTCAGTCCTCCTCTCCCTGGAGGGATGCAGAGTAGGTGAGCTCTTCACAGTAGTGGCCATGGATGATGGCCTGGTGATCTGGTTACTCGCGAGAGGGAAGAGTCAGCTGCTCACCGCCGGGGAGCCCGGGGCCCGCCAGAACCAGGCTTCTGGAAGCATTCTCTAGGTCCAGGTTTTTTCCCTTAAGGTTTTCGGGTCACAGCCGGCAGTGCTCAGGGCTTGCTTTCTCCTGGCTTTGTGCTCAGGGGCACTCCTGGCGGTGCTCGGGGCACTCCGGGATGCCAGGGGCCGAGCCCGGTCAGCTGCGCAAGGCAAACGCCCTCCCCACTGTGCTGTCGCTCTTGGAGGTCCAGCTTTTGAGGGATGATGCGGGCCTCATGTTTGAAAGGCAAAGCCAGACTTAGTTTTGCTTCCAGACTTTTGTTTCTGCTTCAGCCTGTCGTTCCCCTCGTGCTGGGGTCCGTCCTGTGAGCTCGTGCAGGCTCACGGGAAGGGACCATCGTGCAGCGCGGGCGGGCGGGGAGACGGGCCAGGGGGTGGCTGGGCGCCTGCCGTGCGGTGAGCCGCCCTTCTGCTCCCCAGGGTCCGAGGAGGTGGCCAGTGAGGACCTGGAGCCTAGCGAGGAGCTAGAGCAGCCCGGGTGTGAGGAGGCCCTGGAGGACGGCCCGAGTGACGCGGACAGTGAGGTGCTGGACATGGTGTCCAGTGAGGAGCTCGATGTGTGTAGCGAAGAGCTGAGCGAAGGCTGTAGCCTGGGCTGGGGCGAGCCGCCCAGCGAGGAGCTGGAGCTCGTCTCCAGCGAGGACGGGCTCAGCGAGAACGGGCTCAGCGAGGCCTGCGAGGAGCTGCCCAGCGAGGAGGAGCCCCCGGGCCCCCGGGCGGGCGTGCAATAAAGAGTCTCCGCCGGCCTGTCCCTGCCTTGCTAGCCGCTTCTCTGGAGGACGGGCGGGTCCCGAGGGCAGCCGGGAGGCCAGCGAGGGGGTGGGGTGGCAGGCTTCCCTCGTGCCTGGGGGGGGGCCCGGGCGCAGCTTGGGGGGCACGATCCTGCCTTCTGTCCTCTGCCCTAAGAGAAGCGCCTCCAGTTGGGAAGCCGTAGGTTCTGAGCGGGAAACAGAAACCCGTAAAGAGTAGCCATTCTAGGAGGAAAGGACAAAGCGCAGAGCTGGGCGTGGACCGGCCCGCCCCCTCACGCCAGCTCCGCCCAGGAGCCCGGATGGACACGGGTGTGTCCCTGTAGACTTCACTTCCTGTGCCTGCAGCCACAGAGGCAGCCCTGGAGGGGGCGGGGCCGGTAAGTGTCCCCCACCTGGACAGATGAGTGGAGTCCTTCCCACCGGAGCCCAGGTGCTGCCCCGCCGCCCTCTGGGGCTTCTCTGTTTATCTGTGGGCGAGCGAGGTCGTTTCTGGAGAGAGAGCAGAGTGCAGCCGGGTGAGCCCCTCAGTGGTCCGCACGCTTCTGGGGGCCCTGTGGCAGGGGGTCGTTTCCCTGAGCCCGGTGGGTTCCCGCGTCATCTCCCTGGGTGTGGAGGTCGAGTGGGAGCAGCGGCACGGGGCGACCAAGGGCAGGGTCGTCTCGGCTCCCTCTGCCGGGCAGTGTCCAGTACCTGAGTCTGTCTGTCTTCAGCCGCAAGGAGGACCAGGCCCGTGACAGATCTTTGTGGGTTGTATTCTTGGCACCCCTGCGGGGGGCTGGGGAACCCCCCCCAGGGCCCCAGGCAGCAGGCCGTGTCTCCGGGTGTTGGCTCCACGCCCCTCCGGTTTCTGCTTGTGTGTGTCTGTCGCTGGGTGTGTAGGTGTTCAGTTCTTTATCTTTGGTTTGGTGGCCTCACCCTGGCTCTGAGCCCCAGGGGTCCCTCCGGGCAGGGCTTGGTGTCAGGGCTCAAACCCGGGCCGAGCGTGTGCGGGGCAGGTGCCCTCGGCTGCCCGTCATGTTCTCTCTGATCCGAGAACCGTTTGTGTTGGGGGGTGGGCCATACCTGGTGGTGCTCAGGCCAATGGGGTTGGAACCGGGCTCGACTGCAAGTAGGGCGAGGACCCCAGCCTTGTGTTACCTCATGGTCCTCAGAAGAGAAGCGCCTGTGTGGCCACAGCTCTGTTCTGTTCTCAGAGGCGTCTGTCTGCTTTGGGGGGTTTGGTTGGAGGGGACGTGTACCCAGTGGTGCTCAGGACTGATCCTGGCTCTGTGCCCAGGGATCACTCCTGACGGGCTCAGAAGAGCCTGTGGGATGCTGGGGATCGAACCTGCTTGATTGTGAGTGGCGAGTGCGTCCCTGCTGTGCTCTTTGGCCTGTCGTCTGGACACTGAGGGCTGCCCTGCGTGCGCTGGGCTTGAGTCACCCCTCGGCCTGGTGCTCCTGGCTCCAACCGGGGCAGCCGAGAGTCCAGGCAGAGGGAGCATCACCGTTCTTGAGGCTTTTTGTAGACGTCCACAGAGTGCATTGGTGCTGCGTCCGACAGTCCCACGGACCTCTTGAGGGTTCCCTGCTCTGCCGGAAGCCTCCCCAGGGGCCTCTCTGTTCTGGGCACATGTGCCCGCGCATCAGCTGACTCCACTCCCGGCACTGCGTGGGGCCCTTCTGTGTCCTGAGTGTGGACAGCGTGGGTGCCTGCCTTACGCACTCGCTCTCCAGCGCGGTGAGGGCATCTTTATGGTGTAAGGTGACCTGTAAGATGATGGTTTTTCTTTCCTCCATTCTGTTGGTGGGCCCCTCTGGCCGACCCCGCTGTTTCTGTTCTCCCGGAGCAATGAGGAGGGCTCACTCCTGGCTCTGCCCGGGCCAGTATGCCTGACTGCAGGCCAAGCGAGTCCGGGCATAGAGGAGAGTTTTTTTGTTTTTGTTTTTGTTTTTTGTAAGTAAGAGTTTCGGATTAGGATTCTCAGGAAACAGTTTCTGTTCATTTGTTTCTGTTTCTGAAGCAAGTGTCAGGATTGGATCACTTGATTTTGGAAACTGCTCAATCAGCAGAGCTGGGTCACGGAACTGTCCGACCAGTTGGCCACGTGGCCGTGGAGAGTCGGCTGTGCTGTCACCTCCTGCTCTCTGTCACTCTCCCCTTCTGCCTGTCTCCCCGTCTGTCTCCGCATCTGTGCTGTCAGTGTCTGCTCTCAGTCAGTCTCACATCTGAGCCAGTTTGATCCCTGGCATGCCTTCGGGTCTCCAGAACCCTACCAGGAGTCATCCCGGAGCACTTGCTGTGTTTGACCCAAAAACACAGAGAAGAAATTGTAGTGGGGCTCATCTTTGTAGCCATGACAGGAGAAACACAGTAGCACCCACAGAAACACTGTAGCTGTTCCGCAGAAACATAGTAGCAGCACCTCAGAAACATAGTAAGTCATCCCAGGAACACAGTAGTAGCACTCCAGAAGCACAGTAGGGCACCCAGAAAAGGCGGCAGACTCCAGGGTGGAGTGCTCGCAGCTCAATGTAGGATCGGCTCCACATCTGCCGTGCTCGGGGCTGACTCCTGGCTCTGCTCCGGCATCAGTCCTGGTGGGGCCCCTCGGGAATGTTGGGGGTCAAGCCGGGCTGGCAGGGGACCCGACAGTCTCGGCAGGAAGCGAGCTGCTTGTGACCTGTGAGGATCAGGCGCACGGATGTGCAGGTGGGCCTGGACGGAGTGCCGTGTGTGGGAAGCTCAGTCACGCGAGCGTTAGAGAGTTTAGGGTCCCCCTCGCTGGCTTGGCACATGTGGACACGGGCAGTCCGCCTGGTGATGAAACGCATGCAGGTACTTTGGTCGGGGGCCTGGGGGAGCGAGGCAGGGGCCTCGGTCTTGGCCTGTTTCTCCAGCCCCTCGCCAGTTTCTTTAGGGGTTTCCCGCGGAACAGGCTGGCAGGGGAGAGCAAGGACTGGACTGCACGCCTGGGGGACAAGGTCGTCTTTGCAGACACAGCCGGGGGCTTGCCGCCCCTCTCCGGCCCGAAGTGCTCTCGGCCCACGCCGCCTCTTTGTCTGCATGCACCTCCTTCAGAGCGGCCGCCGAGGCTGGCCAGGCCTTGCTTGGGTCATGCTTGTCCCCGCTCCGAGTCCGTGCTTGACTCAGGGCAGCTGTGCGTGTGGCCAGTCTGCACTCCGTATCGGTTCTGCCGTGCCCGTGTTTGCTCTGGTGACGGTGGTGGCACTCCGTGTGGCAGTGCCAGGCGCATTCCCAGCACTCAGGAGTCTGCACTGCAGTGGTTTCTCGGTCTCTGTGTGTGTGTGTGGTATTTGGGCCACACCCAGCAGCGCCCAGGGCTGGCTCCTGACTCTGCGGGCCAGGGTCAAACCTGGGTCTGCGTCCTTGCTGCGACGCGTAGTCCCTGCAGCCCCCGCCGTGTCTCTTTGCGAGAGGATTTGTATGACCCCGTGTTCCTCGGAAGTGCTTGCTCTTCACTCTCCCTCCTCCTCCCACTGCCGCCTCCAAGAAAGACCTGCCCCTGAGCGTGGGGATGGTGTTTTTGTGTGTCAGGAATCGTTCATCTTTCGTAGAATGTGTACTTGCAGACAGTTTTCTCTTACGTGCATAATTTTATGCACTGGATGTTTCTTTAGATTTGGTTTGGTGGCCCCTTTGTACCACTTTTGAGATCTTAGGCTTGCAGAGAAGTCGGGCATTTCCCCCCCCCCATTGGGGCCACACCCGGCAGTGCTCAGGGCTTGCTCTCGCCCGTCCTCAGGGATCAGTATGTCCAGTCAAAGGGGACCCATAAAACACTCCTGGAGCAGAATCCACCTGTGAAGTCCAGCCACTATTCACTGGGGGTAGGTGGGCTCTCCTGGCAGGCTTGGACCTTGCGGGGTGGCGGCGGTGGAACTCGGGTTGGGTGTGTGCTGGGCAAGAGCCCTCTCCACCGGCTGCTGCTGTTGCCACGCATTCTAGTCTTCGTTGAATAGAGGAGTCTTGGATCGGTTGGGGGTTTCCTTCGTCTGGTTCTGTTGATGCGCTACGTCTCTTTGTGGAACTCCGTATTTCTTGTCTCTGGTGAAGCACTGTTACGAGGCGTCAACACGTTTTCCTTATTCCAGCTCTTTCATCCGCAAAAGGAGGAGCTGAATTGAGCGTCTCGTGTGCTTGTCTTTGCAGAAGACCCTTTCGAGGATTTCTTCGGTGGTCGTCGAGGCCCTCGTGGGAGCCGGAGCCGAGGCACAGGATCGTTCTTCTCTGCGTTCGGTGGATTTCCATCCTTCGGAGGTGGATTCTCTTCTTTCGACACAGGTCTGTATCCCCGGCGGACCGCTCCAGTGTCTGCACAGAAGTCAGTGCCAGTCAGAAGGGTCATTGGGGCCGCTTGCCTTTTGTTCCTTCGGACCGGACAGTCTGACCTGGGTGGCTCTGCCAGGGCCTCTCCCGGCAGTGCCCGGGTGCGATGGGGGTGTGTGGGCTGGCCGTGTGCAGGTAAGCCTGTCCGCCTGCCCCTGGCTGGAGGCCACGCCACGTGGCCGTTCTGGCTGCCGCTCGCCAGGCCTTTGTGTGGGGCCTTCCTGGCTCTACTCCAGGCACTGGCCCTGCGTGGTGCCGGGGACTGAGCGAGGTCGGCCCGGTGCACGACCAGCACTTTGACCCCCTTTGCTATTTTGCCTGCCGGTTTATTTTTTGAAAAGTCGTTCGGGTCATCCCTGGCGTAGCTCAGGGGTTCCTCCCGACCCCGCCCTCAGCAGTGACCCCTGGTGGTGCTTGGCAGACCATCGGGGGTGCGGGTCGAGCCCGGTCAGCATGTGCGGGGCCAGTGCTAGCCAGTGTGCGGCCCCCCCAGCCCCGCCAGTTCCTTTCTAACGGGACAGCACGGCCCATGTCGGCGTTTGTGGACCCCGGACAAGTCAGGTGGGAGCCTTTCCTCAAAGAGCCAGTGCTGACATCAGGTTGGCTTGCTTGTCTGGGCGTCAGGGTCCGACTGCTGGGCGCCTCGCCTCTGGCCTTCAGGGGCGTCAGCTTCCCTGGTTTTTCACAGCAGGGAGGGGCGGAGCCCTGAGGGGCGTGGTTGCCCCAGGCTGTTGCCCCAGGCTGCTGCCCCCGGGATGTGATTCTGCTGGGCTGGCATTGACAGCACTCCTGTCCCCTGTCCCTGCAGGGTTCACTTCCTTCGGGTCCCTCGGCCACGGGGGCCTCACGTCCTTTTCCTCCTCGGCCTTCGGAGGGAGTGGGACGGGCTCCTTCAAGTCTATATCGACCTCCACCAAGATAGTCAACGGCAGAAAAGTCACCACCAAGAGGTAGGTGTGCCTGGAGGGGGGTGGGGGTGGGGGCCTCGGGGCTCCTTACACGCTCTGAGTGAGCGCCTGGGCGGGGGGGTCTTCTTCCCGCTGCCCCGTTAGTCTCCCCGTTACTCCTGGCCCGTGGGTCTGTGTGTCAGAAGAAACAGGCACGTGGGGTCGCGGTGATGTGCGCTCAGGGCCGGGGTGCGGTCGGTATGGCCAGGCGTTCCCTCCCAGACGTCCAGGTGCCGGGACGCGGCCTTCGCCGGGTCCGTGCCTCGCTCTTGGAGACTGACCCTCCAGCAGGCTTTGGGGAAGATTCCTTGCGGGCAGGCTGGCTCCGTGGTCCAGTGACCGATGCAACTCTCGCCCGCAGGATCGTGGAGAATGGTCAGGAGAGAGTCGAGGTGGAGGAGGACGGCCAGCTCAAGTCCCTGACGATCAATGGTAAGGAGCAGCTGCTGCGCTTGGATAGCAAGTAGCTGGACGCACGCGCTTGGCCGAGCGTTTTCGTAACGAGCACCGTGTCAGGAGTAACAGGAACCTTTTTTTGAAGATTTCAGACGGACTCGACTTTCCGTGTAACTGTCTAATCTAAAGTATTTATAAACAGCTCGTCGGAGCCCGATTCGTCGTAGACTTTAAGTTGATTGATGGGACCACACGATAGAACTTTTTTTTGTCTTTGAAATCGTTGTAAATCTCTGTATGCACTTTGCTTTTTTATTAAACGTGATCCAAGGTGGCCGTGACTTTCTCATACACTAACACCAGCACGGACCTGCTCCCCATTGCGTCCCACGAGCCGAGTAGTCACCCTGCTGTGACGCTGACATTGCCAGGATGAATCGTCCACTCAGTAATTTCAGTTTTTCAGTATTTAGTAGTGAAAGATATTAATGCCTTGTCGGTAACACATTTCTGGTTTAATATAAATCGAGGATGTTTTTCTAGTTGTGCATGAATGCTGGCAATACAGTGAGTCTTGACAATTGTTTAAATATGTAATGTTAAGCCTAGGGTTAAGAAGTAAAGTTGGTAAACTGGGTCTTTGTCATTTGCTTAAAAAAAGGAAGAAAAGAAAAAAGAAAATAAATGCGAATGTGTTGGTGCATTCTTCCCGCGGGGCCCTGCGGTCTCCTGTGTCTGTGTGAGTTTGTGCCCGGGCCTCGGCTGCGGCTGGTCAGGACGGTGGCCGCTGCACTCGCCACCCAGTGCTCTGCAGGGAACGGTGGGCTGCTGACTGGATGTTTTCTTCCCGGGGGAGAAGCATCTACACCTTGTCACACTGTAGCTTTGTCACACCGTGTAGTAGTTCTGTAGCTGTTTCAGACGTGCGTGCTTCGTCCTGGGGGCTTCCGCTTCTGCGGGCGCTGGGTGGGGACCCTGGCAGAGCGCGGCGGGAGGGACAGCTGTCCTCGGAGACCGTCCGGGCACCATACCTGCTCTTGACAGAAAGGTGTGTTGTCAGAAGATGCGGTCTTGTCTGGGGGTCACCACACCGCACCACACCCACCTGGTGCTTATTCTGTGACGCCCCCTGCCCTGCCCTTCCGCCCTTTGAGCAGCCCCTTGGCCCAGAATCTGGGCGTGTTAGAAATCCGAGGAAGCTGCAGAAGGCGGCCTGCAGCCAGCATGCGTGTTGGCCGTCAGAAGCGGGGGCGGCTTCGTGTGGCCCCTGCCGGGCCCTGGGCACAGTCCCACGGGGCGACTCTGTGGCTCTTGTCCCAGCACCTCTGCTTGAGCAGAGAAGGGCGTCCGTGTTTTCCGTGAGAAGCTCCAGAAAACAACTGGAGATTGTTGGGCTCGCCTTTACTCATCCGTGGGCGGGTGAGTCACGGACAGGGCCCGGCCCCTCCGGCAGCGGGTAGGTAACGCAACACCTGCCTTCTGCGCGGACGCATCTGCGCCCAAGGACACGTTCCAAGGGAAGCCTCGGTGTCTGAGAAAGCGTCGGGGCGGTGGTGCCAGGAGACCGGGTCTGAAACCTCAGGGCCTTTGCCTGAGTCAGAGAGCAATCAAGGCCTTTACCCGAGACGGGGCCAGTCAGGGCCTCGACCCGAGACAGGGCCTTGAGGGGAGTGGGGTGTGGTCTGGGCCTCTCCAACCCCACCCCTCGAGGCTTTTGATCAAGAACATCGATTCAAGCCCAGCTCTCATCTGTTCGTCCCACTCTTAAGTGCCGTGTAAAATTTCAGTTTTTTGGACTGTGCCCAGCGGTGCTCAGGGCTTCCTCCTGACGGGCTCAGGAGACCGCCCCAGATGCGGGGAGAAGGGCTCAAGCCCAGGCCAGCCATGCGCACAGTAAGCGCCCTCACAGCCGTGCTGTCTCTCTGGCCCCCTCCGTGCCCCTTTTTAATTTTCTTTTTGGGTCACGCCTGGCCGTGCTCAGGGGTTCCTCCTGGCTCTGCCCTCAGGAATCCCTCCCGGGGATGGGACCTGGGTCTGCCTCCTGCAAGGCGGACGCCCTCCCCGCTGTGCTGCTGTTCCAGCCCCTCTTTTTAAAAAATGATCGTGACATTGGGGTACAGAGGCAATGGTGGTGCAGTTGTTGCAGGCCCCCGTCCCGCGCTAGTCCCACGCGAGTGACCTCCTCCTTTCCACCCCACAAGCCTGGCTCGTAGCTGTCCCATAGCAGAGTCACAGGAAGTAGACGACCAAGTCCGTTTGGATGCTTGTTCCGTCTGGTGCCCGGGTCCGGGGCTGCTGCTTGAACCTGTTACTGTTTCCACTCTAGAACTTGGGGGCTCCTGTGCACCGCCTGACTAATGCTCTGGACTTGCTGACCGTCAGTCCTGTGGGGGGCTTGCCCTTTACTCCGCCGGCGGGGAGGGGCCGACCCATCCTGCTTTGAGAAGGCCAAGGAGCTTTAACCCGAGATCGTCTCACTGCACAGTTTGGTGGTTTGTTCTTTGTGCCGTTTTAGAGACCTTTGATAAGAGGGCTCAGGGCTGGCGGGCGGTGGCCCCTGGCAAGTCACTCTGCCTCTGGGTCCTGGCTGGGGTGCTCGTGTCTCCACCCGCCCCTCAGCTGCGCCTTCGTGGGGCCCCTCTTCCACGCAGCGTGCGTGCTGGAGAAGTGGTGTGGGTGGTTCTGTTGTGCGTTCCTCAGCACATGGGTGAAAGGGAGCCACACACGTGACTGAGAAGGGCCCTGCTGGCCAGCCCAGGGGTTTCCAAGCACAACATCTGTGCCCTGGGGTGCCTGGTGAGGGGGTCGGACGCCGCTGTGCAGGGGCCTGGGGTCTGTCAGGGCGGGTGCGGCCGGTCGCCCTGGCAGGTGAGAGGCCAGGACTGCGGTTTCTGGTTTCCTGTTGGGCTGCATTCATTCATTTTGTCACTTGGGGGGTCGACAGTCCCGGATTCTGGACCCCGCTCAGCCGGGAAGCAGCCTGGGCCTTGGAGGAGGAAGGCGGGGAGGGGGCTGTGGGCAGGGCGGGGGTGGGTGTCCTAGCCAGACCCTCGAACACGGGCTCAGGGGTGTCTGGGCCATGTGCCGGCACCTCCCTTGGGTGCTGTGAGCACTGGGCCCGCAGCTCAGCCTCGCCAAGTCTGTCTGAGGTTCCTTCGCTGTCTGACCCGGAGCAGAGGGTGGCGCTGGCTTCGGCCGGGTTCCGCTTTGCCTTCGATCCCCGGCACGGCCAGAGACACTGCGTTTCCCAGCCTGATAAACACGGCAGCTTATTCTGAGTTGGCCTTTTCTGTCCCAGAGGATTAATTTGTCTCTTAAAATAGAACCGGGGCCGCATGCGCCCTCCCCGCCCCTCTCCGGGCAGTTGCCGTGTCCCCGATGCCACCCGTGGAGACAGACAGGCGCAAATAGCTGGCGTTCCGCAGGAGGCCCGGGGCCGGCCCTCGCACCCGCGCCACCTCTGCCGTGGCCCACTCCCGACTTGGCTACCGTGCGTTGGCTCTCAGGCCTGAGCCCCTGTGCTGACCATGAGGAGAGTGACCGTTTCCTCTGGCGGATACCCGGCAGCCGCCCTACCCCCCCCATCCCCGCGTGAGTGTCTCACTGTGGACGTCCGTGTGCAGCACAGATAGGGGCTGTGCGGGGACGGTCCCCGTGGAGGTTGGGCCCCTGCCCAGAGCCTGGCCGCATCTGCCCTGTTCACCCGCTGAGGGTCCGCCCCGTGCCCCTGCAGCCAGCCGGCCCTCCCCGGGGTGCTGGCCCGTGTCCTGCTCCCAGCTGCCGTGTGCCTGGTCTCTAAGGATGCGGGATGATGCTGGCACGGTGCCCTCCCCGGCCACCCCCTGAGAGCACCGTGCGTCCCGCCCTGCTCAGTCACCCCGCTGCCTGGGGTCGGGCGGAGTCCTGGCTCTGGCGCTGCATGGGGCCTTTCCCGTCCTCTGTCCCCCCTGCCCGCCCTCCCCAGAGTGTCCCCTGTGTGACCGGGGCGCAGGATCCCCTTACGGAAGACTCCAGGGGCCGGGGGTGGGTGTCACTGTGTGTCTTTGCTGCAGACCTGCCCAGAGCCGTCTCCCTGGTCCTCCTTTCCAAAGAATGTTCTTGCCCCCTGGGCTGGACGCGAGCAGACACCTCCCCTCCCACACAGCACCGGCTCTCTCTCCAGTGCTCTGGCACATGGGGGGTGGGGGCCATTGGCCGGTAGCTCAGGGTCACTCCTGGCAGTGCTTGGGGGACCATGCAGTGCTGGCCAGGACAGGGCACGGCCTGAACTGTTCCCCCTTCCCCCCGTTCTGACCATCTCCCCTGGCCGTCCTCCGTCCCCAGGGGCCCTGGTGCCCCCGCGGATTCCCAGGTCTGCAGCTCTGGTGGCTCCCCAGGGCCCTGGGTCAGCAGGGCCAAGGCTGGATGCGCCCACGGGAGCCCTGGCCTCAGCATGCCTCCCTCCCCACCCCCGTGCGTCCGTCCGTCTGTCCTTCCCTGCCACTCTGCTTGGCTGGTCCTCCCCCACATGGCCCTGTCTTCGTAGCCCATGTCCTCACACTCCACGAAGAAACTGCCAAGTGACGGTCACACCTGGCAATGCATTCAGGAATTACTCCTGGTGATGCTTGGGGGACCTTGTGGGATGCTGGGAATCGAACCTGGGTCGGCCATGTGCCAGGCAAACGCCCTCCCCGCTGTGCTATCGCTCCCACCCAGCCAAGTGGCGCTTTAGTTTCTTGGAAAGTTTTCCAAGACTCTTAATGAATATCTGAAACATTTTCTCTTTCTGTTAACTGTTTCTGTAAAATATTTGCAGCCTTTGCTTGTGTGTGTGTGTGTGTGTGTGTGTGTGTATGTGTGTGTGTGTGGGCTCAGGGGACCATCTGTGAAGCTGGGAGTTGAGCCCCGACTGGCTGCCGCGGTCACTGTGGACCCTGGGTGTTTGAAGTCGTGTCGCGTGGCGCCGTGCCTCCTTCAGGTGCCGGGCCTTGCTCCCTGGGTTCTGGGGGTGTGGGGTGCACTGGCTCTGCTTGGGGCCCGCTGGGGGCGGCCATAGGGCTGTTAGGCATAGCGCCTTAGCCTTTGCAATACCCTTTTCTGGTTCCTACCAGTGTAAATCATTGAAACTACTTTTGAACCCAACTTTCAAAAAATTCACGTTTTTTATTTTTTTATTTTATTTTTTAATTTTCCTTTTTTTTTTTGTATTTTTCTTTAAAAAGTGCCTGCTCTGTCTTGTTTCTTTTAACTTAAGCATCTCTCTGCGTAGACCGCTTACGTGCTTCAGGTGCTGGTGAAGTTCCTGGGTGGGGCCACGCCCTCTCCTGGGCTGGCACTCAGGAATTCTCCAGCCCGGGCCTGCTGTGTGCAAGGCGTGTGCCCTACCTGCTGTCCTGCTGCTGTCAAGTGTGACACGGGACCCTGTCAGCACCCTCCTCCCAGTCACTCTTCCCTCCACCACAGCCGCTGCCCGCCCTGCCCTGGCCCCGGCCCCTCAGTGCCTGGTGTGCCAGTGAAGGCCAGTTCCGTGTTCTTTGTTTCCACTGTCTTCATGATCCCCTATCGTGTTTCCCGCGTGTGGGACACCGTCTGTGCCACCCTCCTTCGGACCCGCCTCACTCCGTGGGGCAGCGCCCTACCGACTGGCTCTCCCGGCGGGTCCCGTCCACTGTGCGCCTGGGCCCTGGCTGCTCTATCCTGTCGTCTGTGCTTGGACACTTGGGCTGTTTCCTGGTTGTGGCACCGCGGATGGTGTGACAAGGACGCGGAGTGCGAAACTCAAATCTCCGTTTTGACTTCAAATCTCCAGGGTGTGTCCCAGGAGGAGGCGGGCAGTTCCCAGGTTTCTTAGGGATGTCCAGTGGCGTTGCCACCAGCGTGCGTGGGGGACCTTTCTCCCGCATCCGGCCAGCACTGGTGCTGCTCTGTGGGATGGCAGCGCACGTCGCTCTGATCTGCCTCTCCCCGATGGTTGGCGGCACGGCCTGTTTCCTTGTGCATTTCGGCCATTTGTATTTCCCTGAGGGAGCTTCTGGCATCTCGCCTCCCCGTTTTCAGGGCATTTTCGTGTTTTTCACATTTCCGGTTGCCTTCAGAAGTCGGCCTTTAGAGCAGCGCCGTGAGACAGCTGTTTGCCGCTAGCTTGGGGCTTCTCCGCTCCCGGGAGGTTCCCCAGGTGCCCCCGTGTACCTGGCAGCCGCGGCCCACGCCAGGTGGCCTGTCCATGGCCCACGGCTGGCTTTTGTGACTGCCCTCCCCCCGTGCCACCAGCCGTTCTCCTGGGCATTGGGGCGTGAGTCCTGCTGTGTGCCGGGCTGGGCTTGCAGGGGAACGCCCTGGGCTGCCTCCAGGATGGACGTCGCGGGGTGGGGCCCCTCCCCAGCCGGGTGGCCTCCGTGGAAACGGCTGGCGCGTTCCTTGGGGTCTGGACGGCTCAGCCCGAGGAAACGGGCTCATTGAAAGTGTCCAGACACACAGCAGTGTTGAAAGACATCTGGAGAACTTGATGAAGCGGCTCGAATCCCTTATCTGGGGTTTTGCCGTGGGTTGCGCGAGGTGTCAAGAAAAATGTGATTTTGTGGCTCCTGGCCCAGGCCCCGTCCTCTCCGCGGCTCCGCCCCCTCGGGCCTGCCAGGACAGTGCCTGCCCTGGCCCCTCGGCCCCGTGCCATCCAGCCGCGGTCTCTGCACCAGGTGTTCCCACACGCCCACTCAGCCAGGTCCAGGCAGTTGCCCTAGGACTCCGTGTGCATGGGCCAGGCGGGGGGGGGGGGGGCCAAAGCAGGACTGGCTCTGGGGCTGCCCCCTGGCTGGGCCGGCCTTGCCCCCGCCCCCTCGTTACATCAGTTGTGCTGGGCAAGTGATTCAGGCTGGGAGACGCCCCGACCGATCCTCCTCATGCTGCCCAATTGTCCACGCACTCCTGGCCCCCTCCTTTCTGCCCTGGGCTCCAAGCAGGGGCCTGTGGGCTCGCCCTGCCTGCTCTGGTTTGCAGGTGCCCGTCAGCAGATTCGTTCAGAAGCAGAGCAGGCCGCTCGGGCGAGATTCCAGACCTTGTCCTTCTCAGGAGTTTCGGGGTCTGCACAGCCTCAGGCTGCACTAGTGGTTTCCATGATTTGAGTGCAACCGAAAAAAAGAAGAAAAGAGAAATAAAAGCCATGACGAGACTTCTTGGATGCTGCATCTTTAGAGGAAGTGATTTGGTTGCTCTTTAAAACAAGTTTTCTTTGGTTGAATCACAGAAAGATCACAGTTACGGGGTGGCGTGTCATCGGATTCAATCCGTGATTCAGCTTTTGTCTCTGAAGTTCGTTCCAAGCATCAGCTGGACTCATGTCCACTGCATTTGGGGAACTCGGGGGCCCTGGAAGTCACAGGCCCAGGAAGAGCTGCCCGAACATTCTTCTCATAGCTTCCTCCTGAGTGCCGTGTCCTGGCCACCGCGTTGTTTCTGAGTCTGACTTCCTTCGCGGCCGGGCTGTTTTCTGGTCTAATTGGCGACTCTCCTGCCACACCAGCTTCTTTCTGTTTTTGTTTTGGGGCCACACCCCGCGGTGCTCGGGGCTGACTCCTGGCTCCAGAGTCACTCCGTGGGCTTGGGGCACCGTCAGGGATGCTGGAGATCGAACCCAGGTTGGCTGCATGCAAGGCAGAGGCCCTGCTCGCTGCGTCCCCTGGAACAGAGTGGATTGTCAGTGTGGATACTTGCTCTGGACGCACTCGCTGGACTCGCTGGAGACAGCCAGCGAGTGGCACTTGCTGTGGCTGTAGCGACAGACCTTCCCTCTGGGCCACCCTTGGGTCTCGCTGGGCTGCGCTCGCCTAGGGGCTTGGGTTTTCCGCGTTTCCCGCAGGCGAGCTCTTACCTGGAAGGTCTTACACAACTGAGGGCATGTAGGCGCTGAAAATCGGCAGATGAGCCAAACGCTTGCTGACAAAAGATTTGTTTCAAGGCACATTTTTTTTGTTGTTTTTTTTTTTGCTTTTTCTTTTTGGGTCACACCCGGCGATGCTCAGGGGTTACTCCTGGCTCATGCACTCAGGAATCACTCCTGGTGGTGCTC